>JAWZYV010004838.1:0-11386 GCA_038373885.1 Cheiracanthium punctorium | reverse complement strand
TGTAAGTACTGAACCGATTCCAAAACTTTTTTCACTGATAGTAATCTACACTATTCTTGAGTATTATAGGCTAAAATTCATGCATGCAGCGCAAATAGTTCCTTTACAGGAACACTCAAAATAATTCTAATACATTACGCTCTCTGGATATCTCTGTAACTATAGAATCGGTTCTAAAACTTTTTCGCTAATAGAAAGCTGCACTATTCCTGATTAACATAGGCTAAAATTCATGCATATAGCATAAATATTTCTTTTACAAGAACACTCAAAACAGTTCGCAAATACTGTCGTAACTGTCTCTATTCACCAAATGCCTGAAAAAATCTAAATTTAGTAATTCTGCATACTCTCTTATTTTAAATGACGTATACTACCATGCAATATACTTCATTTAAAATAAGTGAAAAGCAAATAATATTTAAATGCAGTTTCTTTAGTCGCAAACATATTTGTTATTCGCACATGCTTCGTTTCTCTCGGGACCTAATTCTAAAGCCGACGCGGACGAAGTCGCGGGTAGCCGCTAGTAAAGAAATATTTTGATGGGAATATTTGTAATTATTAGACAAAAAAGAACCTCCAACGTTACTTATAAGCTTTGAAAAAAAAACATATTTTATAATACTTGTGATTTTTTAAAAATATAAATTTTAGGTGCATTGCAGTGAAAAATGGAATTAAGTGAACGGAATTTTACGTCTCAACCGTTTGGAGAGTTAATCTCTACTTATTATAAAAGAAGGTGTCTGTGTGTCTGTCTGTGTGTGTGTGTGTCTGTCGGCAGCGTTACGGACAAACGGCTACACCTAGAAACACCAAATTTGGTACTCTGGAAGATGTAAATATGTAGTTGTGCACCTCGAAGCGATTTTTTCAAAATTCGACCTAGAATTTTTTTTATTTTATGTTTTATGCGATTTTTGGCATTTTTTCTCACCTAATTCGTAATAACGGCGGAAATTACGCTCGCAGCAAAACGGCATTTGTATCATCGGATAGAGGAGGAAATTTTCTTTTAAAAACAGTTTGTTCTGAATACGTAACATGATTTACCGATTTTTAGGAATTTTTTTACTAAGCATCTGCTTCGCGATTGTTTTTCGTAAAATAATTTTAAAACTGCCGCATCTTGAATTCTATCCGTCATAACTTTTAGATATTTTGACAAATCGTGAAACATTCTTTTCTCCCTCTTTTAAAATAAAAACGAAAAAATTATGTAAATTAGATGATTTTTTACGAATTTTAATGCAGCCTAATGTTTAGAATTTATTAGCATCAACGCGATCTTACTCCATTCATTACATTACGATCACGGCACGAGAATTTATGTTCGGTTGTTGCCACAGAAAGGATTAGAAAAAAGGATTTTTTCAACCAATCGAGTTTTTAAATGGGATATCAGAATTTCAATTCGAAAGTGAGGATCTATGACGTCAAATGCTTTAAGATACGTAAAAATTACTCCATAATTTTAACTCATTTATTCCAGCTCTATTTTCAACACAGGAAGACGTTATTTTGATTAAAATTTACTGATAGAAATAAACTAAGAAATTCACGATTATTATTATTAGAAGTGGTATTTTAATCCGGTGCTTATTTAAAAATTGAAACGTTTTCACGGCGCTGAAAATGTTCATTTTAAAAGTTACAAAGTTCGTTTCAAAGCGCGATATATTAAATTTTTTCTATTTACTATTTTAATTTTTGGCATTTAATTTAGCGCAGGCGTTGCCTAACATACGCATGCAGGTTGCGAGTATAATTTTATTTTAACGTTGAATTACGTTCCTCCATAAAGGTTACATAACGCAAAGTTTTAATGATACCGTTTGAAAACAATTATGCGAAATATCGAAATTAACTCCCTCAAATTACCGGGGTATCCTTTACGGCAGTCAAACAGTGACGTCATAAATAAAAAAAATGCGTGAAATTTGTAAACTCTGCAACTCTAACGCCCTGTCACAATTAAAGTGGGAATAAGTAGCTCCTCGAGATTACACAGTTTGATGTTTTTCAGGAGACAGGACTAAGGAGGATATAAAAGATATCGCTATATTAGATACATAGATAGTTAAAATGGCACCCCTTGGATATTTTCTCTCCACAGTAAGATGAAATGGTTTGCGGCGCTAAATACGGCGCATCTTATAAAATTATGTATAAATTAAATATATATGGAGAGTTTCCTTAATGGCAACCATTATGTGAAATGATTATTATTTATGCTAATGCGTAAATTGCAAAGAATCGCCACAGAATCAAAAGATCCCATTGAGGCCAAATAATCTAAGCTGTTTCTTTAAAGGGAGCCTTGAAGAGGGAGAAGCAAATATAGATAGTATTAATGTACGTAATAGGTAGTATTATTAGATTTGTAAAGATAATATGAATAAATCGCAATGTACCACGTTAATAAATATTTCATGAAATTAAAAGTGTCCTGTTTCAACGGTTGTCTTACAACCAACTAAAAGAAAAGTAATTCTAATTTGCGTTAATATATCCCGCAGTAATTTCAACAGAGGAGATTACTTGAACTTTTTTTAAAATGAAATTCTGTTTTGTCACATGCAGATATGATTTTAGTAGTAAAATATTCTCTTCTTCCCGTATGAAGAGCGGGTGCGCAGCTATTTTAAAAACATCTCTTGAAAATAGCATAAATGAATTCAGAAGACCTCAAAACGTATCAATACACCAAAATCTAATCTCGAAGTCGAATTTTTTCATGATTACAATACTTTCCTTATATGGTACATCTTCCGAAAAAGATAAATGGTGCTCCATTTCATGTAGTGTCTTAGGTATTTAATGCTACAACTTGAGCCTAAAAAACAGTATGATGTAGAAATAAGACCAGGTGCGTAGCCAGGAAATTTTTTCAGGGAGGGGATATGAGCCTGGAAATTTTTTCGAGGGGTATATGAACTTATATATGCATAAATAGACGGAATTTCATCACTAATCCAAAAATTTCGGGGGGGGGGATATATCCAGATACCCCGCCTCTGGCTACGCCCCTGAATAAGACATTTTGAAAGCCAGGAGTTCTCTGCAAACCATTAAGCTTTCCACTTTTTTGATAGTGAATGACACCGACGTAGTTTTTTGAGTCATTATACTGCAATGATCAGGTTAGTACTCATGACACAAACTTTACATTAAGAGTCAAATAATTTTGCTCTTTTTTTTTTTTTTAAATTCCACATCACGAATAATTTCGAATTACACATGTAAGGAAAATTTTCGTTTCCTACCGTGCGAAGAACGGGCACGCAGCTAGTATAATAATAAGAAGAAGTATTTTAGCTAAGTGCAATATAATTAAGAGAAAATCAGCTCTCGATACTACTTTCATACTTAAAATTGAAAAGGAACGGTTTATTCTAGTTAAGAAGAACTAGGTGTTGGAGCGAAAATGGAGGTCAGTGACAGTTTTTTTTTTTTTTTTTTTTTTTTTTTTCAGTCGCACACATTGCCGATTTTGCCCAGGGCCCGATTATGACCAACATAGGCACCGGGAATTGATGAATTTAGGGGGACTCATCTATGAAATTTGTTTTATTTTTCATAAAATTTTGATATAATTTTTTTTATTTCAGAACAAAATTTAAAATTGGGGGCCCTATTCAGCCGGGGCGCTGGGCAAAGTCCCGATTTGCCCATGCGATAATAAGGCCCTGGTTTTGCACTGTAAGCAAGGTGTGCACCGCACACAGGCGGCCGAAAAAAGGGGGCAGACAAAATCAATTTGACGTTTTTATTCCATTGATTATGTAATATCTTTGTACTGCGTTACTGAATCATTACTTCAGCTACTTTTTAGATTAATGCATTATTATATTCACATATACTATGTGTATGATTTGATAGTTGAATTTGCGCTCAATAAAGCTGGCAAAACATATTCATGTAAACTAATATGGCTACTTCTTCTCTATGTGTGTTTTTCTTTGTGGTTTCAATTTTTTAAAACTTCTATGCTATATGCTAGCAGGCGGCCCAACAATAAATGCACACAGACGACCTAATTATAACTACACACGGGCGGCAGAACATCTAGATTCTGCCCTAGTCACACATATATTGAAACATGTAAACAGATTTCAGTAATATTATCTGTGAAAGTCAGCTTTTCTATGTTTGATGACATTAAGAATGGCTTCTTGACTAAAAAAAGGACTAATCTAGGAAAGGAAGGCATGAATGATATAGAGACTTTTCTTCGTCTCGTGTATTTTATGTGTATCATTCCCTTGGATGCAAGTTACGCTAAGGTGTAAAAACGACTGTTTTCTCTTTCTTAATCTCAGTGTAAAAAGAAAATTTTATTTCCGCATAAAAAAAAAACTCTTGACAATACGCTTATTTATTGATGAGTATTTATATCGCAGTTAATTGGTTAAAAATGAAATGACTTTGCAATGAAAGAATTTAATTAAAAATATCTGTTTACGAAATTTTGCAACTATTTTTAGTACTTTAAAAAATAATATGTAAATGCAACCCGTTTATTAATTTAGCAGGGTTGTAGTTTGGAAAAAAAAAGAAAAAAAAAATTAATAGGGGTGGTGGGACAATTAAATCGAAAGTATATTTATAATATTCTGCCTAACAGCAACCAAAACATAAGAAGCCATACTATGTAGAAGGAAAGAATTAAAATTCATAAACCAGAATGCAAAGATGCTTCGTAAAATAACAAAATCAGTACCGGGACTGTCCGAACGCCCCGCGGATTCCATCTAGCTCCGGCCAGTTTACATCTCTAAGGACCGGAGGCCACCCATAATACGAAATGTATATATACATGGTGTCCAGTGCTAACGGTGTTCAATAATGGCTATTTCCTAAACTGTTAGATACACATAATTCCAATAGCAAAAATCCTTTAAATTGCTTAATCTATTATATCATAAACAATCGAAGTCAATAAATCAATTCCTATAAAAATTACGGAATTTAAATTTTCATACAGTCTCCGGTCCTATCAGTTATAGTTAGAAAAATTCTGCTTTTACAATTTCAGGCACAGTAAAAAGAAATCGTCCTACTACAAATTCGCCGAGTTACAGCTGCACTTTTTGAGCTGCGAAATAAGGGTTGTATACAAAATGAATTTCAGAAAAAATAATGTACATGGTTTTGATCCTTGTAACATTTATTAGCAATTTCATCAACTTTTTTACGATTGTAGATTGCAATAAAGAAGATTAACATTTAATTATGTGTATCCAATAAATTAACATAAAAATATAGCTTATACTGAAAGTAGAATTTTTTAGAGAGTTTTTTAAATGAACTGGTGTTAAATAACTTACAATACAAAAATAAGGAAATAAAACACTTAATTAAACATTAAATTAGGAAATGAAATATTTTAAAATACAAATATATGCATTTTAGAAACCTAAAATAATATTACAAATCCTGTTAGCGTAACATTTGCTCACCATTGCAGCGTAACATAGCTTCCTTCGACTGAATTGAAAATATGCACCCGTGTGGAAAATGCTTCCTGTATTTTGCATAGCATACTCGGTGCTACACATCTGCATGCTACACATATATACGATTTAGTAAGTCTGATTCCGTATGGACTTTTATTGAACCTGACTATAGACCTTTCCTCAAAGATTAGTATTCTAAAATTAGTTTTTCTTTCTCCGCATTATGCCAGAAAATGAAATTATAACCTATAATTTAAAATTTCAATATTTATAGGGTACCTTAACGGTTTAACGTAACAGGACATTTTTAAACGTGGAAAAGTGACTAAGGTCAAAATGTTTGCGGCTTCAGAACTCGGTGAATTTTGGTAGTAGAAGGGCGAATTTTTGTATTGTGCATGAAATTGTATAAAGAAAATTTTTCTAAATGTAACTGGGGGACGGACCGGGAACGGTATAAAAATTTAAGTTTCATAATTTTATAGAAATTGATTTACTGTCTTCAATTTATTCTGATATAATAGATATACAATTTAGAGCATTTTTGCAATTGGAACTATGTGTATCTGACTAAAGGTTTAGGATATAGCCATTGGGCATCATTAGCACTGGAGACCCTGTATATGTATACTGTACAGGGTGTCCCAGAAAGGTGGTTACGGGCTTTAATTTTTTATCTATTAGAGATAAGTGGGCGGTGTAAATGGAAAAAAATGTTCAAAATAAGGTCGGAAATAAGAATCCGGTAAGAATAAATGTTATCTTGTACATTTACAAAAAGTTACACTTTTTAAGTTTTTATACGACCCCCGTACGAAGCGATTCCAAATTAGAAAAATTTCATTTTCCATCCAACAAGACTAATAGAAAAAATTGCAAAAGTAAATTTAAAACTGTGCGAGTTATGCTTAATTGGAAATGGAAGGCCTTGCAAGGGACCATACACAAAAATAGAAATGTAAATTTGTATCATGTTATAAAAGATAGAATTTATGAAAATATTTACATTAGAGCCATTTTTGCGTTTTTAGGATAGATTCATGGTTCCGTTTAAAATTATCATACTTTTCAAAACAACGTTCTAACAGACGATTTCTTCTGAGTTTACCGGGGCCGTCGCTATTAGCAACCGAGCCTGCTTGTTCGTTGCCAGCACGAAAATTGAGTTTATCATTGAGGCCTGTTTTCGCGATCAGCACTGTTCTATTTTATTTTATAAGTATTATAAATATTATATTATTTTATTATTTTAAAACAGTTTTTTTGTAGTTTTGTCGTACTAAAGAACTTTAGATGTAGATAATCATTTTGTGAAGATTGAGCCATTTTTTTATGGTAATTTATCATAAAATTCGAACATTTTGCTCTGAATGTAAAGAAAGTGTAAACTTGTATAATTTATTTAGAAGTTCTAAAAATATGTATGTAAATCAAATTTAGTGAATTAATATTCATGTGCTGTTTTTAAGTCATTTTCATCTGAAATCGTACTACTTGAGTAGTTTATTATACAGTAAATAAGCGTGTCTTTGTAATACTAGTTAGACGATGTTGTCTATTTAATTTTTCAGTCGAAAATGTTATTTATCAGTTAGATATGTGCATTGATTGTATGATTTAGACATGTGTAGCCAGCTTTTTAAAGTAGTAGTACTTAAATGATGTATATGCGAATTGTAAATATCAAATATCTTCATTTCTATTCTAGCACCTCGTCATATATTCTGTTAATATATTAACTGGACAAAATTTAATGAACGCAAATTTAATAACTGTTAGTTAATTTTATTTAAAAAGTGGTTATGGTTGTAACTGCTTTTAAAATGTGAAACTTAAATATTCAGTATAAAGAAATTCATAAAAATATCTGTATAAATAAACTGTTTATCATTTATGAATATGTTTACCTTAATCTTATAAATAAAAATGAAATTCTGTTTGTTTGTTTGTTTATTTGTTTGTTTGTTTGTTTGTTTGTTTGTTTGTTTGTGGATTTGATTCGTATACAAATCCACAAAAATGAACCTATCGGCCTGAAATTTAGTACAGATACGTAAAATAATATAGAATAACTCATAGTCCACTTTAAAACTTTGAAAGTCCACCCGTTCCCGGAATTTAAGAGATTTTTTATGCTCTCCACGCAAAAAGCTTTCCGTAATTGTAACCCCTGTAGTGAAAAAAGTGTGAAATAAGGATCGTGGTTGCCATGTGTGGCGATTTTGCCGAATAAAATGTCGTTCGTATACAAATCCACAAAAATGGACCTATCGGCCTGAAATTTAGCACAGATATGTAAAATAATATAGAATAAATCGTAGTCCACTTTAAAACTTTGAAAGTCCACCCGTTCCCGGAATTTAAGAGATTTTTTATGCTCTTCACGCAAAAATCTTTCCGTAATTGTAACCCCTGTAGTGAAAAAAGTGTGAAATAAGGATCGTGGTTGCCATGTGTGGCGATTTTGCCGAATAAAATGTCGTTCGTATACAAATCCACAAAAATGAACCTATCGGCCTGAAATTTAGCACAGATATGTAAAATAATATAGAATAAATCGTAGTCCACTTTAAAACTTTGCAAGTGCACCCGTTCCCGGAATTTCAGAGATTTTTTATGCTATTCACGCAAAAAGCTTTCCGTAATTGTAACCCCTGTAGTGAGAAAAGTGTGAAATAAGGATCGTGGTTGCCATGTGTGGCGATTTTGCCGAATAAAATGTTTTAAATTCTCAAAGTAAAAATAAAAGAATAATAATGATTTTTTTTTGTTAGTTTATATTCGTAAGGTTATTTTTTTAAAATTATAATATCGTGTGCATGGGAAATCAGAGCAGGAATGTAATGCTTTACACGCAAAACAATAAGAATTGAAGATTTCCGAGGCTAATAGGTAAATTATTTTAGTTTGGCGAAAAAATAAAATGGCTCAAATGCCGATTTTGTGAAAGTGAGTTCTAGCGGTTTGCACAGATTTCGGCTTGGCGCAATTTATTGAGAGCTTAAGGAAATAGATTTTTGAAAACAAGTGCAAAGGTTTTATTAGAATACAGCGTTAAATTTTAATGATCCGTGAAGAAATAATGCAGTTATTATGGGATTTCAATTGATCTATCTCCAGAATTCTCGCAAAATGAGTACATTGATTTAAGTTGGGGGAATTCCGCCAAATTTCAGAAAATTGAAATCTTCTCATTTAGTACATCGGAGTAATGATGAATAAAACACGTTATAGTTGATAATTTTAAAAAATTCGGCTGTATTAAGGGATTCAACTTTTCAAATAAAGGCTTGCTTTACTTTTTCGCGGTCGAACCATTTCCCATATATTATTGCTGCTAAGTCAATGCTTCGAATGATTTCCTGAAAAAACGCTTGCAAAATGGCGTATGTTGGCACTTTGGCGAGGCTTAGATTTGAAACTGGATTTTATTTGAGACTGGGATATATAATGACACTGGTTATAGATAAAAATGAATGTTGGTATGAGTGTATGAGGTTGAAAAACTCCAGCACCGTTGAGCACCGTTGCACCATGAAATTTGGTTCACCTAAGTCTTTTATCATGGAGAAGCTTTTATGCTATCCGTTTTCCTCTAACTTGCCACCAGGTGGCGCAGGAGAACGTCGAATTCTATTCCGTTTAGCCGTTTGCTATGCGAATATCGTCCAACCGATTTCGATGAAATTTGGTACACGCGAATATTAGAACACGGAGAATATTTTTCCCTATCCATTTTGCTGTAACTTGCCGCTAAATGGCGCTGAAAAGCATCAACTTCTATACCGTTCGACCGATCGGCATAAGATTTTTTATACTTACACATTTGAGCACGAAGAATATATTCTAACTGCGTTCCTTTTGATGTTACTCACCACTAGATGACACTTGCAATGCATTATTATTTTAAGTCGCCACTAGATGACGCTGCAGCAGGCCAAATTCTTGACCATTCAAACGGTCGCTATGAAAATCAGTATACATAGCTATTTGAACAATGAGAATATTTTGGCGTTATCCATTTTGCTATAACTCGCCACTTGACGGCGCTGTAGCAAATCATTACTTTAATTAACTACTAGATGGCCCTGCAGTGTATCACTTCTTGACTGTGCAAATGATCGTTATGAAAATTGGTATACATAGATAGTTGAACACGGTCGCTATGAAAACAGTATACATAGCTATTTGAACAATGAGAATATTTGGCGTTATCCATTTTGCTATAACTCGCCACTTGACGGTGCTATAGCAAATCATTACTTTATTGAACCACTGGATGGCCCTGCAGTGTATCACTTCTTGAGTGTGCAAATGATCGCTATGAAAATAGGTATACATAGATATTTGAACACGGGGAAGAGTTTGGCGCTATCCACTTGCCACTAGATGTCGCGTCAACACATGAACTTCAGGACTGTCCAGCCGATAGTCATGAAAATTCGTATACATCGATATCTGAATGCGAAAAATATTTTCGCCGTATCCGTTTTGCTAAAACTCGCCACTAGATTGCGCTACGCCGCATGGCCTTCTGCACCGTACAAACGATTGCCTTGCAATTCGGTATGCATGATTATTGGACACAATATAACGCGATATCCACTTTGCTATATCTGTTTATTACAATGAATAGTAATCACCACAAATCGTAATATCAAAAAGTCCATTCATTCCCGTGCGAAGAACGGGTACTTCAGCTAGTGTATAATAAAAATCAGCTTAATTTGTTTAATGTATATTAAAAATCAAGCCAAAATAATGAATCATGAGAGTAAGCACTGCTTTGTTTTTCCTTCAAATTACACACATCTACTTGCTTTAATGTCCACATGTATCATAGTAAAGAAACTAATAAAATTAGTAGCACAATTATGGCATAAAGCTACATTAAATAAAGCTTCAAAGCCTTGGAAAGCTTAAAAAATGCTTGATGTATATGTGAAGACGCGAGCATCCGTAGGCCTCTTTGGATGACTCATCGAAATACACGCGCAGGCCCGTTACAAATAGCGAAGGCCCCGAGTTTACTCATTTGTTTCCAGTAGTAATTCTTATCAGAACAACTCAACCAAAATTTTCTTGTACATATAAGAACAAATAGTGTATTAAAAACTATGCAGGGATATTTAGTTCCATATTTTCGAACTAAAAATATGTAACTAGTACTGCATAGTTGTTTTTTTTAAACAAATGACGAGCTGTTTGAATTAGCAATCATTTATTCTAAGTGCAATAGTAGTAATGCAGAAACTGCTGAAGAATTCAGATGACGATATCCGAATTCACCTGAAATTTCTCGCATGTACCGGAGGATGAGGCGATTGAGAACTACCGGTGCTTTTCATCCAAAACCTAGGCCCTGAGAGAAATGGGTTTGAAAAGGCAGAAACGGATATTATAGCGTATTTTTCTGCCACCCCATGAGCAAGTATTCGAAAAGTAAGCGTGACTTTTGGACTACCTAGAAGATCAATTGATAGAATTCTTGTAAAACGTAAATGGCATCCATTTTGTATACATGGACTGCAAGCAGTCCATTCATCTAATTTTGTTCGACATTTAGCATTCTGCAATTGGTTCTTAATTAAAGAAATAAAAATGGGAATTTTGTAAAAAAAAAAATATTATGTGGACGGTTGAATGTTTATTTACAGAAGATGGGTCAGTAAATACTCATAGCGATCATTATTGGAATAATACAAAACCACATTTTGTGCAAGAAATACACCACCAAGGAAAATTTATTTTCTCCGTGTGGTGCGGGATTTGGAATGGAGAACTGGTTTGTCTTGTGTTTTATGAAGGGACCTAAAGAACAGTGGTATGGTACGTGTATCACATAAAATGGACGCATTGTGCGCTCACAAAAAAGAGCTCTGTGAACTGCCAATACAAATACGATCAGGTCACACGGAGGAAAT
>JAWZYV010004837.1:0-10748 GCA_038373885.1 Cheiracanthium punctorium | reverse complement strand
TAAACATGCTGACATTCAAAATTATCCATTCTATTGATTTTTAATTTGGACGGGGGAGAGGGGGCTTCCTCTTGAAAAGGGTTAGATTTCTGAAACTTCCAATACTTTTGGCCAGTAGTGTACATCTACACGCAACGGCCTCAATGATACCGTTGCTATCTGAGTATAAATACTCTTAAAAACCGAAAGATGTCACTACTAGTATTTTATAGGCGTAGAGGAATAATGAAAGTGCTTGATCCACATAGGGTACCAGGTGCCTTGTAGGGTTGGGTATTTTCTTGAGTCGAAGGTGGAGAAGCTGTAACTTTCCGGTTACTTGAATTCCAGATAATCGGGCTTTTATTGTACATATGTACTGTGAAATTTCTATGAGCGACCACCTCTACTAAGCGAACCCTCCTCCAACGACCCACTTTTCAAAGCACCGATTTTTTACTCTATCTACCTAATGTGAAAAGATCCTCCAGAAGAGACCACACAACCTTCTATAAGCGACCGCACCCGGTTTCCTGTCCGACCGTTTTCTAGCATTTTTTCCCGGAAGTAGAGTAAACGAAAACCCTATTCCAAACCAGCCACTCTCTTGCTAATCGACAGCAGGTGCAAGTACACTCATACGTTACACACAAATCTTGTAGGTTAGAGAAGAGACATTGTCAAAGAAACGAGGGGTTTTACTGTTGGAGCAGAGCACTGATGTCATCGAGTCACGCGAAATAAGAAATTCGGGGAGGAAGTGGGCGATGATTGTTGGTTGTACGAAAACCCAAAAAGCAGTTTTTTTGAAGCAAATGGATTTCATTTCGGCAAATTCAGAATGAATATAGAATGTCGGGTCGTATGCTCTTCAGTCAGGTGTAAAAAATAAAGTTGAGAAAAAAGTTATGTCCGGGAGAGAAAAAGAAATCAAACAATCTGAAGTTTCTAATTATTTTATTAAAATTAAAAATTTAAAAATATGTTTGTATAATTACTTATGTACTAGTATGCAGTTTCTTAGACCGCATTCGTAAACGCCAAACGAGTCCATCTAAGGTGTTCGTAAAGGAAACTGACTGCATTCAGTTTATAAACTAGAGCAAGGGTGGCGAACCTTTATGGATCAACGGGCCATTTTTTCTTAGGAAATGTTTAATGAAGCCATCGACGTGCCTTCAAATAATTTTGACTTACTGATTTTGTCTTAGTGACCGCTCGATCGTGATACTTCATAGTGAACTTTTTATCTTTTAATTAAAATGAAAACCGTTTTAATCATTGGCGTGTCCAAAATATTGTGCTGCGTGCCATCAACGGCGCGCATGCCATTGCTTCGCCATTCCTGAACTAGAACGTTTGTATACAAAACTGAGTGCGGCTAGTTTCAAACTCAGTAAAGTAGCACGGAGCAGGTTCATCCAGTTGTTAAGAAGATACGCTTGCTGCACGTTGTTTTTGTTTCGAAATGGCGCCCGTTGTTATGGAAAGTATTTTACGTTTGCTATTTTTTCGAGGAGGAAATTCATGCATACGTTAGAAACTACGAAGGTACATAATTTTTCAAAGGTAATCATTTTCTTGTATTTTTCATTTTAGTCAATTCAAAAATGCATATTTTAGTGTTGAGATTGAAGTTGATTGAAACCGTTGTTAGCCAAATTTGAACTTCTCTTGCTAAATACTTTTGAAAAAATGTAATTTTAAGTTAAAATTTCTAAATTTTGGATCTGTGCACTTCAGTTATGGCCACTCTTTCTTTTAAAATTCCTGTTGTTTTTATACTGAGTATGTACAAAATCTCTCCTCAGCAAGAATAACAACAGGCGCGAATTGTAAACAAACACGCCTCCTAGGCGACGAAACTAAATAAACTGAAGTTGTTCGTAAAGGCAAAAGAAACTAATAGCCGCTGTTAGCAGTAAACATTCGCATTTGAGTTTTCTTACGAAAACTCTTGCAACGAGTTTCTCGTTTACGAATGCACCCTTAAATAACAAAACACAATATTTTTTGGAATTTTTTTTTCTTGGCTATCCAATGTTTATATTTCTTTGAGCGACCACCTCTCTTAACGACCTATTTTTTTTTGGGGGGGGGGAGAACAGAGGGTGATCACTCCTGAGAAGCTTCACTGTATACACATTTAAACGGTTACCTAACAGTTAAAGCACTTAATTATGCATTCATTCAAGGAATGATCAGTAGGCAATTTTCTTATGAGTAGTTTTACCCATCCGTTTCTAGGGATGGTTGCTAAGGATTCAGTTTGCTTTTTGGAAATACTTAGGAGGGCTGGGCTACTTTCCTATCCGAAAGCAACCAGTCTCCCCGAGTTGCCCTGTGGCGTGAACGCACCGAACGTTGAAAGTCTAGGAGGAAAAACGGGAAACTAGTGAACTTTTATGTAAACGCGTAACACTTCTAAAGCATGACTAATTTCTCTCCTTTTTTCTTTTCTTTTAGGTGGCTGCATCACGTTTCTGAGTGTATGTATAACCGTTCGATGCACCGTGGAGCAAATGGAGAGATATGTCTCAAAACTTCGAGGACGTCTTCAAGGTAGGACAGTGTTTTCTAGCTCTTGATTATTAAGGTTGTGCTGTCTCACTGTCACGGAAACGGTTATGGGTGTATGTCGAAAAAAAAAAACCCTCTGTTTTTAGTCTTGGTACACAAATTGAAATAAACGAATAGCACCATGGTCTCCAAAAAAAAAAAATCCATAGGGTTCTTCCTAAGCTGCTTGACACACTGCAATAAGCGAAAAGGCTGTGGCTTTTGTGACACTTTCAGAAAAAATTCTTAAACAGGGATCGGAGCTGCACGATTTTTCGAAGAGTGACACGCTTTGCGAAAATGTCCGTTTTTTAAGAATTTTTCCTAAACGTTTTGAAACCGATACAGATGGATCGTTTATTTCAGTCTGTAGTACAGCTTGTAAACAGACAGTTTCAAAATGTTGAAGCGCCTGGCATCATGAGTTTATTCGTACTTATGTACCAAAATCACATGATTTTTTCGAACAACACCGTTAAGTACAATTGGGGAAAGAAAATATTAGAGGGGGAAGGGGGGGGGGAATTGGGAAGTTATGTCTTACTACTGTGATTAAAAAATTTTCGGAATGTTTCTTTTGAAATGCATTTACTTAGTCCGGAAACTAACATCGTACATTTTTAGGACTTCTATATTGCCCTCCGAAGCATAAAAAAGGAACATTTTTGACCTCGTGTTATTCCTAGACAGTAGCGGATCAAGGGGAGGGGCTAGGGGACTTCAGCCCCCTCCCCAAAAGACATTGCTAAAACGTAACGTTCTGCTTTATTATGCACTTTAAATAACTAAAATGATCGTATTTTATAACTTAGCCCCTCCCAAAAGCATGCACATTGGTTTAGACTAAAATTTTGATTGATAATACATTTTAATTGGGTGAAATAACCTTTTTTGAAAATTGAGCCCCTCCCCCCAAAAATTTCTGGATCCGCGATTGTTCCTGGGCAGGAAGGCCGTGTCCTATCTAGAAATAGTAAAAAGGTATTAAAAAAGTAATTTGTTTCCGAATGGGGGGGGGGGGGATGTTGAAGCCTTACTGGAATGGCGAGTGTCACAGTTTCCTTAGCCAAAAAGTCAGAGCTCCAAGAATTATTCATCCAATTACATGAATTATACCGGGTGATCCAAAGTAGATGTCGAAGCGATTCTCTTCAAACATGCTTTCCATTAGAAAAGTTCGTCCAATGAAGAGTCGCTTTCAGATAGGGCGATTTTTTACTAGAGGCTGCGTACCTATTAAAATACCAAATTTAATTTTTATACAATCCTTTCCTACATCTTATATTTAGAAAAATGTTGCTCGTTGCCGCGGAGAAATTGAATTTAAAAAATACCCCATCTCTCATTGAAATAGTTAGCTAGAAATTGAATGTTAAAATGGACGACTTGCAGTACTTACCTACTGTGCTGGCGTCCGTTTTCAGGCCAAAAAAAAAAAAAAAAAAAAAAATCTTTACTTTAGGGGACCCACTATGAGCGGATAAAAGTTAAAATACAGATATCCCATTGTTTTGAAATGGCAATGAAACGCGTTCGAAAGGGTCGAAATGAACAGGTATAGATTTACCTGGATGGATCGGTACTGCGTTGTGAAATGAGCGATCATACAGTCTTTTAGGGGGTCATCCCCTCATGACGCCACGCTTCTGGAGAAGGGATTTTAAAGTGTAAAAGAGAATGACACAATAATGGTGTGGGTTACTAGGGTGTGGTTACTTTCACTAGAAACTGCCTAACATGCGTTTTAGGATAATTCTATAGTACAATAAGGATTTGCGAAGTCAATTGTGATTCTTAACATAAATGAACGTCATTTGAAAAGTAATTGCATTTTTCTCACTTTTGAAACATCCCCTGAGTGCTTGGCGACCAATGCCAAAGCTTACAAAGAGTGCAGTATCTCGGAAACTATTCCACTGAGAGACATGGGATTTTTTAAAATTTACTTTCTCAGACAAAAAGAAACATTTTTTTTTCTAAATATGAGTCGTAGGAAAGGAGGGACCGTATAAAAATTAAATTTCGTATTTTAATATGCATGCAGCCTCAAGTAAAAAAACTGCCATATCTGAAAGCTACTCCTAAATGGACGAAATTTTCTAATTGAAAGTGTGTGTTTCGATCGCTTACGGTTTACAAGATAATCGCTTTAACATCTATTTCGAATCACTTGGTATAACAAACTGTTTTACTTAGAGTAATGGGAAATTTATTTCTGGAAACATTGTCGAGATAGATCAACGCCTATAACGGCAGGCCTGACAACTAAAGCTTTGACTTCATCACTAGATCTTCTTAAATGACGTCATCACAGTTGTATCTTCAAAAAGTGAAACTATTTGAAATTTTTGTTGAATGCTAGGAATATTATAAAAAATCTTAAAGATAAAAATAAAAATATCTTTCTGATACAAAATAATCCATTGTGATCTGCTTCTGCATCATTATTATACAGTGAGTGATGGTCAAAATTTCTCATTTGTCGTAAAATTAAGTCTATCTTAAATCATAAAAAGTTTTATGGGTGATAAAAAATTCACCACTCATTTAAAATAGATATACTTTGTGAAAATAAAACTGTGATGACGTCGTACCCGAAGATCGAGTGATGACGTCAAAACTTCAGTTGTAAGGCTTTCTATGTCTAGAGGGTGTTGGATAGATGGGCCCGTTCACAACAATGTGATGCCAAGTTAACTGTTAGTAAAATAATTCAAAGAAATAAATTTTCGATGAATATTGAATTACAAACAACCTGTGCAAAGCATACGACTCTCATTTGTTAAATTTTAAAGAACTAATATTATATATAATTTTTTACTTCCTTGTACGTAGTATAAGGAAGTAATGTGATCCCGAAAAATTTTGGGGGCCAAATTTCGACATAAAAACCGATTTTGACTACCTCTAAATTTAATTTAAAAATTTTTTTCGATGCATCTCATCGTAGGCTAGCATGCACGATCCTATTAACGCGTCTGCAACTCATTTTGACCAGTGGAGAGTCTACTGTGGCCAGTTTTTCCATGCCGTCTGTACGTACGTACGTACGTATGTATGTAACTCGCATATCTCAAAAACTATTGGTCGTAGAATGTTGAGATTTGATATTTAGGATTGTTCTATGATCTAGTTGTGCACCTCCCCTTTTGGTGGCAATCGAATGGATAGTTTATGTACAGGACCGCCCAAAAGATTCGAAATACATTACGCTCTATGGGCCGAAATTCATTAAACTCGCCTAACTCAAAAGCTATTAGCCGTAGAATGTCGAAACTTCATATTTTGGATAGTTGTAACATCTAGTTGTGCACCTCTCCTTTTGGTTCCATTCGACTGGATAGTTTATCTACAGGACTGCCCAAAACATTCGAAATACATTACGCTCAATGGGCCGAAATTCATTAAACTCGCATATCTTAAAAACTGTTAGGCGTTGAATGTTGAAACTTTATATTTTGGATAGTTGTAACATCTAGTTGTGCACCTCCCCTTTCGGTTCCATTCGACTGAATAGTTTATCTACAGGACCGCCCAAAAGATTCGAAATACATTACGCTCTATGGGCCGAAATTCATCAAAGCGTTTTTTAGAGGTATTGGGCTATTTCAAACGACTCAGAAGTGATATGTGCTGTAAAGAGTTAGAAAATGAATTTCTCCATTAAAAAAAATGTCTTTATCATTTATAGTTCTGCTACAGGAACACTCAAAAGATTTCCAATACATTACGGTCAATAGCAATTTTAGAGGCATTCATCCATTTCAAGCACAATACCGTCCTTCCACATAAGTTAGGTAATGGTCCGACCACGGTCACGTGCCTCCCTCAAGAACTATGCCAAAAGTCGCCAAGCTTGGCGACTTTTGGTGTATGTGTGTGCATATTTAACTCTCAAATCTCAAAAACTATTATGAAATTTCATATATAAGAATGTTGTAACATCTAGTTGTGCATCTCGATTTTTGGTTCCAATCTACTGGAGAGTTTATTTACAGGACCACCGAAAAGAATTTCAGTACCTTAATGTCTATGGACATCTTCAATATAATACAACTGTAGACAGTCATTGTTTGGTACATGCCCAAAATCTCGCCGTCTGTCCTCGACTTTGGCGAGTTTTGGCGAAATGTCGCCAAATTTGGCGATAATCTTTCATTGTTTGGTTCATGCTTAAAATCTCGCCAAATGTCGTCGACATTGACGAGTTTCGCCGAAATATCGCCAAATTTGGCGCCAAAAATTATTTCCTATTTTGTATAACTCTAAAACTTTAACCCGTGGATTTTTTTTAACTTTATATTTAGAACTATTGTGATATCTAACTGTTTTCAATATCTTTTTTGACAGCAATCGACTGAGAATTTATTTACATGGTGAGCCAAATGACTTTGAATACATTGAGGTGTATAGATGCATTCAATTCATTGAAAGTCTGTGGTCAATGACTACTTTGGCTATCCCCAAAATCTCGCTGACTATCTCAAGTTTGTCGGCGTTTGGTGAAATATCGCCAAATAAAGTGTCAGAAGGAAATCTTTCAAATTGAACTCAGCTTGGCGATATCGAAATATTTGGCTAGAAATCGCTAAACCTTACTATTATTGATATTTTATCTCTTTCAAACAAATAAATTTAGAGGAAGTGCGTCAAAAATATTTTTGATCTAATGGACGTGCAAGGAAGTCATGTGTTGGACACATCAGATTTTTTTATTTAAGAAAAAAGGCCATTCCTAATTTTTTTCACGTCTACCCTTCTTGGAGAATTCTGGTCGAAATGCTCTGGAATCGAATTTTAGGCATTCGTCAGTGTTGCATTGATGGCAAGAATTTTATGATTAACTCTTTGAGATGCGCAGGATACGTTTGTGAAAAGACTTTGGTTTTTAAATAAATATCAGGTAGTAACGAAAGTTTTCCGCCAGATTTGCTTGAGTCAGCTCACGCGGTACCCAGCTATTGACCTTATATGCCAAGTTTATGCAATGCTTAGCGCGACGAATGGACATGGCACTAAAGTCTGACTCTTTTAGCTAGCTCTCGAGGGGATGAATATTTTATCTTCTTCCACAAATTGTGGTAGGCGGGCCTCATCAGCATTAGTAGGATGACCAGAGCGCTCTGCTTCTTTAATATCCTAGTCCTCGTTTTTGAACTTTAGGTACCCAATCTTCACAGTGTCATAGGATACAACAGTAGTACCTTAAGCTGTACACATAATTCGGTGTCATTCTGTAGCTGACTTTTTGCGACAGAACTGAGAGTAAAGGATGGATCCATCTGGTAGCGTGGTAGTTCTATTTCAGGCACCTTATACTTAATCATAACGATATTGTTTTACAGATTTCACAACACAGTGCTCTAAAACAAGTCTTTTCTTTCAAGTAACAAAAATCGTTTTACAAAATATTGGCAAAGACACCAACGCGAACTGCTTGTGCAGGCAGTACTTGGAGTGGCGGAAAACTTTCGTTACAACCTAATACTTAGTGTATGAAATCCAATGTATGAATATTGTATGAATAGGTTGTATGAAAACAACCTAATACTTAGTTTTTGGCTATAATGTCACCGAAAAGATCAGATAATGATTTATGGCTCTATAACAAGTTACGTTGATAGTGGGCTTGTGTTTTGTGGGCAATGGGTACAGAATAGTTTGACCTAACGTCAAAAAATATAACTCTCTTATAACTGTATACAATAAACTATATATAATATAATATCTCTTATAACTATAATAGAAGTCACTATAACCGAGTTCAGAATATTATTTTTCTATAAAGTAGTTTCCTATAAAGTATTTGTAGCTCCAGTACCCCCCCCCCCTTCTTTAAACTAAAATCTTGGGAGCCCCACTGATTGAGTACCGTTTAAACCCAGGGTTTACCCTGGTAAGTACAGTTCAAATTGCCTGTTTGTGGTCACCTTTGAGCCCGTTCGTTTGATTTTTTGAAAATCGCAATGACCTGTGAAGGAGTTAACCCTTTGAGGCGCAACCCTTTCCCAATGCTGAAAAAAGGGCAGCCGTTGCCATCGCTCGCCTTGACTACCAGCAAGAGGGCGGACGATCGAAGCTGGCTGTGCCGGCACAGCCAGCTGTGTCAAAAAAGGGTCTCTCGATCTGTGGCACACGATGAAAGTTTCGATCGTCCGCCCTTGCTGGTCGTTCAGTCGAGCGACGGCAACGGCTGCCCTTTTTTCAGCATGGGGCAATGTATCCAGCTGTTTTCGCATTCTTCCATTTTCAGCAGATGTCAGTGCTGTTAAAAAGAATCGTGACCCTTTTTTTTACAGGAAAGGACGTGCTAAAAAGTAAAGGATTCTCGTGGGAGCTATGTCACCCGCCACTATTTTCATAGAAATCCAATCTATTCTTCGTAACTGGCAACAGTCAAAACGTTAAGGTGCTATCACACGAGAGCTCTACGCACTGCAAAATGCACGTACAACACTTTTGTACTGCAGTTTTGCCCTTCAATCAGGCGAAAACCAGGGTTGTGTGATAGTATTTCCCTTGACACCGGACTGTTTCGAACAATGTTGAAAAATGTTTGGTATGAATGGCGAAATCAGCCAATCAGAGCTCTACCACACCTTCATTCAAGATGGCGACCTCCATGCCTGCAATGTGGACGGCGGAAATAGAAGCCGATTTTATTTCCGAAGTGCAAATCAAAAACCATTATAAACTTTTTTACTGTATTTACTTAAAAATGAACCTTCGAATTCCACCGTCAATGTCAATGTTCGAATGCACGGGGCGCGACAGGACGAGTGATTTTTTTGACAAAAACAGCGATGACGTAATAACTGTTTTGTCACAAAACGAGCGATAACGTCGCCAAATCGGCAACCCCGTGCCAATCCACCAGATCGTTTTCTTGCCTTGCAATACAACCCTATACCTTGCTTTTGACAAGAAAAATGAAAGCCGAAAGAGTTGTACGAGCATTTTGAAGGGCGAAAATGCGTCGTCTGATAACGGCTTTAGAGTTGGGTGTTCCCAGAGCGGGAACACTGCGCGTGACAGGGTTTAACGAAAAGCGCTCTAGAACATGTTTGGATGATTGGGAAAAAACGTTGTCAAAAATGCATTATAGTCGGAGGCAAGGTCGTATCGAAGGAGGGATTTCGAGGGTTCATTCTCCCCCCCTATCCCCACGAAATTTTAAGGCACATGACCCTAGTAGCACAACTCGTTCAAAAAAAAGTTCAAAACACGTCTTTTGAACGTGAAAAAACGCGTTTTGAACGTGAAAAAACGCGTTTTGAACGTACTTTGAACGTTTTCTGAACGAGTTGTGCTACTAGGGACACGACTCTTTGCAGAAATGTGCTGATAAAACCAGTGCCATGCCTAGGGTATAGCAGATGGAGCACGTATCGTGGACGTCATGCAGTGGAGGTCTTCGCTGTGCTGCTTAAGCAACGAGAAAAGCGTGGAACCTGTTCGCTGCCATCGATGCGAGCAGTGGCGCACCCAGGATTTTAGTTTAGGGGGCGCTGGGCTACAAATATGGCTGAACTCGGTTAGAGTGACCTCGATCAATCACAACTCTCTTATAACGTCGAAATATTCGATACCACTCGACTGTCCCATGGAACACAAGCCCACGAGCAATGTAACTCGTTGTAGAATCATAAATAATAGGATATGATCTTTTCAGTGAAGTGGCGACAATTTAGCAGTGTTTCATAAACTAATTGTAGGCATTTATTTAAAATCTTTTTTTAAATAAATGTCTTTTTTTGGTTAGAAATAATTTGAAGACAATTAAAAAAGGAAAGAAAGAAACTAATTCGTGAGCGACCCTTTTCATTTTTAACCCTTTAACGCGCAGTGTGTTCCCGCTCTGGGAACACCCAACTCGGACGTTTCGAGTGTTGCCAGTCACGAAGAATAGATTGGATTTCTATAAAAAGAGTGGCGGGTGGTACAGCTCCACGAGAATCCTTTACTTTTTAGAACGTCCTTTCCCGTCAAAAAAAGGGTCACGATTCTTTTGAACAGTACTGACATCGGCTGAAAAATGGAAGAATGCGAGAACGGCTGGATAGATTGCCCAATGCTAAAAAAGGGCAGCCGTTGCCATCGCTCGACTTAACGACCCGCAAGAGGACGGACGATCGAAACGTTCATCATATGCCACAGATCTAGAGACCCTTTTTTGACGCAGCTCGCTGTGCCGACACAGCCAGCTGCGT
>JAWZYV010004836.1:0-303214 GCA_038373885.1 Cheiracanthium punctorium | reverse complement strand
AGGTGAAAGGTGAACACGCGCGACAGAAATAAATTCAATAGTCATTCTAAAGAAATTTTAAGAATGACCCTACAAACAAAGTGATCGGTGTCGTTTATTACATAATTTTTAAGACCAAGCTCTTAAAAATTACATATTATTTTACATTAAAAAAAAATAACACTTAATGAATTTTCGAAGTATCTCCGTCAATGATCGATAAGGACAGATTTCCGTGTTTCAATGTCTTTCAGCTCGAAAATTTTCACAAAAATTATTTTATACCTTTACATCTATCTTAGAATTAAAAGCTTGTTTAAAAAACTTTTTTTTAAATCTTATATTTATTTATTATCTTATATTACAATTGTAGTCATTAATTAAGGAAAATTCACAAAAATGGAGATTATTCATAAGGTTATTTGTTCAAGTTACTAGAAACCTTAACCACAGTATACGCAACACACACAGACGGCTAAACCTTCTGGATGCCGAATTTGTAGTTAGAAATTGTTGCTAAAGTCTATGAAGGACTGACATTTACCCATTTGGCCACTTGCATCTGACTTTGTCCTATGCCTCCAATCTTCCAATAGCTCTTTGTCGCAGTACTGCGAACCAATGATATCTCTATGTCATTGTTATGAATTCGCTATCCTCGATCCCAAACATGCAATTTTATGTGCTCAAAGCAAACTATATATTCTAGTTGCAACTCTACTAATTTGCATATTGCAGCTTTAGTCAGCAACTTTTATTTGGCAAAATATTCCAATTTCATGCGGATTGTCTTCTTTTTGAGCGAATTTTCTCTATTTTACCATTTTCCCTTAATTTTTGGAAACCAATGTACTTTATGCTGCTCAGTGGTCTACTTGTACAATGCTAGTTCCCAGAAGAACACTTGGAGACACATAATGGGAAAAACAACGCTCGTCAAAAGATGAAAATCTTCATTGTTGCGCCTGCTATAGTATTGACAGTTGACGGGTTAAACATGGATTTTCAACAACCCTTTCCCGTTTCCCTCTCTCGCCTTTTACTTAACTGTTGCTTAATTTGAAAACCTTTTTATTCAAAATTTACCTTTTGTTTGATATTTTGACAACATATTTTGTAAAACAGGTAGAACTTAAAAACAAATTTAGTAAACGAAACCATATTTTTAGGTTCAAGTTTGCTGAAAAGGAGGGGCAGGTCATGACAACCCCCATAGTCAAGCTCTAATTATAGCCAAATATTATCCATCGCTCAAAACAGAGTAGGGTAGAAAAGATTTAAATTTAATATAAATTTTGAAAACTTTATATTAAAATTTTAAAAAATTATATTAATTGTGTAAATTTTATAATTTAATGCGTAACAAACACAATTTATTAAAAAGAACTTAAAATTTTTTCATGCTATTGAAAATTTTCAGTAGATACTTATTAGTAAAATTTAATATCGATTAAATTTTAGAGCAAGAATGGACTCCCTTCCCTTAGCTGGACCCCCTCTCATGAGAAAGCTGCTGTAGATTCTCCCGTGTTCATATGAGCTTTATTAATATTATTATTATAAACTATTCCCTTCCAAAGTCACTTACAGTGTTTTAGCGTAACATTTCCTCTTTCTGTACATGTATTGTCAAACTAGCTTTTCTTAAAAATTAGACCGTCCCCCAAAAAACTGCTGTATCCGCCACTGAAGGGGAACAAAAGTTCTTGTCTCACCGTTCATCGTTTGACCCGTCTTCGTACACAGCTAAAAATTTTAAATGCTGCCTTTCATGTCTTTCACATTGAATGGTCCCGGAATACTTCCAGACACTCCTAAAAAAGGCCCCATTCATTCATCTTCAGAGATACTACGTTCACCAATGACGTAAAGGTTAATGAAGAAACTGACGTCAAAATGATGTCAGAGAGTAGTGAAACACATTCCAGAACCTCGAGGAATTTGATCATGGTGTGACCTGCCCATAATTCGAGGTGAGGGTTATAACTCATAAAGTATACGTCCGAAAGCCAACAAAGAGAAATATCAAGAAATTGCAATACACTTATCTCTTTGAAGCGCAACCATTTCTTAATGGCGAAAAAGTGCAGCCGTTGTCATCATTCGATTTAACTACGAGCAACATACCGATCGATCGAACTTAGCGCGTACCACACAGCTAAAGAACGTTTTTGGCACAGCAGGCTGTGAGGCGCCGCATGCGATAAGTGTTTCGATCTACAGCCTTGTTGCTAGTAGTTAAATCGAGCGTTGGCAACAGCTGCACTTTTTCGACTTTGGGGAGTCTATCTAGTTTTCTTCTATATCGATGTATACCTTCACCGCTTTCTACAGTTCTCAGCAGATGCCGGTGCTTATAAAAATAATTCTGACATCCATTCTACATATAATCGATCATTTGTACGGGAAATTATGAGCTAAGTAGAAAAAGATTCTCGTGTAACTATGTCCTCCTTAAGACCTTAAGTATTTTATTGAAATCAAATTTATTTTTCGTGAATCAAAAAAGTCAAAATATCAGAGTTAGAGATGAGTTCGGGCTCATTTTTTGAAGCCCGAGCCCGCCCGAGTCCGAAGACTTTTAATCCGAGCCCGCCCGAGCAATATTATTTAAGTCGGAGCCCGAGCCCGAAATTTCAGCTTAAGATAAATAAAATTCAATAAAATTCCATAAAATTCAAAGAAGTAATTCCTTGATAGAATACAATGAATTTTGCCGTTTGTGCAAATTAAAGACAAATACAGTTGCAAATTTTTAATGCACTTTCTAATTCTTTATATCTATGTTTATGAAATAATGTCCGATCTGATGACTAACTAAGCAATATAAGCCGCCGTTCTGAAATACCCAAAGAGCTTCACGCGACTTCTAGGCACCCGTGCGGCTATTTTTTTTTAAGTACTTTTATTTCCCATATGAATCACTTTTTAAAAATCTGTTTCAAGGAGTATGTTCAATAAAATAGAAATTTTTCACGAGCCCGAGCCCGAACGCAATTGTGAATTACAGAGCCCGAGCCCGGTTCGGGCCCGGGCTCGGGCTTTCGGACTCGGGCATAGCCGGTCTCATCTCTATTAGATATATGTAATGATGTTATTAATAAGATAATATTTCTCTATTTACCATGGACTCACCATGGCCGAGTAGATAAGTTACTCGACATGGTAGATGGCTGAAGTGTGAAGGACCAGCGTTCTGGTCTATCTCGCAGATGTCGATCTAACTGAAAAAAATTAATAATTTTGAGCAGGTAGAATTTCTTTTTCTTTTTTTTTTTTTAAGGAAAGAAAGAGATGAGCAGCGTTAAGCAAAATCTATGTTAATTTATTCCGAAGTAGTCTGAATAAAAGAGACTACCTGAACATTAAAAAAAATATTTTAGACGCATTGAATATGATACATTATATTTTATTACTTTATGTTATTCGTTAATGTCGTAGGCTTCTATGTTTCAAATAGCCAGTTCTTTGTAAAATAGTACTTTCACGAGGATTGATTCTTTTTTTAAATTCTTTTTTTTTATTAATTAATTAATTAATTAAATTTGTGTGTGTATGTGTGCGTGTCAATTTTGGAAATTTCAAATCTGCATGAGTGTTGTTAAGGAGGCTTTATCCCGAGTTGTGCTAACCATTAAGAATTTTCTAAATCGGGCACTGCCTGCCAGCAATATCAGCAGTACGGCTCCAAAATATTTAAAATAGATTTACTTCAATTCTTTAAATACATTTAACATAGAAAACTGTAATGATAATAAACAAAGAGATGCACTTTTATAGCACATTCTGCCGTGCAAAAATGTTTGTTTGCATTGTAATCGTTGATGGAACAAACTTAGTTAGCATTCCAACATCAAGCATTCATGGGCGTGACGTGAAGCGTGACGTTTGGGAATTAAAAATGCATGGGAAAAGAAGGGAGGTTAACTGTCCCCTCACTGCATATTAGAGATGAGTTCGGGGTCATTTTTTGAAGCCCGAGCCCGAGAACTTTTAATCCGAGCCCGAGAAATCTGATTTACGTCGGAGCCCGAGCCCGTCCGATCCCGAAATTTCAGGTAAGATTAAAAAAATCTGGCGTGACTCCACTCGACTTTCCGAACACTTACGATTAAGATCACTACCAAGCATTTAAATAAATTTTAATCGATGAATAATTCAAACATATGTACCAAATTGAAGCTCAATCGAATGTACCGTTTAAACGCTATCGCACCTTCAAGAATTTCTCCCCATAGGCCATAATGTAAAAGAAATCTTTGTCGTAGCCCTGTAGAAAAACTATAAGTCCTATACACATCAAAATCAATACCGGTCTTACGATGGTGGTTAATAACATGTATACCCAATTTGAGCTCAATCCAATGTACTGTTTAAACGCTAGCGCACCTTCAAGAATTTCTCCCCATAGGCCATAATGTAAAAGAAAACTTTGTCGTAGCCCTGTAGAAAAACTATAAGTCCTATACACATCAAAATCAATACCGGTCTTACGATGCTGGTTAATAACATGTATACCCAATTTGAGCTCAATCCAATGTACTGTTTAAACGCTAGCGCACTTTCCAAAATTTTCCCCCATAGGCCATAATGCAAAAGAAATCTTTGTCGTAGCCCTGTAGAAAAACTATAAGTCCTATACACACCAAAATCAATACCGGTCTTGCGACGGTGGTTTATAACATATATACCCAATTTGAGCTCAATCGCATGCCCCGTTCAGGAGCTATCGTGTTCACTCACATACACACAAACACACATACACACATACATACATACATCTCGTAAAAATAGCATAAATGAATTCAGAAGACCTCAAAACGTGTAAATACACCAAAATCTCGAATTCGAATTTTTTCATGATTACAATACTTTCCTTACATGGTACATGTTCGGAAAGTAAAAATTCAATTACTTCATTGACAGAATACAATAAACTTTGCTGTTCGTGCAAGTTAACGACAAATATACTAGTTGCAAACTCTCACTAATTCTTCACTCTTTCTAATTCTTTATATCCATGTTTATCAAATAATGTCCGATCTGATGAGTAACTAAACAATATAAGCCGCTTTTCTCAAATACCCAAAGAGCTTCACACACCTTCTAGGCGTCCGTGCCGCTATATTTTTTTATAAGTACTTTTATTTTCCTCATGAATCACTTTTTAAAATCTGTTTCAAGGAGTATGTTCAAGAAATGAGAAATTTTTCACTAGCGGGATCGGGCTTTCGGGCTCGGGCTGAGCCCGTCTCATCGCTACTGCCTATGTATGTCACTGCGAATAACTATTTCTACTCTGTGACTATAAATGTAAACAAAGTATGGCCAAATAGGGTCCCACAAAAAAATTAGGCTTAGGGACTCCAAATGTCTTAGTCAGGCCTGAATTTAGTTACTTACATAAAATTGCCCTTGAATCATTTGCATTTCCTATTTTAAAATGCGAACGCAAGCATTTCAAAGGAAAGTTCATGAAATGACGTTTCTTGAACGTATTCATAGCGTTCGCTCGTGCTAGCATCGTGTTCCATTGAGAAAGGTTACCAGAGCAGACTTCCTCGAATTGCAGCTTCGAAAAGAAATCGGAGGGTGATATCCTCTTCTGTGTTTCGTCACACCCTTCCATTTCCCCCTGTTTTTTCAGATGATTCAGAGAAATGTCGGGTCGCCGTGCCATTGCTTTTGTCGAAATCACAAGAGTCGTCTTGAATAGAGAGAATTTATCTAACTTTTTTTTTTTTACTATAATCAAAGACATACCGAGAAGTCAGAGGGGATAACTTCTAAAGTGTATGATATGCCTTCAAAAGAAAAAAAAAAGTCATCCAAGGCTGAAAGACCAAGCAAACAGTGCTTTTGAGACCTTTCATTTATATTTGTGTATATGACACAGGGCGGTGCCTAGAAATATTGTTACTCGGTGTAAGGCTGAATCCAAAAGGGGGGGGGACACAAGGGTTGGGCTGATAACCGTAAAGTTGCGAGTTCCATTCCGACTTACCACTAAAGGTCACCGTAACATGAGGTGTACGTGCACGTTAAATCCGTCGGGGGGGTTAGCAATCAGTTTTCGAGAGATTGTTAAGATTCAGAAGTCCCCTTCCTTCTGATGAGAATCTAAATTGTGGAGGGACGTATGTAGCCAGAGGACCCGGAAGGAATTTTTTGCTCGAGGGGGGGGGGGGTCAAGCTGATATATTGTTTGTAAAGAGCCCTGTCCTTCAACGGTCACAGTTATTGTTCTGACCTCTGAGCGTTGGCCGGATTCAGCAGTCACCCCGTACCTTTTAACACACGATTGAAACATTGTTGCAATCCCAAAAATGTGATAGATCAGGTTTGATCTTCCTGATCTTCAAGCATACTGCTATCTGTGCAATCCTTATGTTGGAGTAAATTGAGCCTTAAGTGTTACCGATTTATGTTCGCCTTCTGTCATTCAACGATTATCATTACCTTCCCAATTTCCCAATACCACTGTTGATTATGGCAGAGGGTGCGCATGGATTCTGGCGACACTTCCTTCAATACAGACTATGTGATCCCCATGTTTTAATAAATGGGGTTAAAATCGCTGCCCAAATCAAGGTTTCAACACACTATTTATCGTATCTACAATATCGTATTCTATGTTATTGTGACTAAGAGCTGGGGGTGCTTATAGATTCAGGAGACACATGTAGTGTATGTACCCACTCTATAGGTGTAACTATTTTGTGGTTTTGTCCGTATTTATGAACTTCCCTGTTCTTCAAAAATACACTTTAGACGATTTTTTAGTTACACAAAAATTGGTTGATGGTGTATCAATAAAGTTTTCGAAAAATTCTGGGTTCCGAAAAGTGGGGGGGGGGGGGGAGGGGAGGAGGCAAAAAGTACGTGTACTGGATTTTCCTCGAAAAAAATGTCTACCCCCATCTTTGGGGAAGTTTCCCGTACACTCTCTTTCTCTATCCACGGGGGGCGAGGGATCGGTTGAAAATTGCATCGTTGTATCCAGTCTTCCGAAAAATCTCCG
Source organism: Cheiracanthium punctorium (assembly GCA_038373885.1). NCBI lineage: Eukaryota > Metazoa > Arthropoda > Arachnida > Araneae > Cheiracanthiidae > Cheiracanthium > Cheiracanthium punctorium. The sequence goes on along the minus strand of JAWZYV010004836.1, from coordinate 296,214 downwards.
CGAGAGACGATCAATTAGCGCTTCTCCTCCCTCCCATGGATTTTCCCAGAAAACAGCCCAGCTATAATCAGCCAGATGTGCTTGGACGCTCTGTTGTGCAAAGAAATACCTGTACTTCAAAAATCCAACAGAATATCGAACACTAGAAAGATCAGTGTATTTTCTGAGACAGACTTCACTTGCTCGATAGTTACTTTCCTAAAGAAAGACAAGAATGAACGAAAACCGATATTTTAAAACAATCTACTTTTGCGTATGTTTTCCCCCTTTTATAGAAAAATAGTAATTTAATTTATGAATCAGTTGCATATTAAGTTACAGAATTATTTTCAAATTTCTAATACTGATAATTTAGTATGTGCTCTTTGAATTTATTTATTTTTTTAAGCTGTTCTACCTGAATAGTAATCGCCGTTACAGAACTTTTGAACAGCTTTAAAAATTAACCAGTGATGTTAAATGCCCGAAAATAATAATAGTAGTAATAATAATAATGCTTCTTCACCCGATGCACTATGGACTGGCACAAACAGTAAAGCGCTATGTCACATGCAATGCAACTGGCAGAAAAAAAAAATTCATAAGCAAACAAATCGTCTTCAAAAATGGGCTGATAATTTAACCGTTTTTCGAAATATTGCGAAAATCTCTACGTTTAGCATTTTTCCTGAGTATTCTCTTCTGTAATTCTTATACAATAATGGCCAAAAGTATTGCAAGTTACAGAAATCTAACTCTTTTTAAGATTAAGCCCCCTCTCCCTCGTCAAAAAGAAAAATCAATATAATTGATATTTTTTAATGTCAACATATCACATTAATTACTTCAAAGACAAGATAGCATTAAGTTAAAGAACAAAAATAATTATTTAATTTATTAAAAAGTAGCATAAAAAATCCATACATTATTACAGAAATCATAATCCATTTTGGATCGTCGGAATAAAGAATTAATTTCAAGTTATTCTGCAAAAAGAGGATAATAAATAAATGCAATTGAACTAAAGATCATTTATTATGTTGCTGAGCAGCCTTGACTTTGATCACAACAGCCACTCTGTTAGATATGGAATCCAGGATGGGATGTTTTACAACACTTCTTTCGGTGTTTCACGGTGCCATCTTAAATTATTGGTTCCTGAAGCTCTAATTTTGTTTTTCGGCGATTTTCAGATGTATTGTTTCCGATTATACTAATAATCAAAAATATTTAAATCTGGCAAATTTCATGTCCATTCTTTCTGGGTTTATTCTTGAAAAGATGATTAGATTTCTCAAACTTCAATACTTTTGGCCAGTAGTGTAGGTTCATTGTAACAGCTCACAGTACAAGTTATAAAGAGACATTCTAAATTTTTCCGAGTCGCTAGTGCAATTAATTTTTTTTTTTTTTGTAAACTGTTCAATAGTTGCATGACGTTTTCAGCTGTAAGATTAAAGTTAATTTCATATGATGAAAATTGAATGAATTATCTTGTAAAGATGCTTAATTTCCCAATGTGTTACTTATCAACGTAATACATGGAGAAATTGCATCTGGAGAAAGTCGTCCAAAACTCCAGACAATTAGATTCGCAGCCACGGGAATCTAACGGGTACTCGCGTTACATAAGAGAATAGCCCGAAACTATAGATTGTTAGACTGACAGTCGCGCGGTAGACCAGAACCCTGGACTGACACACTAAAGCAATCTATTATGTTCAGTGTCAATCACTCGGCCATGGTGGGTTTTATTCATTTCGGTGGGCGGAAAAAAACGCACCCGGGAAAAAACGCCCCTGAAAAAAACGCACAATATTGAAGGGGTTTATTTTTTTGGATAATTGTGGGTTGGTTGGTTGGTTGGGGGTTGGCGCTTGAAATAAAAAATATAAGAAAGGAGTGGGCATCCGAAAGAGTAATTTCTTTTATTTGTATTAAAAAAAAAAAAAAAAAACTTTATCAAAAGCTAAAGGGCAATGAGGCGTTTCGGACGGCCATGGGGCTACTGGAAAAGTTATCTGAATAGCAATTTTCAATAGAGATAAATACAAAATACTCTAATGTACCTCAGTTTACGCACTTTTGGACGCCCACTTGTTTCTCACATTTTTCATTTCACGCCCCACCCCCCCTCAACTAAAAAAATAAACTCATTCAAATCATGCGCTTTTTTTCCGGTGCGCATATTTAATCAATGTTGGTGAAAAGGAATAAGATTTGCAATACTAATAATGGTAAAAATATATTTATTAAAACTATTCCAACAAAACTAATTAAAAATTAATTTTAATTACAGTTATATATAGCCGATATTTTACATTTTAAGAAAGTAGTTTTAAATAATTTTTAGCCAGTTTATTTAAAAAGGGTTTTTTTTAGCATTTAGAAATGAAAATTTGATTAAAAACATTACACTTATACTAACATTTGATATAAGAAGTTTTTTAAGAAAGTTTTTTTTAAATTGACTTATTAATACCATAATTTAATTCTGAAAATAAAGCATGTCAAAAATAAGAGTAATATTTAAATTAAATACTTTAAAAAATAAAAATATTTATATGTAAATATATGTACTTATAAATCATTCATTCTAAGAATTATTTAAAACCAAAGAGTTAACAAGATAAATTACCACGAATCAGAATAAATTCTTGCACTTATAAAAAGAAAACCAGTAATAACAAGCCACAGCTGATTACAAATCAGACTGAATGTGATAACATATTACAGAGAACGTGCATGTTAAATCTGTGGAGTCTTAGATCCTTTTTTTAGGGTTGCCTGTTAGGTGAGAGATGGTATTTAAAATTTTCGAAACTCTATAATTTGTTACTGAATGACTAGTTTTGGACTTTGTCCAAAGAATACAAAAAATTGAACTATTTGGAGGGGGAGAAGCGTCATTCAAATTATGAAAAATTTAGTATAATACTGATACAAAAAATTCACAATAATTAAAAAAAAATCATAAAACGGTAAAGGGTAATGAGGAGTTGCGGACGGCCACAGGCCACTGTTCTTGGAAAAGTTGTCTGAATGGCAATTTTCGATAGAGATAAATACAAAATTCACTAATGTACCTCTGTTTACGCCCTTTTGGATGCCCACTTGTTTCTCACATTTTTTTTAATTCATGACCCCCCCAACCCCTCTTATCTTCTAAAAATACAAACCCATTCAATATTGTGCGTTTTTTTCCGTGATTAATTAATTTCACAGTTGTAGTGAGATGAGTACTCAGTATATACTTCGTATTCAGCCTATTCAGTTAAATTTTGACCGAATACTCGGCTGACATAGATTATTTTATGGAATTTCAGCATTTTATAAACATTATGAAAATGATACGCAAATAATTAAGCAAATATAAATAATATATATAGTAAAATCTTAAGGGTATTGTTCGAAGAAAGGAAGTCTTCCTCACGGACTTTACGCACAAAGGGAAACAACGTTTGCGCAAAATTTGGTTATCGAGTGCGGCGTCCCAAAATAAAGAGAGAGCCCTTTTGCACACACAAAACACCTTATTAGACGTACATAAAAACACATAAAAGATTTGAGTTGGAACTTAAACAGTCAGATGGCGGGTTCGAAAAACATTTTTGGCCGTGCCGGTCCGAAACCAGAGGAAAGTACCTCTGTACTGGTCACTGTCTGAAACCGAACTCTACTCTGTCTTGAACTGCCGATCTTGCTCTGCGCTGGGATCTCAAGTGGATTTCGATCACGTGGCACGCTTGAAGTAAGTGTTCGTAAGTTATGAGATTTTCAAGGCGCTATACTGTCCAATTCTGAAGAGCCCTTGAAACACTCTGGGATTTATGCATTCTATAACGTCAGAACTGCACATCATCGAAAATCTATAGCTCCTTGTGGAATTCTTTATGATACCGCACAGATCAAAGGTTATCGGAGAGATTCAAGTAGTGAGGGGTAAGAAAAGGGAGCGTCACAGATATATCTCTTAAGTTCTAATTATTCGTAATTAGTCGGACAACGTCACAGCTGTGTATTTAAATATTGAGAGATTTTAGTTTAGTGATTAAGACAAAGCAATATGAAGTCTATCTACCTAAGGAGGACATCTTGGACACAGGATCTCTTTACGGGTTTTCATGCTACAGGGTATTCATGCTACATCTGCAGAAAAGCGTCCAAAACTACAGAGTTAGATCCGCAGCCATGGGATAGGCCAAAACCAAAGACCTTTACACTTCGGGGAGATTTAAGAGTTAATCTTATGAAGATGCTGTGCACGCCATTAATTTATTTTTCGGAGAACCTGTAAAAAGGTTTAAATTTTTTTCCCAACTTTTAACTGGAGTGTAAACAGTTATAAACGTTTATATACTTACTGAATTGTGCTATAAAAGGATGAAAGGATGAATGTATCCGTATTGAAAGGCAGTAATGTATCGATATGTATCGATATTCTTTTGAGTGCTCCTGTAGAAGAATTATAAACCCTACATACACTATTTTCTATCGAGGTCATTACTTGATGATCCTTAATAACATATATTAACTTTATTTTGTTTGAAACAGACGAATAAGTCTAAAACACAAATATGGGCACCCTCCGGTTCGCTCAACATATCGAAACCCCATATAAACCATTCAACCTCCCATATAAATCCCAATTATACGGCCTTCGACATCACTAACATCCTGAATTTTGGTCCGCTACTTCGCTAAAATCCTGAAGTTTGGCACGCCACTTCGCTAAAATCCTGAAGTTCGGCCTGCAACTTTTCAGAGGTTGCCCATACCTGGTATAAAAAATATGCTTTTAAGAATTATTAACCTTAAAGCTTAATGTATTAGATTTCTTTTCAGTACTCCTGTAGAAGAGATACAAATGCTTCAGACATCTTTTTCAGTTGGGTACATGGCAGGGCTGGATACAACTGATCACACCGGCCCGGGAAACATATGTAAACGGCGAACAGTTTACATTGCATTCTGAGCAAACATGCACATTATACATGCGATATATATGTGAAAGTGACCGGCCCATCAGGAAATTTCCCTTCTTCCCGGTGGGCGTATTCGGGCCTGGTACATGGTACTGTAAATAGGAACAACATTAATTTTGTAGTAATCTATGCAAATATATATGGCATTTAGAGTACGGACGAACAGACAAACACAGAATGTTTTCTGTTTGTCGCTTCGACTTAGTCTTCTTGGAGGGTGTCAAAAGTATAAATATCCCTCTTATACAACATAATCGTAAGTATCGACATGGAGAGTGGGGAATTTGCTCTTCTACGATTTTGCGGTCTAAAATCTCCCACGCGCTTGGGGGAGGGGATGCAATTTTGGTGCATGTAAGTCGAATAATTAGAGAACAAGTTACTGATTTTCAAAATTTCTATTGGAACCGCCATATGTTTATCTTGTCACATTAGAAACCTTTTAATTTCCATCCGAAAAATGAAATTATCGCCAAACTGGTTTCATTTTTTAAAACACGTTTTCGGGTCCAAAAGTCGCGAAGCTTGGCGACATTCGGTACAATTTTTGAGGGGGACTCCCAATTGTCGTTTGACCATTAGCTAACTATATAGTAGGATAGTATTGCGCTTGAAATGGGTGAATGTCTGTAAAACTGCCACTGACAGTTATGTAATTCTTTTGAGGTGCTCCTGGAGAATACCTTTAAATGATATAACGGTTTCTACACGATTTAAAAACGATAAAGAATTGTTCCAATGCAGTTTCATACTCATGACACCAAAATGATGTCATTCTCAGCTGTAATATTCAACTTAAATTATTCAAAGTTTAAAAAAATCACGTTATTTTAATTTTCTAAATTTTTGTATATCGTGGAAGCCTATAATTTAGCTCGTTTAGCAGTTTTCATCTGAAAACCTCATAACCGAACTTAGTTTCTAAAGCAATTTTAATCTCGTGACATCCAAATGACGAAGATCTCATTTATGATAATACCTAACTTTCATACGTATATGATTCGTAACATGACTTGTATGTCTCAGCAATTCGTAAAATATCTAACAAATTGGGATATCGGGAGAGCTTTATAGACGGAAAAATGACGAAAAGTAGCTTAAAATTGGAGAACAGCTGTATTCAGAGAGTTTTAAAGTCGAGCAAAATTCGCCTTGTGCTTTTTCATATGACGTCTGCGCACAAAGAATATATTGTTACGAATTTTCGGGGCAACCCGTTGTTCTTGGGCTTAAAATAGTTCAAAATTCGTATTCCACGCATCAAATAGTTAAATTTTGCTTTTTGTTGCATCAAAATCCGTCAACTAGAACCGGAGATACGAAGGTTTTGTTTTCTCCTGTTTTTATAAGGGGTTTCTAGAAATCTCGAGAAATATGGGTCCTAGGGCCTCGTTCTATTCACTTTTGGGGACTTATTTTTAACGATATATTGGTCATTTGGCGCGATTTTCCAATGGGGCCTGAAAGTTTGTTTTCCTGCATTAAAAACACATAAAAACCTAACATTTCTCTTCTATAATGTAATCAAAATTCCTGCTTTATGTAGAATCTCCGAGAAATAGACTTTTCTGGAAGCTACTCGCAGCTTCTGCCTCTTCTATATATACCACCAGCGCGCTGCTCCGACAGTTAAGAAAAGTTATCGAAATCACATTTCTTACAAAAATAAAGCAATATAGCTAATGGCTGCGTATAAAATAGACATTCGTGATTTGTTAACTCATTTTAGATTTATGTTTCGTTTTAAACGTTATAATACGCACACAATTTAATTTTTTAATTATAAATATATTTAATTAGCACGCCATTATTACATAAATGCAAGTCTACGAAAAAAAAATTAAAACACAAGTAATAGTGTATTTTAAATTTTTTTTGTAGACTTGCATTTATGTATTATATTTTACATACGCACATTTCATTCTGAATAATGTCTGTTATGTAAGAGAGAAAAAAAAAATTCAAAGAGAGTTAGGAAATACAACTAATAGATATTTTAAGAAAATCATAGAATAGAATGTATATTTTTGGAAATACTTCCTTGTCTACGAATGAGTCTCTCAAACGATTATCATTCAGTTCAAAAACTATAAAATGACAGCAGCCAGTAACGAGTTAAAATGATTTAACAGTATTTAACTATTCGCCTTATTAAAAAAAACATGATTTGGTCGAAAAAAGAACATTATGATATTTTATATTGAATGCATTACTGTCTATCATTAATTCACACAGACGATTTTATTGGATTTTTCCACCTAAAAAGGTGCCGCTGGACGCAAAAAGGAAATTTTCACTTATGCGTTTTTTTTTTTTTTTTTTTTTTTGTCAAAAGGAGATAACAGTTAAAAAGGTGAAAGAGATTCTATTATAAGTGTTGATTATAAATGAATTTGATTATAAATGTTGGCCGTACTGGCCATCTTTCAGATTTGATTCTTCAATAATGACCGCCCGGCACTTTTTTTTTTTTTTTTAAATGTAACATTTATATTGCTGTTTATAGCTGTGAGTGTATTTCTTATTTTTTACAGCATATACCAATATTATAAACAACCTTTTAGGATAATATTTACAACTAATCAGAAGTTTGCAATAAGCATATGAATATTCAATTTAAAATTTATTTTAAAATATTCTTTCTTCCAATTAATAAAAAAAAATAACCACAAAATTTCAGATAATAGCACTAGTAACTCTAATATTAATTTTAAAACTGGAGTTTTGACAGCAATTCGTCTAAAACTTCCTTTATAGAAGTAAATATTATGCATTAATTGTTTATTAATTTTTTAAAACTTCTATGTAATTTAGCTTCTGGTGTGCACTGTGTTAATTTGTTTATTTATTGAACATGAAAAGCTAATGGTAATGAAGCAATACACTAATTTAGAACTCTATAATTCTTTGATTTAGAGGCGACAATCTAAATTCATCAAACTTGCATAGAATGAATGTGAATAAAATAAAAATTATGTTAAAAGGCAAAGCGTTTCTGTGATTTTATAACTTTTCTTTACACATAAATTTATTTTCATATAAAATGCATTTCTTTATTAGTAAAAATACTTTTTAAGAAGAAAAATAAATTATTTACTAATATATTTGTGGCACTGGCATTGTAACACTTTTCTCCGCTTCTGACTTTAATTTTTGAGAAAACTCCCTTTTTAATAAATTTCCGGTTGGAGGCTCATGGTTATGAGTCAAAGTTTTTCTCGTGCATTTATGGGGTTCAGTATCCTCTGTTATTACACGTGCTTTGCAGATAACTTCATCACATTTCCAATAATTTTCTGTTTTCTGTTTTTTGTTTAAATGAAACAAAAAATTGTTTAAAACCAGCATTGGTTTTCCTTTGGTTGACTGGATGTACGCTATTTCGTCCATCGTAAAAAGACAAAAATCAAGCAATGCGGACTAACAAAATGTCAACTAACTAAAGAGTGTCTTCAAACAGAAAAACCGGAAAAAATATCTCTCTACTGACCGTTACAGTTGACAACGGGGAGAGGGGACAACTTAATGGCTTTTTAACGACCTTCAAATTGCCCGGTAACGACTTCATTGACCTCTGCTTACACCTTCAAAGATCGGGAAACCGCATATAAGTTAGAAAGGATTGATCAGAAAATAGCACCTTCGCACTTTCTTAACGACCCCTATTTTGCGCGGACTTTACTGACCAGATGTTGTAATTGGCACCCTATATGCTTTCCCCCATTTTCGAGGAAAGACGGATAAACCAAAAAGTATACTTTGACCCCTCATTACAAAATCTGAGGGGTCAAGTGCCCCCTCTGCCCCTCTCCGTTTCCGGCGCCAATGTATGTAGTATGTCTTATCCTCCTGAATTCTGTATCCCTCAATAAACATTTATCTACTTAACTGTGCTCGCGCACGCATTCTTTTTACGTCTTCTGTATTTTTTTTCCTTCTTGATGTTACCTTGTTATGTGATGTGCCTGTTTCTTCCGTTCAAATTTAATAAAGTAAATGTTATGTTAAAATCCCATGCTTACTATGTTTTTGCCATAACTCTGCTAACATTTCTAAAAGGTTATGACCTGATGTTCTACCCTGATTTTTAACGTTCGTTTCAAGGCTGTATCATTCATCCTCAAAATGGCGACTGGAGTTTGGCGAATTAAAAACTGAATAAAGATAATTACGAAAAATGGAAACATAAAACATGGACTCATAAAATTAAGGATGCATCAAGAATAACTTATAAAAGATGTAAACGCATCGGGCACTGGGCTAGCGAAAGTGAAAGTGGTAAAAAGAATAATTTTAAACATAAGTCTAACAGCCTGGGATTCTTATCCACTCTGGATGGCTCGCCAATAGGGTTACCAGGCGAAATACAGCGACCCTACTCGCCTAAAGCTCTCTCAACAATATGAAATAACGAAAAGCAAAATTTTTGGTGTGTTAAAATAGATACTAAAAATTATATAAGTTACTTCAGTTATCGTCAACCCATGTTTGCAATTGCAAGGAAAGATCAGGAAACCCTCTTACTTCCAGTCGATGAAATAAATGTAAAGGAAGAATAAAAGAAAAAGGGGTGAGGGATAAAATGACATAGTCAATTAATATCGTTTTACTATGGCAATAACGAAACTAAAAAATTAGGGGGGTTCAGGAAGGTCTCAACTGACGACTCTCGAACAGCTGAGTTTATATATATATATATATATATATATATATATATATATATTATTTAATGCTTGTACAGCGATTAATTTTTTACCACGCTTACCGATTCGATTTTTTTTTGGGGGGGGGATGGGGGGGGGGTAATTGCTCAGAGGAGACGCTGGCGGTTGCTATCAAAAGGCGCTCTGTGGCGATTTCGCGTGTAGTCTGCTTTGGCAAGACTTTCTGCTTTGGCTTACTGCTTTGGCAAGAATCGTTTCTCCCGCTACACTGCACGCTCAGCCGCCCTCAAGTTGATCCGCGTTAAAGAGTAGAGAAATCGCGCGTTATAGAAATTCCACGTGTTCCGTTCTTTTTCCGAATATTTTATGATTTTGTTTATATACTGATTGTTCTACATTTATATTTGAATGTATTTAAAATTGCAGGATATTTACATACGGCTTTGCAATAATCCGTTTCTGTCACTGTTCTGCAATAAAGTGTTAGAGGGGGAGGGGGTGGGCTTAAAGAAAGTACATTTTTATTTATGTAATAACAAGAATGGGAAAATATGATTTATTTCAGAGATTGTCAAACATTTTAAGTAACGGAGCACTTTTGAAATGGGAAAATTCAACCCGGAGGATGAAATTTTATATCGCAGCTATATACAGTTTTCGTGAATTTAATGACAAAATGTCATTGACAATACAAAAAATTTCATTAGATTTCACCGTTTAATTTCTTTTTCTTGCCTTTATACATAGTCAATGTTTTTACTGGTGTTGATAAATGATTTTTAAGAAATTTTAAACTTTAAAATCGAAGCACATAATTTAAAAATTTGAATTGCATTGAAATTTATGTCTATATACAGAGAAAAATCTAGGTATCATTATAGTTTACCTTTCTTCTTTAAAATTTTGTGATTTTACATTTTCAAATTTTAGTGAATATTTATCCCAGTTTCTTTAAATATATGTTAGTTTGATGTCAATATACAGTGAGGTGTATATTATTTCTTTAACTTTTTTATTATTTCAGATTTGTTCTAAATATTAATATGTTACATATCAATTTCTTTATGTTTTAATGTAAAAAAGTATTTTTATTAATAACTTATTTGTTTAAATTGAAATTTTTTTTAAATATTAGCACATTTTTTCAATTTAAGGGTTTATGTTTTTAAGGGCATTTTTTGCAATTTTTAGGGGCATTTTTAGGGATTTTTTTTACTCATCAAAATCCGGGATTTAATAATAATTAAGTACAAGAAATATAAAAAAGGAAATGTTAGTACGTAAGCAAATAATTAAAATTTCAACATAAAGTTTATATAAACCTTGATAATATATATCTGAAGACAAAGTTTTGACACTCCATTAATATTTTCAAAAATTCGAAAACTTTATTCTCAAGAGTATATAAGAAGCTTTAAAGTTTCTGAATTTGAATTTCAAACATTAAAACAAACTACCGGAAATAAGTAAACGCATAATTTATAAATTAGAGCATATTAGTCATGAAATTTACTTGTGAATATTAGTGATGATATTTATCTCGGAAATATAACAATCTCTTCTAGCATTAGGAAAATACTGCAAGCATGCTTGCGCTTCACAGGATTAAAGGTAAATTTTCAGAAAAAAGAAAAATTCTAATTAGAAACGCTGAAATCTATGTAAAAAGAAAAGTTTCAATTTAATTAGGAAGAGTTGCACAAGAGTAAATAGACAAAAATACTTCAAGAAATATGAAAATATCAAAGAAATCGCTTATTTCTCGATGAAATTGTTTCCCTCTAAGAAATAATTTACGAAAACGTGCATAGCAAATTTAAAGAAATGTGTAATAGCAGTAATACAAAATGTTTCTCCGGCTTTTCTTTTCATAAAGTTTTTGTGATTTCATTTTATTTACTGTTTACCTACTTTTCTATTAGCAAATTCTTATTGCATCAACCTCAACCAGTCGCATTTCTTTCACAATATAGTCTTCCGCCTGCATATTAGTTTTATTTTTTCTCATCTCTGCATGATCTTAACAAATAACAGGTTTTTGTTATGCACTTCTCTGATGGCAGTTATAGGGCGTGGGCATGTATTAACCCAGCAATGAGAACAGTATTGCAAAAACCTTTTCTTAACCACCTTTTGTTTTTAATGATTGGGTACCTCTGTCCACTTCGTACATTATAAAATGGAATATCACACTGCTGGAGGACTTGAGCATGGTAATTCTATTCTGATTGTTTCAGGCATTGTGTACTTAACGACGTTGGGCTCTGCCATTAACTAGAAAAGCGTGATATTCTCTTAATCGAATTTCTTTTAACCCTTTGATGAGCTGTGGTTGCGCCCTAAAACCACCTTATTTCAGCGCTTTCACTGCTAGTCGAAAAAAAGAAGGGTTAAATGGTCCCAGGGCCGTACTCCGAAAAACATTTCGGGGGGGGGGGGTGGGGAAACGGCGAAAAGGGCTAAATTTTTCACAAAAAGGTTTCATCATCATTGTTTTGTTAACAAAATTTTTAATTTCAGGGGGCGGGCGGACCGGACCCCTGGTCCCCCCCTGGGTACTGCCTTGAATGGTCCCAACGCTTAAAGCAGCCTTTGCCATCCATCCATTTAACTATCAACAGAGCCTGATTATCACACGGGCAAACGGGGCAATAACCCGGGGTCCCGGAAAAATAAGGGGATCCCCTCAAATCCCTCAACTAAATTTCCTTTGTAATATATATAGCATAATTTTTAACAATAGATGGACTTAAGAGATTTATTTTCTGTTCTTCTAATTCAATGGTCTTTAAGACTCATGGATGAAAAAACAAGAAGTTAGGAGTTTTTGAAAACGTATGGTATGGCCGGCTGAAAACGTATGGTATGGCCGGTATGGCCAGCTGGCTGTGCCCGGCACAGCCAGCTGTCGTAAAAAAGGGGTCTCTAGATCTGTGGCACGCGATGAACGTTTCGATCGTCCGCCATCTTGCTGGTAGTTAAGTCGAGCGATGGCAACTGCTGCCCTTTTTTCAGCATTGGGAAAGGGTTGTGCCTCAAAGGGTTAACACCCCCCTCCATCCCCCCCCCCGAAAAAAAAGAAAGAAAAGAAAACGGCGCGAATGACCTCATGAGTGAAAAATGTTTCGAATGGAGTGTGACTAGTATATTACCATTTTATCAATAGAAATTTTCGGGAGGGCACCCAACTTCCTTTCCTCCCTTCTTAGCTACGCTCTTGCTTTTACATAACGCTGTTCCATTGTAGCATATTTAGTTTTCAACCATACACTTTTAAAACTTTGAAGCGCACGCATTTTCACATCAATATAGAAGACCAACTGGACAGGCTGCCCAACACTGAAAAAGTGCAGCCGTTGTCTTCGATCCATGTAACAACCAAAAACATGGTGGTCGGTCGAATAGCCCATCTGGCGCCACAGAGCTAAAGGAGTTTTCTGGTACAGCTGGCTGTTGGTAGTTAAATGCATCGATGGCAGTGGCTGCAATTTTTCAGCGTTGGGACCACTTAACCCTTTTTTTTTTTCGACTAGCCGTGAAAACGCTGAAATAAGCGGTTTTTTTCACGGCGCATCCACCGAGCGTCAAATGGTTAAAGTAAAATGTATATATTTTGAGCATCTATCGTCCCCGTAAGTGTCACATCTTGAATATTTTAATGCTCATCAATGTATTCAAAATCATGTCTTTTTTTTCTCTTCCTGGCTGAACTTGATTAAAGAAGAAACCGTTCTTGGAATGCATTAGCCTCGCTTCGTTAACCAACAAAGTCGGGTTAGAGGAAAGGGAGAATGAAGGAAACTCTAGATTTTACAATATTTAATGTCTGCATAAGGGCAAAATATTGCGTATTTTCTTACATGCTCAGCTGAACTTGGCAATCATTTTATTCATTTTCCAATCAACAATAAAATTAGGAAAATCAATCGTAATATTTCTGGACATGTTAGAAATTACTGAATAACCTGAGATTGGTCTTAGAATGAATTTAGTTCTTCGTGGAATGCTTGGGCTAGGATGATGTTGATTTTATGTTAAACAGATTTTGTGAATGTATACACTTCCAAACATAGCTCAACCACCCCCAGAAGTACCCACTTCCCCCCAAAACATTCATCTTTTAAACCGAGCTCAACAACAATATTGCATGGCAAATCCGGTTGTTCCAGCTACGGAAAACGAGAGTGCAGGATATCCGTATACGTGGATTTTTCAAAGGCAGGAGAGATCCCATTTCAGCTCCCTATAAAAAAGAAAAAAATAAACCCCAATGCATGACCGTTTCTATTGAACAGATTAGAGACGAAGCTTTCAATGACATTTTATCCATGAATAAAAGAAATCCTAATCTGTTATCAAATTAGTTTAATTTTAGTTTAAAATCGTAAAAAATAATATTTTAAAATAATTAAAAAAAATTCATGACGTTAAAATTAAATATCACGCAATTAAGTCATTATTTATGGTTTTAACCAAAAGTCAGTTTATTGAGATCAGTATTAATTACTTATAGCTATTATTCTACATTTGGATACAGCTTAAAATGTGGTTTTTGAATAGCACAAATCACAAAGATCATTCCTTTTTCAAACATAAACAAAAAGTAGCTATTTATACAATGAGTGAGAGAAAATAACTTTTAGTTACCATTAAGGTTTATATAATATTAAATTGGGCTCTATCATAAATAATCATAAAACACTACTTATGAATTAGATATTCTTTGCGTTGCCTGTGTAGTTATAAGACAACTATGGAGTAATTTGCTAACTTCATAGTAAAAGGTAATAGAGTGGCTATCCCATAGAGAATACTTTTCAGTCTTGGCATTTTTCTTTATTTATACTTTTCTTTCTACAGGAGTGTTTTTTGAAGGGATACATATTTTTTTGTTCACATAACATACTTAGACGAATAGCTTGTACGGGGACTCGGGGGTTTGTAAAGAAATTTATTGTTGTAGTCCTACCTCTTGTAAATAAAAACAGACTTAGGTTCGCTTTATTCCGCTAAAACTACAAACAATTATTCTTGTCGCATACTGAGTTCTCTACGCGAGTTCTCCAGTTTCAAAAACTTATGATTCAGAGCTGCATTGAGGATTTCCTTGAAAAGGTATTAACTTGTAACTGCAGCGAGACAAGATATATCCTCAAGGTCAGTTTTCTTTACAATAAACAAGGAGCATAAGGGCTCCTCCCGTATTAAAAATCTCTTTTATTTATCCGTAATTAAGACTATTTTGTTATCTGATTTACAATTAAGTGTAAATGTAACTTTCAGATCATGACTAAGTAAACTTTTTAACTGTCGTTTCGAGATAAACATGGAAGCTGTTTTAAAAGTGATTTGCTTTACCCCTTTGAAATGCAAGCATATCCACATCAATATAGAAGACCAATTCTTAAAAACTGCCCAATTCTGAAAATCTGCAGTCATTGCCATTGCTCCATTTAACTACCAACAACAAGGCGGTCTATCGAATCGCCCATCTCGCGACACAGAGTGAAATAAGTTTTCTAACACAGGTGGCTGCGCGGCGCAGCCAGCAGTAGTATTTTGTAGTTTGTGTAGTTTGTATTTGTGGTAAAAATACATTACATGCACATAAAAGATAGCATCTTAAAACAATCGCTTCAATATTTTCATCGGTGGGGTATTTCATCTTCAACAATTACATTCTAAAAATATGAAAGTGAATTTATATTAAGAGAAGTGTTTTCACTAGAACGCGAGAATCTCGCATTTTTTTTTCTTTTTCTCGCATTAAAAAATTATTACTGCGAGAAATTCGCGCACCCTACAAATCGGTTTCTTAAAGAAAGAAAAAAAAAAAAAATGAAGAACACAGAGTGTAAAAGTGGATTCTCAACAACTATAAAATCTCTGAAAGAAAAAAAAGAAGGGGCCTGGGGGTTCCTGGGAACATTCTGATCCTGCGGGGGATCTTAAACTGGGTCACTTTTATTGCATGTAACTGCGCTTGACTTGGACTGAACTAGACTTGGAGGTCCAGTTACACTCAATAAAAATAACTAAAAATCATAAATACCTTAATTTCGGGTATTTACCCAACATAGGAATAAATACGCTGCCCACTGGATATTTACCCAACCCAAATCTATTAGTGAAAAATTCTCACCCATTTTATAAAAATCTCACTCAGTTTGCGGGAAAGGATGAGAAATTCTCACCCATTTTTTTTCTTCAATGAAAACCCTGAATTAAGAGTGAAAAAATTTGCATTAGAACAAGACCAAAAAATATTGCTTTTGAGAAAATCTGATCTAAATCCATAACCCAACGAGATCGGGCCGGGATGAGAGGTTTTGTTACTGACATAAAAAACAAATAAAGAATGCAAAATGGAATTTAAATATTACCAGTATACTTTGAACAAGATTATGTACTTAAAAATCCTTTTATTTTCATATTTTTAACCCTTTTGTATTACCGCATATGTGCGCTAAGTCAGAGATCGTATGCCGAGTTTGGCATGGCAGAAATTTCTTTTAATACATGAAGCCTGGGGGCAACTATTTTTCGACTTTAGTCCCGCTTGCCCGAGCAATAATGCGGGCTGTCTAAAGGCTGATGCTGACTTGCGGTCGATTGTCGTGCAATCTATGTATTGGAGAAGGCGCTGGTTGGAAAAAATCTGCCGTTGCTCTCTCCATTGGGTGGGGATCGATGTTTGTGGTTTTCACGCAGTAGCTCTTGTCGGTGGATCCGGACTGGTCAGTATAAGCTCATAAATTTCGTCACGAGAATGGCCATCTACCCCCTGTAGTCACGTCGACGCAGCGTAAGTTATAGCATCAGTCTTAAAGGCCGATGCCGACTTCTCCCGTTTTACATGTATTTCAAGGAAAGGCGGGATACTTAAGGCCGTTCCTCATGGTGCGGGCAACTATCGCAACTCCAGGGGGTAAGGGGATTTTTTAATGCTCAATTTTCACTTGCTGGTCATTGTAATCGAAATATTTATGAACTTTTAATAACCAGTCGGGATCCACCAACAAAAGCTAACCTGTGAAATCATAAAACCCCGCCCCCCCACACAATGAAGAGACTGGACGGAAAATATAGTGAAGATTTGACGGGAGAATACATTTATTTACCATTGAAGCTCCCGACATCGCACGCAGCATGATTACGGGAAGAAATATTCCGTCGCTCTCTCCATTGTGTGGGAGAAGGGTTTGTGGTTTTCACGAGTAAGCTTTTGTCGGTGGATTCCGACGGGTCATTAAAGAGGCGTAAATTTTCGTCAGAAGAATGGCCTCTACCCCCTGTAATCATGTCAACGCAGCGTAACACAGCATCGGCCTTAAGTCCCTTTTAGCCTATCAGGGGGGGGGGGGTGTATAAGACCTATGATTGCTCGTCCGTCAGCCCAAGGGGCTTATAAATTACCCATTTTTTGTTTGTAGATATTTTAATAAAACTACACCTGCCTCTTGAGCAGATTTTTTTTTCACGGTTTCAAAAATCTCATTTTTCCTCATTTTTATTTCAATACGGGAAAATGCACATTTAGCATAAAGTGCTTTGCTGCTTTGGCATGTAGTTTTGTTGCACTTATTTATTGCACAGCACTGTTAATTTTAAACATGTTATCAATTGTAGTACACATTCGGTGAGCTTTAGTAGTGTTAGAGACTTACAGTATAACTCTGACGGCAGTGACAGGGTCTTATAATTTCTCATTTAGATGGGCAGAAATCATACAATTTTTAATTTAAAAAGTTAAGGTACCCACCGGTGGGAGCCGACCCGAAGGTCCCCTAAAAGAATCAGCCAAGCCATTCTTTAGTCAAATACGCAAAAACAGAAACTATACCGACAGGTAGTACACAGAACACCTGACGGTAAAACTATAAACACAAATGATAAATGTTAATAATAATAACACAAAAAGTTTAATATCGTGAAAAGTCACAGACATCTGGGTGTGCTAACAGTCCTGCACCTGAAAAAAAAAATAATAATTAATAAATAAAAAGAAATAAATAATAATAATGAATACTTAACACTTAAAAAGGATATAAATTCTAAAATTTCTGAAATGGTAGTTTACCATAAAAGTAAAAATTTATCTTAAATATTTCAGGAACTGAACCCCCCCCCCCTCAATATTTTACATTAGTCGACGCCAGTGAGAATTCGTTAAACGCGCACTGGGGTACCTAACCGTTGAAAGACTTCAAAATTTTCCTTGCCGATGTAATGAAAATGCAAAACATTTCTACTTTAGCTTTTTTTTTTTTTTTTTTTTTTTTTTTTTTTTTTTTTGTAATGTCCCCCTACAAGTCCTAGCGAGAAATTTTTCATGGGAGGGGTATTACTACTACAGCAACTCTTATATATGTATATGTGTGTGAAGAAAATACATTTTGTATGACTAAAAAATTCCTCATGGGGGAGGGGGTGTTTATAACTTCCTTAACCTCCCCCCCCCCTGTAGCTACGCCACTGACTGCACTTGAAAAGACCATTAAAGCCCAATAAAAACTGTCCTATACTTTATTGTTCATCCTCAAAAAAAAAAAAAAAAAAAAAAAAACGAGAATTCGGTGGGACAACTCTCTTTCTTCGAAAAATTGAGGGGTTTTTACCTTAAACTGACCGATTGAGTCCGACTGACACAACATGAGGGTCGGGGCAGAGGTCTAATGCCCCCCCGCCCCCCCCCCCTTCTCATAATGATTCAAGTATGTATACACACATAGAAAACATGCAATTCTTTTTTTTGCGTATATTAGTCATGTGTGTAGTAGACACATGGGGGTCGCAAGTTATTGGAACGCGGGGACGTGCTGAACCCCCCCCCCCCCTCCGCCAATATTTCGTCTTATTAAGTACATTTTAACAATACTATTATTTCTTGATTTTGGGTAAACGATGCAGCTGACCAGTGGCACAGCGAAGGGGGTGGTTTAGCGGGTCAGGACCCCCCCCCCCCCATGCCCTCATGAGTCTATGGTCATTTTCATTATGAGAAGGATCTATTTGTGGACAGGAAAACTGCAGCTCGTGGTCTACCAATATCACTAAAGTTTCTGTACTTTTTTGGCGCAGTAAAAGTCCTGTGCCAACTTTTAAATAAACAAGTGAAATTTCTGAACAACGAAAAAAATTACATTAAATTAACGAAAATTTTTCGCGAGGGGGATAGGGCTGGATATAGAAAAAAATTGACTATTGGCACAACTTCGGATGGAGGGCCCCTAACACTTATGTCAATGTCAAATTTTCAAAATTGGCACACACACAAAAGCAATCTCGAATGATTGAGAAAGTACCATTTTACCGAAAATTATCTATTTGACGCGTAGAAACCTTGAACACATTATCAAATAAAAAGCAATGAAACATAACTATCTCATATAAACTTTATTGCGATTAAAATAAAGTAAAAAATAATGAATTAAAATATTTTTTATTGAAAATTTCTGATGTGGGGCTCAATATTCCGGGGTCCCTAAACTCGGGCCTCATGGAAAATAAGTTCCTTGAGGCGAGTGGTCGGGGGTTAAATAAGAGCCCTCCCTTTCGGTTGCATATTCATGGATGGCACTCCGCTCCCCTGAAAAAAAATCTGGCGCTGCGCTACTGCAGCTGATCCATCGGCCCCTGCCTCCATGCAGGGGCGTAGCCAGGGGATATCGGGATATATCCCCCCCCCCGAAATTTTTGGATTAGTGATGAAATTCCGTCTATTTGTACACATACAAGTTCATATTAACCCCCCCCCCCCGAAAAATTTTCCTGGCTACGCGCCTGCCAGCATGAGTTTCTAAATGACATCAGGGTCCGATGATGACATTTGAAATTGGGGGCCCTTTCAAGACTGGAGCCCTAGGCAAAGTCCCGATTTGTCCATGCGATAATAAGGCTGTGAATGGCACACATACGATACATCATAAGCGTAAAGTTTTCAAAATTATTGGGGGGGGGCCGGGCCCCTCAACCACCTATATTCACGTCAGTGGCGTAGCCAAAGGGGGAGGGGGTTGGGGGGGTCATAACCTCCCACCCCCCAATATGGAATTTTTTGCCATACAAATTGTATATTCTTCACTCCCTTATCATACACCCATATACATATATGTGAGTTGCAGAAGTCATAAACCCCCCCCCCATGAAAAATTTATGGCTACGCCACTGATTCACGTACACATCACGTATAACTTACTCATAGTTGCCAACTACTACGGAATATAATTAACCACTTTTTCTACATGGTTTTTTCGGCTTAAAATATAGCAAAATTTTTGTGATGCGCGCACGAGCTGGTTACTATTTTGAAAAAAATAATTAAAAAATATACTGTTTACAAAAAGTAGTTAGTTATATTCAGTAGTAGTTGGCAGCTATGACTTACCATATATAAGTGTCAATAATTGGAGGGTGTCATAGTATACCATATATAAGTGTCAATAGTCTCGATCTCTATGGGTCCATAGAATTCTATGCCAATGTAAGGTAAGTATCCATGTTAGTATCTTCCTACCATGTTATAAGTTAAAAATAGAAGCAAAGTAAAAAATCCAAAGGAGGAAAAAAAAACATATTCGATGAGATAGTGCATTTTAGACACATCTGAACTTTTCTTCATTTCATACTTTACATTTCATAAACTGATTTTAATTAACCAGAGCCTGACGAGGGCAGCTTATAGTAACATTTTGTGTTACAGGGCGTCACAATGAATACTAAATCATGATTGAAATCAAAAGAAGAAAAAGTACAAGTAAAGGTTTTTTTTTAAACATTTGTAAATGGAGTGAATACTTTTTTTATGTTAGTATAAATTAGTTTCCTGTATTTAGTGATAAATTATTGGGTGGGCTCAGCCCCTATTCACAAATTATTGGGGGGGCTCGAGCCCCACGGGCCCATATAACTTTACGCCTATGCGATACATCCAGAAAACCCTTTCCCACAAGTTGATCAAAACGACGAAATACCACTGGCCGTTCTTGGGGAATACGGTTTGATTTTTTCTCTCATTTCTCGGCCATTCTCGCAAGTTGTGTGGCGCGCGACCGGAAACCCTCGCGTAACTTCTTTTTCTTGAACAAAGCCATTGCCCGGAGGTGTTTCAATCATCGCCCGTCTCGTTCTTGCAGGATGTGGGTTTTGGGAACGAAATTATGGGTTTCCATTCGGATAATGTGGACGAGAAATTTTATGTGGGCATCCGAACGAGAATTTTTGCAGTTCGCTGGAATTTCGCTGTCGGGATTTCTTTTGCTCAAATCTGCCTAATTCTACAGTAAGGAAAGAAAGAAAGAAAGACTGAAAGAAGAAAACTTAGAATTTCTGCAAAAATTCGAATTTGACATGAAAAAAGTCTTAAGAGTATAAGTGTAAACCCGTGTCTGGTAACTTGGGTTTCTGTCCAGGGTCGGAGCTATATTTTGGAAAGCCCTGGGCAAAACAATGAAACGAGGCCTTTCCTCATATGAAAGAAAAAAAACCGCAAATTTTTTTTAAAAAACTTTAATTGCTATAAATTAGCTCACAATAGAAATAGTTATTCCAGTAAAAAATTTTGCAAGCTATAAATTCCAGAAAAACAAAATATAAATGAAATTATCCTAATTCGCTTATTATAAAGTTTTTTTATAACATTGGAAAATATATTCTTCCAGCAATTTTATCTTCGTATAAAATTATAGCAATTGTAATTTCCATTTTTAACATTTTTTCTTCTGAAGTGGGGTAAAATGAGGGGGGGGGGGGGTTAGACTTAGCAAAGGTCTAAAAGATACTGACATTTCTATTTTTCTTTTAGTTAAATATTCCTGAAACAACAGTTATAATTAATGAAATTGACATTTTGATTAACTGTTGATTGTAGAAATTAATTTTATATAATCAGTAGCGAGCCAAGAACTTTTATCGCAGGTGACTGAGAACTCAATAAACAAGAATGCAGTATTGCTTATAAATACCGATATAACTTTTTTTTTTTGGTGGGGGGTGGGGGCGGAACCCCTTTACTTTACCTACAATTGTTCACATATAAAAATTAATTAAATTATTATATGTGAAGATTATATGTGAAATGAAATGATTATATGTGATTATATGTGAAATAAAAAAATAAATTCATAAATCGAATTTGAAATCTTTGCAGTTAGATAAATGTACATTAGAGAAAATAATAAATTTGGCTTAGGTCCGTAGTGGAACTTCATATTTTTAAAGGGGAGGGAACATCTAAATTTATCCACAAATATGTAATCATTTTTATATCTTATGTTTACTTATTTCGGGGTGGCTTATAGCCCCATCCAGGGGCGTAGCCAGGGGGGGGATATCGGGATATATCCCCCCTCCGAAATTTTTGGATTAGTGATGAAATCCCGTCTATTTATACACATATAAGTTCATATCCCCCCCCCCCGAAAAATTTTCCTGGCTACGCGCCTGGCCCCATCAGCCATATCTTGCTTACACCCCTGTGTAACATTTACTTTTTTTTTAAGTATATTAAGAATACATTGAATTGAGTGCCTTTTCTTTCGTTCATAGTATTAACATGATTTTTTTTTTAAACTATACAGGTACTTATGTACTAACCCCATTCTTCCTCACCATGCGGGAAAATGGGGTATCGATACTTGCCTAACTAAAAGTGACACCGTAGAAAAGTATTTTGATATATTAAAAAATAATGCTATATTTCAATCTATATAAGTCCAGTGTATGTTATATACGTCAATAATTTTACTAACATAAATTTAACAGCTTGATTTTAGTACCTTTTTTTAAAAAAATGCATGATTTTCCCTCATTTTCTCCATCTGTCCTTATGATCTCAATTCTCAAAAACTCTCACTTGCTTATGTCTTATCGGTCATACATTTTCAACTTTTTACATCTGGAAAGAACAATACCATGAATTAATATTATACAGGCTTTCAAGTTTATGAAGGAAGAAAATAGTGGTAATGTATTTAAAATTGACCAATAAACGTTTTATTCGGTGACAAAATAAACGGGTTTGTGAAAAATAATAGATGATTAATTTCATTTTTTACTCACACACATACACAAAAAGCTTTTGTGAAAGTAACAGTAAATAACAATTGAATGTTCTCTTTAAACTAACAAGAAGTTTTTTTTTTTTTTTCCCACAAAATTAATTTTGTCAACTGCACTGTAAAAACGTCAGCCAAATTTACAGAAAAATATATCAGCTAGGACGCCAGTTTATTTTCGTATGTTTTATAGAAGTCTTTTGTAATTTTTTTTATAGATTCCCAGTTTATTTTACAGAATTCTTTTAAAAAATCACAAGTCTTCTGTAAGACATACGGAAATAAACGGGCGTCCTGGCTGGCATTTTTTTTTCTTCTTACACTTGACGGACTTTGTTTACAGTGGGCTTAAATAGACACGGATTAATTCGGAATCATTCATTTCACTTAATTTTTGCTCTATAATCGTTGGAATATTTATTTCTTTATTTAAATGAATTTGCTTTAAAATTCACTTTATTTATTTATTTATCTCCAAGAGGGTATCAATTCGCTAATTACTAAATAATGCATATTAATTTATTTGCCAACACAAACTAAAACGGTTAAATTCAAATTCGTAATGCTTAAAGGAAACTTCGTTCTCTGAGAAAAACAGAACGATATTGGTTAAATCTGGATTCAAATAGCAGCACTTGATTGCGTTTTAAGGGCGCACGATTTCGTCTCTTGGAGGAATGTCCTATAGGAAATGCTACCAATTCTTCATAAGCGTAAAGTTTTCAAAATTATTGGGGGGGCCGGGCCCCACAACCACATATATTCACGTCAGTGGCGTAGCCAAGGGGGGGGTTAGAGGGGTCATAACCACCTCCCATGAGGAATTTTTTGCCATACAAAATGTATATTCTTCACTCCCTTATCATACACCCGTATACATATATGTGAGTTGCAGAAGTCGTAACCCCCCCCCATGAAAAATTTTTGGCTACGCCACTGATTCACGCACATATAACTTGCACTTACTATATATAAGTGTAAATTATTGGAGGCGCTCGATCTCTATGGGTCCATAGAATTCTACACCTATGTAAGGTAAGTATCCATGTTAGTATCTTCCTACCATATTATAAGTTAAAAATAGAAGCAAAGTAAAAAATCCAAAGGAGGAAAAAACACATTTTCGATGAGAGAGTGCATTTTAGACACATCTGAACTTTTCATTTCATACTTTACATTGCATAATCTGATTTTAAATAACCAGAGCCTGGCGAGGGCAGCTTATAGTCACATTGTGTGTTATGTGGCGTCACAATGAATACTAAATCATGATTGAAAGAAGATCAAAAGAAGAAAATTTTTTAAAGTACAGGTAAAGGTTTTTTTTAAACGTTTGTAAATGGCGTGAATACTTTTTTTATGTTAGTCTAAATTAGTTTTCTGTATTGGGTGATAAATTATTGGGTGGGCTCAGCCCCTATTCATAATTTATTGGGGGGGCTCGAGCCCCACGGGCCCATATAACTCTACGCCTATGCAATTCTTCATCATCAACACTCACTATGTTTTGACTGATATTTACGGTCAGTAAGCATTAAAAATAGTTAAGGAATGGATGAAGGTTACGAATAGGTACGACTGTTGACGATAATAAATGCGATAAACTTCACAAAAAATTCGCGGTAACAAAGTTCGCGGAGAAGTGTTTGAAAAAGGCTCAGTGATTTTAATGACATCGATCTGAGTTTTCATAATCATGATTGATTATAAAACTGCATACATATCTGTATGGTTGTCTTCTCATGCACTCTGAAAAGGCTTTTACCATTTTTGGTGTCATATTTTATTTTACATAATTTTATTGAGAAACTGAAGATTCTGTGGCTGACGTGAAGACTTATTTAGATAAATTTAGATCATTCAAACATTATAAAGTAAGAAAATTACAGAAAGACAATAAATATTTAAATTGAGACACAATAGGTCACTGACCAATTTCCTCACCACTGTACCTCACCATGGGACAACTGTACCTCATTTCAGATGACCCAGTGTGGCCTGTATGAACCAATGTATTATCCCCCCCCCCCTTCAAAATTCCAAATCGTTGAAATATTAATTTAAATACAACATAATAGAAAATAAGATAATTTAGACTATACTAAGATACCTCATAACTCAAATTTACTTTGCAAATTTTAAGTAATAACATAAAGTCTTACTTTCTTCAAATTTCATGGAGATGATCAGAAACCAAAATGACTCTCTCTTTCCGCCACAATCAAAGTGAGATCTTTAACTTTCCCCTCAAAGTTGTTTGATACATACTTTAAATAATTTTCTCATTTGAAAACTATTCACTGAACCAAAAATATCAACTACTGTACCCCACTCTCTCCTAATAAAAAAAAAAGGTATGTACGTTTCAATGATTCATGTCTGTGTGTATATATTTGTTGATATCATCACGGGAACAGATGTCGTTTGTAGATTGAATTTTTATCAATTTTAGTACGAAGAAAGTAACTAAACAGGAATTCAAGTCCCCTGTAAGTGATTTTTCAGTATCTGACCTCGAAAGTTTGCTGTAATAAATTATAACGCAATAAAAGCCATATTAACCCTTTGACGGGCGACAGTCGCTCCATGAAACCACCTCTTTCCAACGATTTCAACTGCTAGTCGAAAAACAAGGGGGGAAAAGGGGGAGGCGGACTAAATGGTCCCAAAACGTTAGAGTATGTGAGTATATGACAGTATGTGTAACCACAAACTCTCATATCTCTAAGGACAGGCGAAGGGGGAGAAATAACAAACAAAAATTCGTTCTTAACCATTCTTACTCCCCTCTTTGCAGAAAAAAGAAGTTTTGAATACAATGTCGAGAAATAACTACTAACTTATATCGTAACGAAATAAGGCATATTTAATTTAGCTTATCGCAATGCCAATACAAACACCACGATAGAATTTTTAGAAGGCATGATTCGAAACCAACGCAGTTTGAGTTGCTCCGAAAAACCACATCCTCACAAGAATTAACAGCACAGCAGGGAAATTTCTGATGAAGCCAAACAGCACGAAATTTTGCGGTGAATTCTGCGTGTTACGCAGCGGATTTGCAATTTTAAATTTCTGAGAATAGAGAAAGTTTGAATTGTTAGCATCCGTTACACACGAATGCAAAAAGGGAAAATTTTAATAACCATAAAGTTCTTGTCAGGAATAAAATAATCTGTGTCCCCCCCCCAAAAAAAAAGATTAAAAAAATATAGCAATTTGTAAGAATTACTACGTATATTTTAATGATACATATACTACGTATTTTGCAATGACTTGAATAAATTAATTTTTTATAATTTTTTGAGGGACTCGTTAGATGGTAGGTGGATATTTCGAAATGTATTTTTTTCCCATCTGCTTTTCCATCAATACTCGTGCAATAATAATGATAATAATAAGCTTTCCCTATGGTAGACGAAAAAAACAAGGCTTTTTCGCGACGAAGCACTTATGTGATTCAACAATATACATAAAACAAAACTTAGTATAATTATGACTTTTATTATTATAACTTATAGGTGTTGCGCAATTATATTCCATTTCTACTGTCCTCACCATTTTTATTGCTTAATGCAGCGGTTCTCAACCTTTTAACGTCGCCCCCCCCTACAAAGGCTAACTTACATAGGCGCCCCCCTCACAATTTTCACCATACATTCAGTTTTTTAATCTTTAACAATGAACATTTAGTCTAATTTTCTACAAAATAATGTTATCAGTAAAGTTTGAATGAACATTTTAAGGGGAAATGGATATATTTTGGAGTAAAAATGACAGTAAATAAGATTATTATTTTAAAACATGCATCACTACTTGCTCTTTTGTTTTTCTCGCCCCCCCCCCCTGCAAACGCTCTGCGCCCCCCTTGGGGGTCGCGCCCCACAGGTTGAGAAATGCTGGTTTAATAGATACATATAACGGATTTGTGTATAGATTTCTATAACGTATTTACAATCTCCAGAGTTTGGGATAATAATTCACATTCCCATAATTCGCTTTTTTTTTTTTTTTTTTTTTTTTAAAAGAAAGAAACTTCAGAATATTTTTAGCACCCCTCTGTAGCTGGTAACAATCACACAGGTTTAATAAGATTATTTATAAACTGGCCATCTTTATTAAATAGAAATACGGTGCAAAGTATGAATATAAATACGGTACTTTGTTAAGTATAAAATTTAAGTGAACAAATTACGATAAACGCACTAGTTAAGGAATTTGAAGACGCTTTATCATTAAACCTACATTAATTAGCAACCCAAAATAAATAAAAATGTAACAATGCTGTACTTAAATGTTGTTCCAAATCGCCATTTTAATTCTATGACGATAGCCACAAAAATACAAAAATCGTCATGGTAACTGCATATGTTTAATGATCGCCACCTTGGCGAGAGTCGGGACGTTAAAGTAGGAATCAACCCAAAAAACAAACAAACACAGTACACTCATAGATTATGTTGCACATTCGCAACAATATTTAAAACGGTGAAGTATTAAATATTGGCAAAGATTGTAAAATAATTTTAATAGACAATTTTAAGATAGATTTCGATTCCAAAGGTGGGTTTTATGGAAAAAGGAATAAAAATACAGCACACTCATCAATAACGACACACTTTCCCACTTAAAGGAATAAGGAAGGCACATAAATTATGATACGCTTTTAATATATAGCACTTTAGTACGTATTTAAAATCTGAAAGTGTTTCACATTTTCTTCCTTTATTTTTCTGTGTATACAATGTCTTCTTAAAAGTTTAGTAATAAACTGCTCACACGCATACCAGTTTGAAAAGTACCCAAAGGATGGAGTACGCCTTGTTTCAAAATTATCGAATATCGTCTGAATAACTTTTCCCTCTAAGCTTCTAATACACGTGCTTAACACCAATAGACAAACAACACACAATTTTTCTTTGAAGTCATGCTTGGAATCCGTTTCATAACAAAAAGCCCGTTTCCTAGTACATTTTTCAGGAATTGGCCTGTGAAAAAAATGGTAACATTATCCGTAAAGTTGATCACATAAAACGTTTTATTTTGTATGAAATAGAATATAGGCAGTCCGTGCCGGCTGCTCTCAGATTTCTGGCAGGCCATTCAGGGCAAGTGCCCGGGCCCTCAACAAAAATGGAGTTCCCAAATTATCCTTCAAAACTAATAAGAATTTCAAATTTTGATTTTAATTTAAAATAAGAGACAAACAAACTAATTTTATGAAAAATAATAGTAATAATAATTAATCTGTTAGTATTTCACAGCTCTGCAATTGTATCCACACCTTCTTTTAGCTAAATGATATTTTCTCATGTAATTATTCAGCACATACTTATCATTATGGTCGATGTACGGATGTGTGCTGATCGCTAGGAAACCATAGAGCTGCTTTTCAATCGGAACAGATAAAAAGAAAAGGCTTCCCAAGAGGAGTAAACATCTATCCCAGTCAGTGGCGTAGCCAAGGGAACGGGGGATAGGGGTGTCATAACACCCCCATGAGGAATTTTTTAAATACAAAATGTATATTCTTCATTCCTTTATCATACACTTATACATATATGTGAGTTGTAGTAGTCGTTACCCCCTTCCCTCCATGAAAAAATTCCGGCTACGCCACTGATCCCACTATAAATAAATACTCCGATATAAACAGGAAAATAAATACAAAAATACTGTAAAACATGTTATCTTGAAAAATATGGAATGAAATTGACAACTGAAAATTAAATAATATAATTGAAATATTATCCTGCATACTATTATCGAACTACTGTATTTCTTTTTGCAACTTCATTAAATAATCATTTTTATGCTGTTATAGCATCCTTCTTTGAATAGTGTGATATAAAAGTTACTTTGTATTGTTTAAGAAAGTTTTCGTAAGAGGGTGGCATCCAATGAGGGTTTTGCCCTGGACCTCCATCTCGGCAAATCAGTCTCTGAGATTGATAACAATAACCGTGATCACATTAAGCGACATCTACTATATAACTTTTTTTTTATAAGCCAAAGATTACATCAGCCAGTACCATGTTGGAGTGAACAAAAATAAATAAATAAATAAAAGGAATAAACTGGAGTGTAAAAATCCAAGGAGGGGGGGGGGGTCCCCCCCCTTGCCTTATGCTGCTGACGCTGATGCTTGGAGATAGCATAAAGGTATCTAATTTTCAAAAAAATTTTACGATAAAATGCCTAAAGAATGTATGTACGATAAGATTTGCCACGGCAAATGACTACTTACAGAGTCACCTCTATAAAATTCGAATGTCAGATATCTGTCCTCTTTGTGAACAAGGCGTGGCCATGACTAGAGAACACCTCAGCTCATGCCGTGATGTTCTTAACCGTTTTCCTTCCTATGATACTGACTGTACTTTTAGTGATTATTTTTGCCGTTCATCGTTGTATTGGACTGTTCATTTACTGATGACCAAGAAGTAATAGACGGGTCTAGGTTAAAAATATATGTGTATATCTAAGGAAAAGCATGTATAAAATACTAATTAAAAAAATCAGGTACTTACATAAAATGCTATTTCAGGAAAATTATCAACATTTTCCAGTTTAAAAAAATATTACTAGATAAATTTATAAATACACAAAATAAATACTAAGACAAAATGTCCAAAATTAAGGCTACACAAATATTTTGTAATTGAAGAAATACTGGGTTTATTATAACAACATTTTTGACAAAAATATATTATTACGGGAGAAAGTATATAAAACATAACAATGAAACATAACAATGAAACATAACATAACAACATAACAATGAAAAGAAGGCGAATAGTTAGTTAATATAAAGGCAGGCCCGCCGAGAAGGGGGGGGGGGAGGGAGACAACTGCCCTGGAGTACGTGTATTACGAATATTTAATGTACAAATCCCACGGGAAAAATAAAGTATTTGTTTGTGTCTCCCAAAAACTACTTTCTGTAAATATGACTTACCATCATCCGTGCGAGAATACATTTGAGCATTATCAAACTCATGGGCATCTTCAAGTTTTCAGAGCTGTGAGTGCATTTACCTGGGAACCGCACACTTAGATAGATACAAACATATTGACTTTTATTATTATTTTAAAATAATGTGGCCAGGGCTGTTAGACTTAGATTCTAGATGAAGACTGTTTTCCGACACCTTATTGCTGCAGGATAAGTTGGGGGTAAAATGAACGGGAATTTCTTTTTGATCAAAAATATAAATAGTTTGATTTTAAATGACTTTTTTAAACCGATATTTTCAGACATCAGTATGCAGAACATGTATTCACTCAATAAAAAGTTTATCAGGAGAATTTGAAAACATAAGTCTAATTGTATATATATATTACTTCACCACATTAAAACATAAATAGGGAAAAAAAAAGTATTTTTAGAACTTGTACGTTTATTCTGACAATAAGCTGTTCAGACTTTCTATGAAAGCATAATAACAGAACTCCCCACAATTTCTGGAATGTAACAGTTTCTATATACATATATACATTTTTTTTCTTTTTTTTTGGGGGGGGGGATAGATGAGAACTTGGATTCAATAAACAGTCAAAAATTAATATTTTGTTGCAACGGCAGTTCATAAACTGCCAACTAAAACTAAATAGCATAAATCTTGCCAACGAAATCTGAAAATACAAGGTGTCCCAAAAGCATGCATCTATGCTTCTATTCCTTAAATATTGATCATAGACATCCACAGTTAATTACAAAGTTACGTAAGAAAAAAAAAAGGAACAGAATCTTATGGCATCGATTAAAATTTTTAAGAAATTAAATCTAAATAAATACAAATTAAAATTTTCATACGGCCAACGTAAAAAAAAAAAAAAAAAAAAAAATCCCATTGAGTAAAATATGCCCCGTGCATTAATTGAGTGGCGTGAAAACTTTCAGCTTTTCATCGTAAAAATACTCAGAGATAGATATGTTTAAATAAGATGAGAGACTATACAATACCAATAATTGCAAAAGTACTCTGTATTAATGCAGTCATTGTTTTCTTTCGTAATTTGCCTGTAGCACCTGAAATGGATTCTTAGGATGTGATTCTTTCTTTTCGAGAACCATTGAAAAGCAGTCTCTGAAAATACATTTATTTTTGTATTTCTAAGCCTTTTTCTGATGAGAAGCGGGCATTTTCTGCATCACCTAATTACTGTATGGAGGCACATTTTACTAACTAGGGAAGCTTTTGTACGGGGTGAGTGATGAGACGGTTTCAGTCCGAAAGCCCGAGACCGAGTACGGGCAAAATCCAGGATTGGTCTCAATTTCCGATTGTGTTCGGAATCGGGTGGGCTCGAGGTCATGAGAAATTTCTCATTTCTTGAATATACTTCTTGTAAACACATTTTAAAAAGTGATTTATGGGGTAGGAATAAAGAATTATAAAGTGCATTCAGAGTTTGATGCTGTATTTGACTTTAATTTGCTCAAAGCAGCAAAACTTAAGCAATTCTATCAATGAAGTAATTGGCTTTTATTTATTAATTAGCTGAAATAACGGGCTTGGGCTCCGACTTAAATAATATCGCTCGAGCCCAGGCGGACTTGGGCTTTAAAAAATGAGCCCGAACTCATCTCTAATACCTACCCAAATTATATCACCCTATTCTATCCATAAAATTTAATGAACACTGATAAAAAACAATGAAATTTGTGGACTATTAAGTCATAGACTAGCTGTTCCCTGGGTAAGAAGCTGCGTCTGAAATTCCTTTCATTTGATACATATCCACTGTTTTCATATCGCCATGGCGCTTGCTACTTCTACGCGGAGACGGCACGCGTGCAGTACGCTCCCAAATCCCGCTAAAAGCAGGTGTGTGTGTGTGTGGGGGGGGGGGGGATAAGTGGTACTTGTACACTTAAAAAAATTACAAAGGAAGGAAAGAACACATTTTTAAATACAAATCAAGATGAAGACACCTTTGGCGACAGGAACTGTTGGCAGAAGGCGGAAAAGGAACTGAAGTTCAGTGGCAGTAAGGGGCAAATCAAACAAAACCTTCTGGTTTATGGAAGAACTCATGAGGAAAGGAAAAGGGGGGGAGGAGTTTTTTTACCATCATAAGTTATCATGTAGATATTCATATGCAGGGGGATTAAATTCAGCATCCTTTACTGTGTATTTCTACGCTTTCGCTTAAAAAGTAGACTAGGCTGTACAGTAGGAAACAGATAGCAACTGCTTTGCATTTGTTAAAATCCATGTCCGGTTGTCTGCAATATGAATGATAAGGCTGAAGTCGTTTCAGTTGTAGTCTTTATTTAAAGGATATTTTTGGAGGAACATAATATTCAAATAAAATTACTCTACGAGGGCCGCCCAGAAAATAGTATCCCTTTTATAATAAAAAATGGATAAATAACCACTATAATTAAAAAATAACCGAATAATCGCAACTGCTGAGCTTTTTAAGCATTGGGAGCCACTCTACCACGTTTTTTTTGCGACTAGAAATAAAAGTGCTGGGGGTTTCACGGCGCGATCATCTATCTTTAAAGATTTAATCTCACACTGAGAAGTTGAGAGAAAATTTTAATACACACCAAAAGAAAAAAAAATTCGCCATGATACATTTTAAAATTGTCCGTAAAGAAAACTTCAGATTTTTTTATTTGCACCATTTTGAATGAAAACAAATGATAAACAACACAATAACATTCCTTTATCCATTTTTAAAAATTTGTTTAACATACCTTCTTAAAAAAATGTTTACATCCAGAAAAGTTTTTTTAAAAATCTATAATAAAATAATGTATAAATGATATGATAAAATACTGTAATTCTTAAAAATATATACAGTATAACCTCGATTATCTGAACCTCGATTAACCGAAACTCTCCGTTAACCGAAGTCGGTTTCTTCTTCACTTTTTTTTTTTTTTTTCACTTTCTACTATAATCGAAAATTTTATCTTAACAAACATACATTTTTAAGTTTTTTCTTCACTTTTTTTTTTTTTTCACTTTCTACTATAATCGAAAATTTTATCTTAACAAACATACATTTTTAAGTTTTTTTTTTTTTCCACATTCCTTTTGTATACAAGCAATCCTTTCCAAACTACGTTCACTTTACGAGTGCAGATAAATATTTTTGAATTCCCTTTTATAGAATTCCTTCTTGCAAGCTCAATTCTCGTATGAGTGTACTCTTCCCCACTAACAACAACCCTCTTCTAAACAAAATCACACGCCATTTCGAAATTTGGAAGGTCATACTGCCGAGTCCCAGAACAATCGAATGTTTGTTCCATAACCATTGTAATACCAATGTAACCAGTGTAACCATAATAAAGCATTGTATTTGTTTTTCAGAAAAAATTATTTTCATTTATAATTTTAATTTATTTAACAGTCAAAATAGTCATAATGAGAGTTCAATGACGATACTACAATTAAACTAGATGATTATTGATGAATTCTCGATTATCCGAAAATTTCGATTATCCGAAGTAGGTTCGGTCCCATTTACTTCGGATAATCGAGGTTCTACTGTATTTTTCAAGAATGTATAGAATGTAGTTAGAATATAGTAAAAATAATAATATCGTTTTGCTCTTATTGAAGCCTTTGCAAGCACTTTCAACCGCAATTCAGGTTTCATCAAAGTAAAATATACCGAATGTTTCAAACTGTTTGTTCAGTAGGGCACTTTTAACTATTGATTTTAGCAACGGTTAGAAAAAGTTTTCTAATGAAATACAAGTATTTTTTAACAGACTTAAAAAAAGGAAAAATATCAATTCGTCGTTTTTTTTTCTTTTCATATATATATTTACTAGGGGCCAAGGCCCCCCAGACTCGCTACGCTCGCTTTTCGTATGAGGCATTCGGCCCCTAATCAGGCTTATTCGTAAAAAAGACATAATTTCAACAGACAAAACCCGAAGATTGGATCAGATGGAATGTTACTGAGCTACACATTGCCTGGTTCTTGCATCTTCATTGGTAGATAAAAATTTAAACTTCGAACTACAGTAGACCCCCTTCCCCTCATAACACGGAAGATATTTTGTTATGGGAATCCGTGTTGTACGGGTCCTGAGCTATACTCCACCTGGAGTGCGGACTCCGCTTATAATCGCTGGAAAAATTATTTGCACTCCTCAGAAACACAATGATATTTAATGTTGCCATTCAAAAGTTATATTAATTAGGAGCTAAAGCGTAATAAAATCAGAACATATGTTTCAGCTGTATTTTTAATAATGTAAAACCTATTGGACACACCTTGCGAATTTGCCAATCATGGCGATTTTTCATTATTTGGCGACTTGCGGACATGTAAAGTTAATAAAAGCTACGGATCAGATAGAATAGCCTGCCTCCAATGGCGACTTTTCATTATTTGGCGATTTACACATGCTCACAACCAGGGTTGCCAGATTTGGCTAATATTAGCCAATTTGGCTATTTTTGATCACTATTGGCTAGAAAATTTGTAAAGAAAATAGCCAACCTGATTTTGGCTAATTCTTGGCTATTTTTATCATGGTTGCTATAAATTGGCTAATATTAACTAATTTGGTCATTTTTAAAGCATATTTGACTAGATAAGTTTTTTGAAGAAATTGTCAAACTATTTAGCCTTAGCAAGAAGGAAAATTCAGTTACCTCAACCAGCTCCAACAAGGAGGCAGATGGGGCCATGTGCCAGGTCCCTAAAGATCCTGTCATTACCCTTGACGTCAGACCGAGAGTTGTTGCGTTGGTGGCCGGGGCGGTCCTATTTGATGCCCCATTCTTTCCAAATTTTAGCGTTAGGGTATGCTGCTATCACCCCTTTATTATTTTATTTTATTGCTTGCCTATTTTTATTTTTAATTCGCCGCCAGTGGCGGACTGACACCGTTGCATTGCAGATATGCATAGATCGCAAATTTTTATTTATTTTAGATTTGTTATATTAAATTTTATGTTTACATAGCAACAGTTACAATAATTTATATATTTAGGTTGTTTTTAATTAATATTAATGCCCTATAAGATAAAGGATAAAATTTCTCATGCTGTGTAAATGAATCAAATTTTATTTCCAAAGTTAGTCAGAACATTTTGAAAGAAATACTTTCCTATTTTATACTCAAAATTTATTTGTATAGACCAGGCGCGCATTCGGAGGGGGCTGCTAAGCCCCCTCAGTCTCAGGTCCCGAAATCTGACTACTTTTGCGTTTTTGGTAAGCTACATTTATCTTATCATTCTTGAATACATTTACTCAAGTTACAATTTGATAGACAACTCCCACCCCCAAAATAAAACCATCTCTATGTTACTAATATAGACAGTATTCCTCAGTCTATACGTATTTATTATACAGTGTGAGGAATTGTTGATTAATTATTAGGCGCCTATTTTGTTCATTTGCCTAATTGTAAGGCCAATTTTGTTTTTCTTTGAGGGTTGAGCATGTACGGAATTCAAGAGCAGAAAAGAGAAGTTTCTCTTTAAATTTTTAATCAAATGTTTTAAATCAAAAGATTTTGAGAGAAATTCGCTCCCCCACCCTCCCGCTTATGTAAAAAAAGTGCTCATGCTCTATTCCAACCTCAAATTCTGGAAAACTTTATTAAAAATCCAAAAGATGGCGCTGCGATAGACGGTTTGGCTACTTTTGGCTAATTTTCAGAAGCAATTTGGCTATTTTCATAAATTTTGATCTGGCAACCCTGCTCACAACCTATATTTATTGTTCATTTAAGGTTACCGGAAAACCGTTATCCATATTTTCATTTACTTAATCGTTTGCAGATTGGCGTACTTAACACCACGAATTATACCATCTCGTCGCGCTAGCAAATATCCAAAGTGTACTGTAACTGCTATAATGGCATAGTTAACGCCGCCAAATATTTCTACTGGTAGCCAATAATCCAGCTTTACGAGAATCGGCTTTAAAATAATCTGCATTTTAATTATTTTTCATTGTCAAGATATTAGTTATTCTGTTTTGGAAAAACGAATAATCGCTCATTCTAAACTCCTGTTGTCTAAGCGAACTTACTATTTGAAGATTGTCAACTTTGTGTAACACATTTTGAGTTACTTATTTCATATAGTTCTTATTTTGGCATAAAATGGGCGTAATTCTAACTCATGTTTGTAAATTTCACGATTCTAGATACTTGGAAACGCTTTGTTGCAAAGAAATGAATGATTTTATGCCAAATCTGGCAACCATTCGGTTTATTTTTTCAGTTTTTTATTAATATCTTCTAAAATAATTCGATTTCGAAATTTAAATCAACTTTGCAGGTTCCTCGGAATTTTCCGAATCTGTGGGCACCTTAGTCGAAACTCAAATCCCTACGGTTTAGGAGGAGATAGGTCCAGAAGCTTTGACAGCGCCAACGGCCTTTACTTTTTTTTAGAATAGAGAGCTATAAAGTGTGGAGTGAATACCTCTTTTGATGTGCACACACAATCGAAATCCTACTATTTTGATCGTCTTTAATTATAATTTACTGGTTATGGCTCTTGACGATGGTATCAGTAGTTATAGTTTCCATCCATCCATTATATTTTCCCTTTGTTTAATTGCACTTTGTTTGGCTCAGCATCTGTTTTTTTTTTTCCCACACGAGGCATGTCTTATTTGCAGTAATATACTTTGTGTTTTGCATATTAATTATATAGATAGCGATGATTAATTTTTTATTACGTTGACGGACTAAGATGATTCTTTTTTTTTTATAGGAAAAGAGATGTACTTTGGGGTGGATCTGTATTAATTTGGTCAAGTTCTGATGGTATTACCATTCCGAAAATTGGAAAGAAACTTAAAAAAGAAAAAGTTTGAAAGAGAAAAAAGAAGAAAGTGAAAAGAAATTGCTTAAAGCTGAGGTTCTTAAACTGTGGACCACTGGATGTCCGCGAAATTATTAAAGATGGTTGCAGCCAACAAAATTAAAAATAAGGCACTTCATCATTTGATTCCATTCTGCACAACATGCTAAAGTTACGCATAAATTCAAAGTACAGAAGCAAATTTAATGTTGGAGCGGACCTCAAAATTCCATTCCATTATAGTGAGCGAAATTGTGTGATTCTGGTTTTAAGAAAACAACTGCACCCATCTCATTAAGTAAAACTTATTTTCAGAAAACATAATAAGATCTATTCTGACCAATACGATAATACCCTTAGCTTACGCAATAGGTGGAACCAAGCGGTAAGCGCTAAGTCGGGTTATAATTTCGCATATGAATACGTACATACAAATTAGTTTTAACTGAGGCCAGAGACTAAAGGAAACAATAATTTAGAAAAAAATATGTTTCATAACATCTTATAGATAATACATATGTATAATAAATCATTAAAATCGTGAACCAAAGTCATTTTGGAGTTAAACAAAAGACGACTCCACAAGATTTGAAAATCGCGTAACTCTAGATTCGCGTACATCGAGGTAGCGTAAGTAGAGGTATTACTGTATTTCATCAGGAAATGTTTGTATGAACTTAATGCATTATGATTTGAAATATTTAAAACTATTTTAACTGCTATTTTTATTCATTTTATAGTTTTTTATTTTATTTTTTTATTCTATATCCCAATAAAAATGGCCATCCTTGGAAATATGCAAAATAATGTTTTTAAAGAAAAATAACGATGCATTTTTAAATATTTATTGAAACGTAGTGCCAATGAGATAGATTATTGATCCAGGAATTAAGTCTCAAAAACGGTGTTAAATGCCTAGGGCTGGGATGGGATCCGCAAAAATAATGTTGTTCAAGAGGACGGGGTGTCCTCGGACTATATAAATTTAAGGACCCCTGGCTTAATCATGGTTGTCAGTCTGCAATATAGTAGCAAGGCAGTAACCAGGAAGGGGAGATGATGCGGGTTTGAATTTTTTCATTTATTAATTATCATGTATTAACTATTAATTTATTAGTTTTCTTCATTTATTAGGGGGAATTAGTAGTTTTTTCATTTGCGTTGATTCTGAAGAGAAATTGTAGCACTACATATCCCTCGCCGAAACTTAATTTTAGGGATACGTATCCCTCCCCACCCCACCCAAAAATTTTTCTGACTACGGCCTTCAGTAAGAGTATGTCAAAATTCGCCAATATGGGATATTTTTGGCGATTTATGGTATTATTTGCCAATAAGAAGTAAGTTCTCAAAACTGAATCATGTATGGCGATATCTTCTATATTTGGCGAGAATTTGCCAAATCCTATTGTTTTACATTGGAATTTTTTTTTTCGTGGAACAGCTTGGAAATTTGCCGAGAATGATGGCGTTCAATTCTTTGGAAATTTGCGCATGCGCATAATCGATCATCATTTCCCATTAAGGTTCCCATTAAAATATTTCTCCATACATTCTAGTTCATAATCCTTGACAATTGGTGTACTGCGAAATTTTTTCATACCTCTTTGGTGACAAATATCTAAGCTGCATTTTTAAGTCGGTTTTCTTTCTTTTTTTTAACCATGCTTGTTCTGCTAAGTCGTATAAAGGGCCATGCATTAAAAAAAAAAAAAAAAAAAAAAAAAAAAAATGAGAAAGAAAAACAACTTATGTTGATATGTACAAAAAATTTCAGTTACAGAAACTAAGTCCCACTTTTAAAAAGTTATTCACAAATTCCTGCAAGTTTGTAAATGTATTCACACTGCGTGATTTGACTTCAAGTTTTAAGTAAATATCACCAACACAGTTCTTAAATTCCGAAAATGTAAGTCAAGTACGAAGTGAAAGAGATGTTTCCTCAATTTAGAGCTGTAGGAAAACTGAGCGAATATGAGTACCATATTAAATATTGAATTTTAACTTCGTTTAGATTAAAAAACAAAGATATTATTGCACTTTGTTTACGTTAAAAAAAACTATTTCGGAAGTTGAATAGGGAAATGCAATCCCGCATTGTTTTTCATTTCGCGGGATTTCGGAATTGAGTTTTTTTTTTTTTTTTTTTTTTGGATCCATTGGTTCGGAATTGATATTTATTGCGATTGACATTTTAATCAGTTAAGAACTCATTTCAACAGAGAAAATTAGGGAAAAGTGAGAAATAATAAAAGGAAAAAAAAATTAATACTAATTTTAATTTTATGTAAAGAAAATAATTTACAGAAATATAAAATTTATAGGTAAATTAACATATTTATTGTTATTTTCTTATTTACTGATATTTGAACGTAAAAAATCGAACAAGTCCAGTGAATTGTTTCCTAATCGTTTCCTAGTCATGTTTTAATTTTAGTATAATAATTAAAACGGTGAACGAAAAAACTTGAAACTAAAATGAAAGTTTTTTATAATTGATTCCTGATTATTTACTAAGAGATAAATTAGTATTAAATATTTCAGTTTATTTGGAAATTGGGAAGTTAGCGAAAAATTTAGATTGCAATGTTTGATTCAGACTCCCACTGGAAGATTTAAAAAAAAAAAAAAAAAAAAAAAAAATTAAATTAAAATTTGTAACTTTGATTCATGTAATGTTAGATAAGATAATATGCAAAACATTTTGGTCGATTGACGATTGGGAATGAGGCTTGAAAGTGTAATAAAAATAAATTATTTTTCAGTTTCTGTCCAGCGGGATTAGGGTCCTAAAACACTTGTGCGGGATCAGAATGGCATTCTCTAAAGTTGAACGAAATTTTTTTCTTTTGTTTCAATTTTTCAGTTTCACGGACAAAAATTTAGTTTTTAATGTAAGTTTTACAGCATCTCTTGGTGAATGTAATAAAAATTTGTATAAATATGTGGTTAGCTCTTTGTAGGATTTTTTTTATTATAACTTTCTTGATTATGATCGCATAGTTTTTAAAAGTTTCGCTTGATTGTAAGCTGTGTGAGAGTGAGGAATTAAATAAATAAATTATTAAAAATTAAAATAAGTTAATATTCATCAAACCACTCTGATGATAAAAAATGGTTCCAAAAAAAAAAAAAAAAAAAAGAAAGAAAGAAAGAAAGAAAAGATAAGAAAAGAAAGAAAAGATAAGAAAAGAAAAATACACATAAAAAAGAGACATTTTTTATGTTTAATTTGTGCACGAATTGTTTAATCGAAATCTCGAGCTCCAAAACAGCAACAACTTGAAAAAAATAATAATAATAATAATAATGTCATATGTTTATTTATTATTTTTTTTCCAAATGCCATTTCAACGGTCGTTGTTCGGTTTTCTAATTGAAAGTTTTCGCATAAAAGGCCACCATAATTTTAGCATGTTTTAAAAACCATACGGACTTTATACAATTTTTGACAAATGTATTTTTGATTTTTATTGCGAATTTGATAACTAGCATTATTTTTCTAGTTGAAAGAAGTTTAAGAAAACTTAAAGAAATCATTTTTCATTATTAAACTTTTTTTGTTATTTAATAAAAATTCCATGTTTCTTTACTAATCCAGAAATTTAGTCAACACTGCTCTGAGTATAAAGAACAGTAACGTATGCGGCGGCGAGGTATTATTATTTTTTTAAATTATATTCTTTGGCTAAATTTCTAGTTTATGTCATTAAAAAAGTACTAGTTTGGTGCATTCATAAAATTTAGAAGACTTTCCCATTTTTATATTTGTCTTGATATGAACACTGTCAAAACAGCATGAACTGATCGCTAAAATGAAAACACCTTCACTCAGCGGTCCTTCCTCCTTCACCTACTGGTCCGTCCTACCAGGGATCTAATAATAACCTACACTCCTGTCCGCGCAGAAACAACTTACGAAATTCCAGCTTCTCACCACTTCCTTACAATCAACGTTTCCGACAGCGAAAACTAATACAGGTGCAAAAATATAGGACAATCAAATTTTGAGTTTTCCTTCAGAATTAGGACATCGGGCAAAGCGAAAGTAGTTAAGCCGTATCATCCTACTTCCGCCGGTATCCCGGATGGACAGGAAATGGAAAGGGAAAAATTAAAAATCTGGGTTAGCCTTATAGAATGTGTACAGAGGCTGTCGAGAAGGAGCGATTTTGTAAGGAAATAAATTGCCTATCGTCTAATTTTTTTTTTTTCTCTCTCTCTCTCAGTTCTTACGAAACGGGGGAACTGTACGCATTATCATAGTTTCAGAATCCCATACTCTTTAGCGAATAGGGAAAGAAAGCACCACACCTTTGCAAAAGAGAGGGGGAAGTCGGAAGGGAAAGCGCTCTTTTCAGATGATGCATCTCAAAAGAGAAATGAAATTAACACTTTTTCCCTCAAACGCCCACTCTTTCCTCTTGAGAAATAAATGTATTATGAAATGCACAGAAACATGGGCATCTTTTCTTCTGTTTCTCTCCATCCCCCACACCCCGCTCTTTCTCTTTTCAACATTTTTTTCTTCTCTTTTTGTGCTTCATGTCGTATTCAACATGTACCAAAGCCTTAACTTTTGCGTGGGTGTAACAACTCTTGCTCAAGTGGAAATGAACTCTATGACTTTTTTTTTTTTTTTTTTTTTTTTTTTCCATAGTCGGAGTGTCTACCGATCAGGAAAATCAGAAAAGTCTGGAAAATGCCAGGAAAATAGGAAATAGGTCAGGAAAGTCCAGAAAAAGACTGGAAAATGCAAAATGACCCAGAAATTTTTCCAAAAGAATAAGTTTTTCTCTGTATAAAAATTTCTTAACAGGTTTTTATTTTTTGTCGTACTCCAGAGAGTGAAAAATACTGATAAAATTGGTTTATGTTTAGGTAGAATGAATGAATCAGAATGTTTATGGGGTTTTTGACGGACATGCCTGTTTTGCATTCTGTGGTGAGGTGTTTCTTGTGGCAGGAGGGTCAGAAAGCTATCTGATTTGACCAGTGATAAAGTATAGAACTTATTATTAATATATCACTCTGTATTCTTCCAGATTTGAAGTGTGGTAGACCAAAAGATGAAAATTTGTGTTTAAAACTTGCCATCTACATTTAATCGTATCCTCTACATATATAACATAAGTACCCCTTGTAGCACAAAAAGTATTGGTCATTATTGGTTAAATCTGACCAGGGCCGGCGGAAGCGGGCCTGCAAGGCCTTCTTTGCAGGCGGGCGCCAAACACAGAGGGGCGCCAAATTGTCCCCAAAGCAAAAACTTTTAAAAAATGGACAGATTTTAGGAAGATATGTTTTATATTAATAAGGATTGCAGTGTATATATACAATTTGTTTATTTGTCTGATAAAATGTGTTGCAAGGCCGTAGATAGAGGGGGGGGGGGGTCAGGAACATATTACCAGGGCTGTACCCAGAAAATAATTTCGGAAGGAGTCCGACATTTTTTAGGGGGAGGGGTGGGGAGAGGGGGGGAAGTCTGCTTGATTGAATATCATCATTTTATATATAAATACTCTCTCTCTCCCGCACACACGCACATCTATAATAATAAAAATGAATGTTTGTAAATCTGTCTGTCTGTATGTGTGCGGTCTCCAGACAAACCTACTGCACGCAGAACTCTGAAAATTTGAATATATAAGCCCATGAGTCCGATAATGTGCACCTGAGAATCAGAATTTTAAAATTTTAATTACTTTTTTAATTATTAATTAGAAACCGTTCTAAAACGGAAATTTTCTTACCCTGTGTTACGAATTTTGGGATCAACCCGCTGTTCTGGGGTTTAAAGTAGTTTAAAATTCGTATTCTACGCGTTAAATAGTTCAAATTTGCTTTTTGTTGCATCAATATGGAATGTTCTGGAAATCTCGGGTTCTATGGGTCGTGGGTCTTCGAAAACCAAATTTTTGGGGACTTATTTTTGGCGCCAAGTTTGGCGATTTTTCTGTCAATTGGGGCGTTTTTCCTAATGGGGCCTTTTCATGAAATTTTTTATGGTATTTAATACCTTTAATGACCTAACATTTCCTAATTTTCAGAAATTTAAATCGAAAATTGTGGATTTTACAGGATAATTTGTTTAATTGGATGAAATATTTAATAACTCCAGCAATTTTAATGTAAATTACACGATATTTCTGGGAGAAATACGTGACGGCCACGGCAGTGAGTAGTCTTTAGTGGTGCATTTGTAAGTAGGTACCAGAAACGCGGGAACTATAATTTTCACATTCTGTAAGATACTTGCGACCTAGAGTACTAATCTCGAGTTGCAGTTTACATGTCAGATTTTGTAAATCGCATAATTTAAGGGGCTCACGGGCAACGCCGTGCGGGACTGCTTGTATAGGATAAATATATAATGTGATAATTTCGGGGAGGGCAGGGTCCGGATCCATAGGACCAACCCCCTGGGTATGGTTTTGTATATTACTATATGTAAAAGGGAAGTAAAAACTTTTAGAAACATATATTACTATATGTAAAAGCAGGGGCGGCCATAGGGTACGTGCCCCCCCCCCCCCGCTGCATTTCTTAAAATGGAAAGATCTTGAGCAGAAAAATTTGAAAAATAAAACAACAATTGATTCCGAAATACAAGAGATCTATGAAAATGAAAAAAAGCATTGGTCAAATGTATTAGGAAGACTGATTGAGATCACAAAATTTCTTGGCAGCCAGAATTTAGCCTTTCGAGGCTCATCTGATGGGCTGTACCAAAAAGACAATGGAAACTTCTTAAAATTAGTGGAATTGTTTGCAAAGTTCGTCCCAGTTATGGAGTTTCACGTAGAAAGAGCATTACGACCTAAAGGTAGCAACAGTAAAGTTCATTCTATCATCAAGCAAATATAGTCAAAATGAAATGTTGCAAATTATTGACAGTAGTATAAGAGAGAAAATCTTACTATCTCTTCGAAAAGCCAAGTACTATTCTATAATTTTGGTCTATTTACCTGATGTTAGCAAAACTGAACAGATTAGTGTCGTCATATGTTTTGTCGTCTGCTGAAATCAAGGAGCATTTTTTAGGCTTTATTAAAGTTGATGATTCTACAGGTAGCGGCCTATGTGAGACAGTAATGGAAATGTTGAAAATGTGTGTGGAACATTCCTCTAGATGATACGAGAGGACAGGGATATGATAACGGGGCAAAATATGAAAGGGAAGAAAAATGGTCTTCAAAATAATATCCTAAAAATAAATCCTCGTGCTTTTTATGCTCCTTGTTCCGCTCATAGCTTAAATTTAATGATTAACGATTCAGCAAAAATGAATGCAGATACTGTTAGTTTTTTTTCGACAATTCAAGAATTACATAATTTATTTGCTTCTTCTCCTAAACGATGGGCAGTTCTTTTGAAAAACATTTCCTGTTTAACATTGAAACCCTCTCAAACACTCGATGAGAAAATAAAATTGAAGCCATTCGACCTTTAAGATATCAACTAGGAGAAAGCTATGAAGCTCTTTTTGAAATATCCGAAGGTGAATGCTTTTCAAAAGAAGTGCAAGACGAAGCACGAAGTATGTGCGCCAAAATCAAGGATTATAAATTTATTTGTTCCTTGATACATTGGCACGATTTGCTTAACAGAATTAATCCTGTCAGCAAACAATTGCAAGAAAAGGGTTTGAATATCATGACATTCTAGTGTGCATACAGGCTACTGTGTACACTAACCTTACAGGCAATAAGTAACTTAAAATGATTCATTCAAGAACATCGTCGTCAATTGACGTCAATTACAAAAATATTCTTGAGAAAGCCAAAGAACTTAGTGAAGAAGTGGATGGTGAGTCCCATTTTAATGCTGTTGAAGAAATCCGACGAAGGAAAAAGAAATGTCACTTCGATTACGAACATGCTGACGAATCCCCTCAATCTCCAGAAGAGAAATTTAGGACAAATGTCTTTTTAGAATTTTGGATATAGCTTGGGCATCATTAAATGAAAGATTTGACGCAATGAAAAATCACTGCGATAATTTTAGTTTCTTGTGTAACTTATCGGAAATCGATAATGCAGATTTGAAAATAAAATGCAGTAATTTAGAAAAATTGTTACAATATCGTGATAGTAAAAATATTAACGCAGAAGTAATTTTTGACGAAATGGTAGCTTCCAAAGACATTTTTACAGCCGGTATGAATGACCCATTGGATATTATGAACTTAATTGTGTCAAATAAATTGTGCTTCCCGAACTTGAATATAATATTGAGAATACTACTCAGCATTCCTGTTAGTGTTGCTA
The DNA here is from genome assembly GCA_038373885.1 of Cheiracanthium punctorium. Classification (NCBI taxonomy): domain Eukaryota; kingdom Metazoa; phylum Arthropoda; class Arachnida; order Araneae; family Cheiracanthiidae; genus Cheiracanthium; species Cheiracanthium punctorium. The sequence continues at coordinate 251,453 of JAWZYV010004836.1, read as the reverse complement.
GTAGCGAAAGATCATTCTCAAAATTAAAATTGATCAAGACGTATTTACGGTCAAGTATATCTCAGGAAAGACTCATAAATCTAACTTTGATTGCTATTGAAAATGAAATCTGTCAAGAGATATATACAAAAGAAATTATAGAAAAGTTTGTAAATATGAAATGCAGAAAAATTATTTTTTCCCGATAAATAAATTTATTATTATAATTATTATTATTTTGGCAAATGCTTTCTTCAAAACTTATTTCTCCTGTAAAAAAAAAAAAAAAAAAAAAAAAAACGGAGGGGGCGGGGGCGATCTTAGCTTTTTTTGCAGGCTGGCGCCGGATAACCTTGCGCCGGCGCTGAATCTGACCTACCAGTATCCTAAGTTTAAACTCTCAGTAATTTTTTTTCTGTCTTACTTAAGTGCAGCAAAAATTATATTACAGTTAAAAATTTATTTGAAGTAAACTAGTGCAAACTGTTTGAATATAAAAAGGAGGTGGTGCTACTGAGGAATTTTCCAAAACAAAATGCATGGTCAGGAAATTTTTTTCCGGAAGTTCCCAATTGTCTGAAAAAAGTCGGGAAATTGACTTTCAGAAATTTAGTAGGCACCCTCATAAATATATTTCTGAAAATTCTTTTTCGCTGTGAAGCAAACTTGATTCACATAGAAATTTACAGCTGTACAGCTATAACCCCGATTTAACGCATTTCAAGGGACTGAGAAGAAATAACGTTATATGCGACAAAACGCTAGTTCGGGGTTGGAAAAAAACGAAGTGAAATAAAGTGTAGTTTAGGTTGCATACCATTAACCTTGTACAATAATGTAGAGGTTAGTTTTCAAAATCATTTTTAAAGGAATCAGTTTGGATCATAGAATCAAAGGAACTTACTTTGGGTTTTGTCTTTATTTTCTCTCGCAAATTTCATTTTCAATACATATTAAGTTTAAAATTTTCATACAATTTTCAATGAAAGGGGTGAGAGAAAAATTCTTCAACTTCAAACTTGGATGCTTTCATTACTTTTCAGCTAAGATCGCTTGAATCGATAAGGGAATTATATCTGCTTTCTTGTTACGAGTTTTCTGATCTCCCCAAAAAGCGTTAAATATGGGAAATGTAACGTTCTTACCGGGATTTTTTAGTATTATAAGCGTAGAAAATATTTGGGACCAATGGAAAATGACGTCGTAGGCGAGATAACGTTAAATGCGGGTAAGGTTAAATCGGGGTTTCACTGTATAATTAAAACCCTTTATACAGTAATGTATCTAGGAGGTAGGGCACGTGCCATGAGCGACACTTCAAAGAGGGCACTGATTTCCATTGCGAGAACTGATGAAACGAAAGGAGCATTCAACCTACCCGCTCACATCGTTGCAAAAACGGGACGACAGAAATTTTCTTTCCTGTACTCATTGTTGCTTCCTGGCATGGGTTCTGGAATGCCCCTGCTAGCAGGTCAGCGCATGTGTTCGGGTGCAAACACTGTCCTGTAACAGAAGCATTCACATATCCATGTCAGGAAGTAACGACGGTTACATGAAGGAGATAGGATCCCTTAGAAAGTCCTCTGCCCAAAGCCCTCCACTTTAGGCAGATAGTCCTCAGTACCTTATCCTTAACCAAAATCATCCAATCAATCCTCTTCATTCGCATCACTCCAAATCGAAACTTTTACCACCATTACTCAAAATAAAAGAAATGAAATGAAAAGGTTATGCTCAAAAACGCTTTATGATGCAAACACAGGATTCTTCTACGAGGTTGTGTTCACAAACGTAAAAGATTATTGCAGGACGTGTCTGTTTCAGGCCAGGGGGACGAATCAATTGATCAGGGAGGAATTTCCGGCCAGACATTCGAGGCAAGTACCCCACCCCCCCCCACCCCCCAACAAAAGAGAGTGCCCCGAATTATCCTTTAAGTTTAAAAATTTTGCAAATTTTGATTTTAACTTAAACTGACAGACAGAGAAACTGACTAAACGAAAAAAATAGTATCAATAATTATTCTTTTACTGTTTCATAGTGCTAGCATTATATCCAAACCTTTTTTTTAGCTAAATAGTGTAGTCTCAAGCAGATATTAAGCGCAAACTTATCACTTAGGCGTGGCCTATGTATCCATGCATGCTGATCGTGAGGAAACCATAGAGCTGATTTTCAATCGGAGCAGATAAAAGGAAATGACTTCCTAAGTGGAGTGAAGTGGAGATCTATCTTACCATTAATATATGGCCTTATATAAATATTAGGAAAATAATTACAAAACATTGCGTAACATGTTACTTGAAAAATACGGACTGAAACTGACGATTGAAAATTAAATAATATAATTAAAATATTTTTATCGTACATAACAGTGGCGTAGACAGAAATTTTTCTGGGGTATACGTGTGCGTGATAATGGAGTGAAAAATATATATTTTGTATGGCAAAAAAAATCCTTATTGGGGGGGGGGGGTTATGACCCCCTAACCTCCCCTTGGCTACGCCACTGGTACATAATATTATTATCAGATTAATGCATTTCCCTTTGCATCTTGATTCAATAATCATTTTTATGCTTCTACAGGGTGTTTCAGTACAGCGTTAACATACTTTCAGGAGCGACAGAGTATACCAAGACAGTTCAGAATCACATAGCAATACGGTGTCGGAAACGTCATCTTCATGCACCTGTTAATAATCTGAAAGAAGTGTTGAAGTGTGCGTCTATTTCTCAACCAAGTTTCATAGACAATTGGCTTTTCTCTGACAATTTTATCAATATAATGAAAGAAAAAAATCTGAATTAACCATTTTTATCATGTGCAATCGGTGAAAGATGAATTAGTTTTTGAAAAACCATGGTCGGAAAGTTTACTATTACTTGAATACTTCTTCCAAAGTGATTATTAACAGGTACATGAAGACGACATTTCCGACCCCACATTGCTGTGTGATTCTGAACCTTCTTGGTGTACTCTATCTCTCCTGAAAATTTGTAAACGCTGTACTAAAACACCCTGTATAATAACACCCTTCTTCCTACAGACTGCCTCACCGTGGCGAGGGGGTGCGACTGGGCGGAGTGGGCGAAGTACGTCGGGAGTGTATTCTCCTGGTAAGAGCAGGGCCCGATTATGATCAACAGGGGCCCCGGGCATTAATGAATTTGTGTGGCCACATCTATAAAATTTGTTTTATTTTTCATAAAATTTTAATGCAGAAAAAGACTATTTCAGAACAACATTTGAAATTGGGGGCCCTGAGCAAAGTCCCGATTTGCCCATACGATAATAAGGCCTTGCTGATAGGGCCATCCAAGGCGTGCAGGCCACTCCATGTGTCCAGCTCTATCCATCATAAGTCTATGGGCTCCGGAGCTAAGTCAGTCTTCTACCGCCGTGCTCCAGGTCTCTGAACCATAGAAGCTGCCCCTTTCCCAACCTATGAATTGGTTCGGGGCAGCAATAGACAAGATCAAACTGCTCTTAAGGCCGCTGCAGATACCCAGAGACCGTCGCTGGCCGCTTGGCCAATTATTACTTGTAAGCAATAAATTTTTCGCACGAGAAGAAAGCAGGAGATACTCCGGACAATAGGTAATTGGGGACCGTGGATAATATTGCGGTTTTCACACTTGTGGTTTTCACCCCATCTATTGTTCGGTAGAGGGTCGCAGCGTCCAAACCCGGTCAAATTTCCCCGTTCAAATACATTGTAGCCGCGACAGTCTCTGGGTATTTGCAAAGGCCTTTACCCGTTTCATTAGTGGTTACCTGTTATCAATGACTTTGGTTGCAGGCAATAAGCACTTCGAAGCCTGCACTTGGAGCTCTTCTGCACAGGCCTCCCCTGGCCACATTTTATCTTGTATGGGACTTACAAGGCAAGACCTGCTTCAGGACCCCCTATTGGTACTGGACCTCTTCAGGGTGAATGGGCTCATGGACCTGATCTAGTTCTGCTGGTCGCGGGGATGAGAAACAACAACAGCACATCTTTCTTTGTAGGATATGATATGAAAGTTGCTTTGTAGGGTATGAGGAAGTTTTCGTAAAAGGGGGCACCCCCCATTTCTGAAAATCGGTCCCTGCCTAGCCTAGTTAGGAAATTGTATGCTATTTTGGAAGAGATTTATTTTATGTTTGGAAAAATGCTCTTTTGTAATTAACTTACGCGCGGTGGTTGCGCCATGAAACCACCTTATTTCGCTACTCGCTATAAAAATAGGGTTAGCAATAAAAAGAGTTCCCCACGCTGTAAAAGTACAGCTGTTGCCATCAATCCATTTAACTACAAAGCAACATGGTGGTTGGTCAAATAGCCCATGTTTCGCCACAGAGCTCAAGAAGTTTTCTTCTTCTGACACAGCTGGCTCTGCACTTTTTCACGTTGGGCAGTCTATCCAGTTAGTCTTGATGTAAAAGTGCTTTCGCTTCAAAGGGTTGAGTTCAAAAGCTCGGAAGCAGGTTTTGTTTGTCAAATTGCAAGTTATAAAATACATTTTTTTAATAAATTCTATTTTAACAAAGTTTATCAAAAATAATACGAGCTTCATTTCTTTTCGGACAATGAAATGCCAGAAGTACTGGAGGAAACTTCAGTCCCTTCTTTAGATGGCTGACCACGTGCAATTATATGTATTCCGTGATGCACCGATAGTGATCTTTGACAAATATCGTGTAACAGGGGCCCCCTTTTCTTTCTTCTCCAGCGCCACTGGACCGGAAACGCAAACGACGATGTTTCGATTAGCATCATCCCGGATAAGTTCGGCCACGTTTCCGGTCTGAGAGAGATTGCCGGCTCGTAGTTGAACGCAGAGTTTGAAACCGATTAAAGTAAAAGTTACTGTACCATGACGTCCCTGTGAAATGCCTCTCGGTTGTGCTTCAGTCCATACTTACCATGGCACAGTGGTTATGCCACTGAAAATGTTAGATGGCCGAAGTGTGAAGGTCCCGGGTTCGGGTCCCATCGCGCGGCTGTCGATCTAACGGTCTGGAGTTTTGGTAGGTTTTCTCCAGATGAAACGCGAATACGCGTTAGAACCCTTTAGAAAGTCCTCCTACCAAGGCACCCCGCCCTTGGCAAGATCGCCCTAGTGTAGCGTTACCATAATCACACACATTCACATTCACACGTGATTCAGCCCTTAAGGAATGTACCCTTTTCGTCTTCGAATCTCCAAGACTTCGATTCAGTAAAAAAAAAAAAAGCTTCCTATAATTGGGAATAGTTTTATTTCAAATACAGTTTCTTTTAAACGGTATGTTACGAAAAAAAAGGTCATGTGATTTTGGTATAAAAGTACAAATAAAATAATTAAGTCAAGCACTTCAACATTTTTAGAATGTCTATTTACAAGCGTACTATGTACTAAAATAAAGGATAAACCTCTATCAGCTTCGGAACTTTCATAAAAAAATTCTAAAAATGAAAAATTTTGCAGAAAGTGTCGCATGGAAAAAAAAAAAAAAAAAAATCCTGCGCAATTACATGGTTCAGAGTTTTTCTCTGAAATTTTCATAAAATGCACTTTTTTTTTTTTTTTGTTTCAGTGTGTAATGCAGCCTATGAAGAATCGTCTTGGGCTTTTTCAAGTGTTCGAAATTAATTTGTAATAATTAGTGCACCAAAATTGTGAAGAAAATTTGTTTCTCATATACACTCTTGGCACTAACAGTGAGGATTAATGAAAAAACGTACACTTTCTGTTCAGGAATAAAGCAATTTTCCCGACATCCCCCTAGATTTCTCTACAGCTAGTGTTCTTTTAAAAGGGCATTTTTTCCTTCTTATCTCCTACTAGGTATAATTCTCCCTGTATTGTATAATATGCATATAAATGTAAAACAAGTCCCACCAGCGGACTAACGCATAGCGCTCAGAGTGGGGAGACAGAAGGTGCCTGGTTCAAAACCAGGTAGCGTCTGAGACCTAGCCATTCGGAGTTTTCTGTGGTTTTCTCCGAAACTTAGAGTAAATACGGGTTAAGACCCCTTAGAAAGACCTCCACGGAGAGCACCCTCCCCTTGTGTTGTCAATGACATGGATTTATAAGCGGATTCTAGGACCAAGTACACAAATCCAAAATACATATTAGACAAACAAACCAAAAGGTAGAACACACGACTACAAACAAAATATAAAGGCAAAGGCCAAATGACTGTTACCTGTCACTTTTTGTGATTCTTCTTTTTACCTTGAATTATAATTATAGAAAACATTCACTAATATCTCTCAAAAGGTAAATGCCAAAGTGATTCGTTGAATCAACAAAAATTTGGTTGGCGTTTTTTTGCAACCGAATAACTTTGTCGTTTGAACAAAACTTTTGTTAAATTAACAAAAGATTCCGCTGAATTAACAAAATTTTTGTTGATTCAACAAAAACATTTCTTTGAAATGGAACCAACCAAAATTTTGTGAATTAACAAAACATTTTTTCAGTGTATAAAACAATACTTAATAAAGCATGCAAAGCAGAAAAACCTGCTAAGAGGTCAGGAAAGTGCTCTTTTAAAATAACACTAGCTGTACAGAGGGAAAAATCTAATGGGATGTCCAGAAAAATGGGACTTTTTCCAGCGGCATAACAGAGGTCAGTGGCAAATTCACTGGATGGGGTCCTCTCTCAGTGGATTGGATGGACCCCTTCCCCTTTTATTACCACGCGTTCTAAATGTGGGCGATATACTTTTGTCAAGAATACGTCCAAATCTTGATATATTTTTTGTTGTTGTTGTTTAATTTGTATATGTACAGGGTGGTTATAATTTAAACTTCCTCCACAAACAGCATTCTGCAGCTGTAATCGGTGAGCAGATCGAACCAAGAGATCGAATCATATGAAATTCCACTCCCATGTATAAAGACACGCTTTATTCGGGTTACTCATTCGTTGGCGACAGTGGCGGATTATTGCAAGTTTGTCGGGGGGGGGGGTTAGTTTTTCTGTGGGGGCGGTTAGTTAGAAGATTGACATATGCATCCATTTTATGGAAGTAAAATAGGATCTTTTACATTAATTTCTTTCTTCTCGGTGGGGCGGTCGCCCCCTCCACCCCCTCTTTAATCCGCCCTTGGTCGGCGAGAGTACACGCATGATAAAACGTTATAAAATAATCTGGTTGAAGCTGCGTATGTGTAAAGATAGGTTTTATACTGGTATTTTCAGAAAGAGCACATTGATACTGAATTTTAACAGGCTTGTGCAACAGCTCTTCTTCTATTCTTTTATTTTTATTTGCTTTTTTAAGCCCCCTACTCTCGTCAACCTAAAAAATCACCGCGCGTTTGCGAGCTGAACAGGCACAAGTTTCAACTCCAAAAGGAATTACAAGAAAATGAACGGAAACAAATATGTGATAAATGCTTCAGTTAAGGAATTTGAAGGAACTTAATTATTAAACACACATTTGTTGGCAACCGAAGAATACATAAATAAAAGTTATGCTGGGCTGATTCCTACTTTCGGACCCCATTCCGCCATGTGGGTGATAAATGCACAGGTATTGTGATCTTGGCGATTTTCTGAGAATATATGGCAACCCCTTTGAAAGCCGCCATTTTGAACTCCGTTTCTATGATTTAACTAAAATGTATGATAGCGGCTGAAAGAAAATTTTTTCGGAAAATGCTCCAGCAAACTGCTGCCTATCGTATTAGGAACCACCAATAATTTCATGTGTCCGGCATTTATATTGGCGAAAAATTGCTCGTTTTGGCGGACCGCCGGGATAATACATAAGTACCTTTCTTATAATTAAGGTATGATTTCGGATAAAAAAATTCTAGTGTTTAGATTTAAAAAAAAAAAAAACGTTTTAGAACGTAGTGTATTTGAGAACGTTGCAGCTTCCTCCTGGATGCAAGATGGGGAAACGCGCCAAAACTGCTATTTTTAAAATTGTTCCAAGTGGAATCCTGTTGATACCTACTAACGCACCCACTCTCGCCAAGGTAGCGATAACATTACATAAGCAGTTACCATCACGATTTTTTGTATTTATGTGGCAACCTTAACTTAGATTTACACGGCGGTTTGGAACAACATGTAAGTACATTACTTTATATGTATTTTTATTATTATATTATTCTTTATTTGGGGGGGGGTGTCAATGAATGTAGTTTTAGTAATTAAGTGTCTTCATATTCTTTAATTAGTGCATTTATCGCTAATTTGTTCCATTTCATTTTCATCTTGTTCTTTTTGAGCATTGAAACTTGTGCTTAACTTCTCAAACCCATGACTGTAAAACTCGCCAAAGTGCGGCGATTTTTTAGGTTGGCGAAAGTGATTGATGGTCTTGTTATCCACGCGATCGTATTAGCAATTTTAAAATTTATGAACTTTAAGAAATACATTTCGACTTATTTCTTTTTCATGCTTTTTAATTTGACGTGAAAATGACGTAATACCTTATGAATGCCGTACTTATGTGTGAAGACAGGCTTTTATTCTGGTTACTGATTTATCGAGGAGAATATTATGGTCAAAGCGCATGGTCTAACTGCATTAGAAACGACTTCAAGAATCTGTCCCGAGCTGCCTTAATGTTTTAATATGTATAGATTATTGTTATTATTGTCAGATATAATATAATAGCAAAAATTTATTTGTAATCAAAACAAAACAATGGATATCAATGAAATAGTATTTGCGCTACTATATACTATATACTAGCTGAAGTACCCGTTCTTCGCACGAAATGGATATTGTCAAACCAACTAATACAAATGGAAAATAGATAAGTTATACTAAACATATTCTAGTTATAGATTTAATCACCTACACAAACTGTTTTACAACATTCTTTAGGCATATTCAAACTGTACTTGATTTTTAAAAATAATATTTGGAATGTGCATCATAATCCGCGAGTGTGCCGTATTTGTTTTCCTTATTCCATAAAATACTTCTTCAAAATTGAGTCTACATTAAAGTCGTCTACTAAAACTTTTTTGATATCCTCGGTAGGAATATTCTTACTATATTCTTATTTACCCGAATATAGACACCAATACTCCAATTAAACAAACAGTAGGGTTTGCAATCACTCGACAAATATGGATGATATCGCCAATCTGGGTTCAGTTTTCGGGACTTATTTTTTATGCTAAACTTGGCAATAAATCACCAAAAAAGAAAAACCTTGGCTAGTTTTCACATTTAATCTGGCAATCCTGTAAAAGTAATTCGCCCTTTCACCAGGAAGACAAAAATCTTTGTTTGAAATTAACAGCACTCAAAAGCTAAAAAAATACATGAAAAATACCTTTTTTTTTTGTAAACTACGCCCTATTGAGATCGATTTTTAAAAAAATCTTGAAAAAGATTTTTATGAATTTGTGTTCGATACTTTTTAATGCAGGATTTTTATGGCTATCTTCATTTCCTTTCGATATTAGATGAGATGAAAATAACGTTTCGGCGCATATCACACCAGTTTGTACACGAATTCAAAAAATCCTCAAAAGGAATTTAGGTATTTCAGCTAGTTACATTTTAAAGCAAGAATCTTATGGCTGTCTATTTTTTTCCTCTGAGATATGAAAGAAAGGGGAAAAGAACGTTCTAGAACCTAACCCCCGTTTGGGTTCGAAAACCCTGAATGAGAATAATAAGTATTACCGTTAAATACATTTTAAAACAGGAATATTACAGCTATCTCTTTTTACTCTGAGATATGAAGAGAAATGTGAAAAGAATGTTAAAGAACATTTTGGGCCCCTTACCCCGTTGGGATTCGAATTCTAAAAAATCCTGAAAATTATTTTTAGGTATTGCTGTTATTTACATTTTTAAGCAGGAATTTTACGCCTATCTCTGTATCCCTCAGATATATGAATTGAAATGTGAAAAGAACGTTTTGGGTCCCTTACCTCCGTTGGGGTGCAAATTCTAAAAAACATTCGAAAACGGTTTTTAGGTATTGCTGTTAGTTACATTTTAAAGCAAGATTTTTACGGCTATCTCTTTTTTCTTTTGAGATATGACGGAAATGTGAAGAGAACGGTTTGGGCCCCTTACCCACGTACGTTTGGATGCGAATTATAAAAAAACCCTGAAAAAGATTTTTAGCTACTGCTGTTAGTTACATTTTTAAGAAGGAATTGAATTTTACGCCTATCTCTGTATCCCTCGGATATATGAATTGAAATCTGAAAAGAACGTCTTGGGCCCCTTACCCTCGTTGGGGTGCGAATTCTAAAAAAAAAACTGAAAACGATTTTTAGGTATTGCTGTTAGTTACATTTAAAAGCACAATTTTTGTGACTATCAATTTTTTTCCTCTGAGATATGAAAGAAACGTGAAAAGAACTCTTAGGCCTCTTACCCTCGTTTGGGTCCGAATTCTAAAAATCCCTGAAAGTGATTTTTAGGTAATGTCAGTTATACTTTAAAGCAAGAATTTTACGGCTATCTCTTTTTTTCTTTTGGGACATGACGGAAATGTGAAAAGAACGTTTTGGGTCCCTTATCCCTGTTTGGGTGCGAATTTTGAAAACCCTGAAATTGATTTTTAGGTATTTCTGTTAGTCATATTTTAAAGCAAGAATTTTATCGCTATCTATTTTCTCCCCTGAAATATGAAGAGAAACGTGAAAAAAAAACGTTTTGGGCCGCCACCCCCGTGTTTGTTCGAATTTTTAAAAATCGCTTCTTAAATAACGCCTTAGGCACAAAAGCAATAAGCTCCTAGAATTTCATGTCTGTATCTCTGGTAGATTGGCTGTGCGGTGATCATCAGTCAGTCAGGAAATCGTAATTATATATAGCGATAATAATATAATTATATTTAATTTTAAATATCATATTTATAATTATATTTATAAATGTAATATTTAGTAGTGTAGTTCAGTCTTAATTGAGCAGTTCACAAATTACATGATTGAAAATTATCTTGTAACTTACATTACATTATGTAAGTTTCTTATACACTGTCTACCAATAAGTATTTGGACACCTGTGATAGAAAAGAAAAACTATATTCAAAATCAATAGTTGGTAGAGCCTCCACGAGAGGCAATTACAGCGTGAACCCTCCGGAGCATACTCTCCACGAGTCTTTGTATTACAGCTAGCTGTATTGCCTTCCACTCGGTTTGGAGTAGACATAGAAGTTCCTTCGCCGATTTTGGACGGGTAGTGCACCCCTTAATTCGGCTATCCAACTCGTCCCAGAGGTTTTCGATAGAGTTCAGGTCTGAGCTCTGGGCAGGCCAGTCCATTCGATGAACTCCATTGGCACCATACCAAGCCCTGGTTAACCTCGAAACATGACAACTGGCATTGTCGTCCTGACAGTAACAGTGGTCCAACCCGTAAAACTGCCACAACGTAGGAAGCACATTGTCATCCAAAATAGTGCAGTAGGCATCGGCGTTGAGCTTACCATGAATGGGGACCAAGGGTCCCAGTCCATACCAGGAGAAACACCCCCAGACCATAATTCCACCTCCGCCGAACTTGACTGTTGGCACAATGCATTCTGGCAGGAGACGTTCTCCAGGCAGACGCCAGACCCAGACCCTGCCATCCGAACGGTAAACGGTGAACCTTGGTTCGTCGCTCCAAAGAACCCGTTTCCACTGATCTACGGTCCAATTTCAATGTGCTTTGCACCACATTAGCCGAGCAGCGCGGTTGGACTTTGTGATCAAAGGCTTATGGGCAGCAGCACAACCATGAAAACCAAGCAGATGTGCTTCCTTACGAACGGTAGTCATTGAAACAATACTCCCGGATGCCTGTTGAAACTCCTCGCGGATGAGGGCCATCGGTTGGGTGCGGTTCTTCCGAATTTCTCTGGACAGCACTCGTCGGTCTCTATCTCCCAGTTTCGTTGGTCTGCCGACTCGGGGCACATTCCGACAATCACCGCTCACCTCCTACTTCTTAATTACATAGGCCACTGTCGATTTTGGGTACTTCAGATCACTAGATATGTCCCTTAAGGATCGGCCACATTTGTGATACCCGATAATTATACATTTCTCGAAATCAGAGAGCTCCGAACTGCGCGGCATCTTGCACGCGACTAATGCCGATGCTGTTTCCTACACGATATATACCGGCGGAGGCCGTGACGTACCTCGGGACCGCAGATATCGTCATTTGCATAGGTGTCCAAATACTTATTGGTAGACAGTGTAATACCTAAATCTAACTTAATCAACTGAGTTCGCAATAATTATGTAATTTCGTCACTTTAAGAAGTCTTATAGTAATGGTCACAACTATCACAGATCTGTTTAATGGGTGGCATAATCATCACAATATCAAGTATTTTTCAATAAACTTTCTTCAGATAATTTTGGGTAAATTGTTTATAAAAGATCAAGCTTGTGTTTAAAAAGGATCGTAAGAGACAAATAGTGTTAATCGTGCCATCCGCCAAACGACTACTGCTTAGAGAGTTACAAATATAGCCAGACACTAAAAAGGCTTTTTCAGTTTCTACACATGTCGGTTTTTTGTCAACAAATAGCCACGAATGTAAGTCAAGTATTGTCCTCGAACTCCTTCATTTTCATATGCAGTCTTTTTCTTTTTTAGTACTTTCTGGATCCAGTAAATCAGTACCGGATCCGGTAGACGCCTAATGATGCTGGATCCGGTAAACGCCTAATGATGCCGGATCCGGTTTTCCGGATTGCAATCCCTATATTTACCTACACAGTTTACAAAAATATTAGAAAGCCTGGAACAACAGGTTCTGGAGTACAGGTACAAGGAACTAAAAGTTCCAGACTATTACTCTTGTTCTCTTTTCTACTTTTGTGGATGCTTGGAACATTTTTACAACTCAAAAGGGGCGGACCTTTGATACCGCCCAACATGATTATATTGACCAACTGAAAATGTTTTATTATATCCTTTTTTCGGGAAGTTTAATAACTTCTTAGAAGAATTCTTTAAGCCGAGAGAGAGAGGAAAATGTTTCTAGAAATAAAATATTTAACAAAACACAGTAAGATCGTTTCTTGATTTTGGGAGCACCCCATTGAGTGGAGACCCAGGGCAGCTACCCCAACTGCCCCTGCCTTAATCAGGCTCTGCTCATCCATGCGTCTCATTTGATTCCAATTACTTGCAGATGGAAACCCTCGGTGTTCCATATTCCTGAGCGCGATGATCCCGCCCGCTCCATCCTCGTACGAAAGAAAAACCTTGAAAACTTTCCTCTTCTGCATCACCTCATCCGCAGTGTTCGATCAGACAGACATCAGTTCAGTTTCTCTCTTCCCTCCCACGGCCCGTGCTCTCCAAACCTCATTCTTGGAGATTCGCTTTTCCCCCTTTTTTTCTGGACTGTTAATAACCCTGCAAAAGCGGAAAAAGGATATACTGCTAGATTTAGAGGAGGAGGATGTTTGGGGGGGGGATAAAGGACGTTCTAAATGGGTGAGGAAAGCTGAAAACGACGCGATTGTAACGAGGTGAATGAAAAATACTTACCCGTGCCTTATATTATGGGTTTGCATAAAAATTAATGAGACCGGATTTCGGGAAAAATTATGAGTTGAAGGTTTTTCATTCGAGAAATTGAGAGTCGGCAAAATAGGACCTTTTGGCATCGACACACTTCTGCCTACGAGTTTTCCACGCTTGGAAGTCATTTTCGGGAAAGTCCTTCAAGCAAAGCGTCGGACCTCTCCTCCGGTCAATGGCGGATCCAATCGAGGGACTAACTACCCCCCCCTCCACCGACATTTGCTTCATTGCACATTTTCTTTAAAGTCCCGCAGTGGTCTAGTCACTAAACCTCGTTCCCGGAACACGGAAAGTGAAGCAACACCGGCTCGGCCAGAGCTTGGGAGGGTGAACTCCTCTTTCGGCGTACATGGTCCCAAAGCAGTCCAGCCGAGGACTGCTGTGGGCCCGTGTACGTGAATGGGTGCGCGTAAAGATGGTCGTGGCTCCAACACTCTCCATATTCAAACGATACTTCTGGAGTGATGATTTCAGGTGCTCGGTCTCTCATCTGGAATGGGTTGAAGATTAGGAGATCGCTCATGGGGAGCAACGTTGGTCTTCCTAATAGGCGCTCTCATAATGAAATGGCCAACATCTGCGGCTCTCGTGGCGGTCAAGCCTCCAGTAGACCGCTGATCCGGCCATTAGGGAAAAAATAAAAAGAAACAGTTTCTTTAAATCAAATGAGCCTTTTCTTTATGAATTAGCCCTCACTAAATACATTTTTCTATCCGCCTCTGGCTGAGGTCAAACGGCGGTGTCCATTATTAGAATGATTTTGGAGAGTCAGTTCTTAAAACGGAGTCCAGATCAGGACTTCAGAGAGGCTGAGAAGCGCCGTAATGTTTAAAGTCCCGCAGTGTCACGCTACCGACTCCAGATACTTTTGAAGCGGGGATTCCCTCTCAGTCAAATCCTTCCTCAGCCAGCGATCATCGAATGAAATCACGTCAGAAAAATGTAGGTTTAATTACTTTTTACACAAGCCTTATACATCATCATGGACTGTATGCCTCAAAGAGTTTTGAAAGAGGGTAAAACTGTAAAAGTGTTTTCAACTCAAGCTCAAGCAAAAATGTGTGTGTGTGGGCGTATATATATATATATATATATATATATATATATTTGTATGCAGATCTTCAAATTTGGCGATATTTTGGCGAAACTCGTCAATGTCGACGACATATGGCGAGATTTTAAGCATGGACCAAACAATAAATGATTATCGCCAATTTTGGCGATATTTCGGCAAAACTCGTCAAGGTCGACGACAGACGGCGAGATTTTGGGCATTTACCAAACAATGACTGTCTACAGTTGTATTATATTGAAGATATCCCTAGACATTAAAGTACTGAAATTCTTTTCGGTGGTCCTGTAAATAAACTCTCCAGTAGATTGGAACCAAAAATCGAGATGCACAACTAGATGTTAATAAATCTTATATATGAAATTTCAACATTCTACGACAAATAGTTTTTGAGATTTGAGAGTTAAATACATACACTCTCAAGTATCACCATATGTCAAGTCTCCAAGCTTGGCGACTTTTGGCGTAGTTCTTGAGGGAGGCACGTGTTGGAAATCTTTTGAGTGTTCCTGTAACAGAACTATAAATGATAAAGACACTTTTTTTAATGAAAAAATTCATTTTGTATCTCTTAACAGCATATATCACGTCTGAGTCGTTTGAAATAACCCAATACCTTAAAATACGCTTTAATGAATTTCGGCCCATAGAACGTAATGTATTTAAAATCTCTTGGGCGGCCCTGTGAAAAACTATGAAGTCGAATGGAACTGAAAGAGGAGCTGCACAAGTAGATGTTACAACAATCCTAAATATAAAGTTTCAATATTCTACGCCTTATAGTTTTTGAGATATGCGAGTTTAATGAATTTCGGCTCATAGAGCGTAATGTATTCCGAATTGTTTGGGCGGTCCTTAGATAAATTATATAGTCGAATGGAACCGAAAGGGGAGATGTACAACTAGATTTTACAACAATCCAAAATATAAAGTTTCAACATTCTACGCCTAATAGTTTTTAAGATATGCGACTTGAATGCTCTATGAATTTCAGCCCATAGAGCGTAACGCATTTCGAATCTTTTGGGCGGTCCTGTACATAAACTATCCATTCGATTACGACCAAAAGGGGAGATGCACAACTAGATCATAGAACAATCCTAAATATAAAATTTCAATATTCTACAACCAATATTTTTTGAGATATCCGAGTTAGATACTTGTACGTACAGACGGCATGGAAAAACTGGCCAAAATAGACTCGCCGCTGGTCAAAATGAGTTGCAAACGCGTTCATAGGATCGTGCATGCTAGCTTACGATGAGATGCATCGAAAAAATTCTTAAAAGTAAATTTAGAGGTAGTCAAAATCGGTTTTTTCGTCGAAATTTGGCCCCCGAAATTTTTCGGGAGCACATTACTTCCTTATATTACGTAGAAGGAAGTAAAAAAATTCAAATTATTCCGTTATTTATATATCCTTATAAATAAAAATGAATTTCTGTTTGTATGTTTGTGGATTTGATTCGTATACAAATCCACAAAAATGGACCTATCAGCCTGAAATTTTGCACAGATATGTAAAATAATATAGAACAAATCATAGTCCACTTTAAAACTTTGAAAGTCCGCCCGTTCCCGGAATTTCAGAGATTTTTTTATGTTCTCCACGCTAAAAGCTTTCCGTAATTGTAACCCCTGTAGTCAAAAAAGTCTGAAATAAGCATCGTGGTTGCCATGTGTGACGATTTTGCCGAATAAAATGTTTTAAATTCTCAAAGTAAAAATAAAAGAATAATGATTTTTTTGTTAGTTTATATTTGTAAGAATATTATTTTTTTATTATAATATCGTGTGCATGGGATATCAGAGCAGGAATGAAATATTTTATATGCAAAACAATAAGAATTGAAGATTTCCGAGGCTAATATGTAAAATTTTTTAGTTTGGCAAAAAAATGAAATGGCTCAAATGCCCAGAAAGTGAGTTCTAGCGGTTTGCACAGTTTTCGGCTTGGCGCAATTTATTGAGAGCTTAAGGAAATAGATTTTTGAAAACAAGTGCAAAGGTTTTATTAGAATACATCGTTAAATTTTAATGATCCGTGAAGAAATAATGCAGTTATTAAGGGATTTCAAGCGATCTATCTTCAGAATTCTCGCCAATTGAGTACATTGATTTAAGTTGGGGGAATTCCGCCAAATTTCAGAAAATTGAAATCTTCTCATTTAGTACATCGGAGTAACGATGAATAAAACACGTTATAGTTGATAATTTTTAAAAATTCGGCTGTATTAAGGGATTCCCCTTTTCAAATAAATGCGTGCTTTACTTTTTGGCGGTCGAACCATTTCCCATATTGATTGCTGCTAAGTAAATGCTTCAAATGATTCCCTGAAAAAACTCTTGCAAAATGGCGTATGTTGGCACTTTGGCGAGGCTTAGATTTGAAACTGGATTTTTTTTGAGACTGGTATAAATAATGACACTGGTTATAGATAAAAATGAATGTTGGTACGTGTGTATGAGGTTGAAAAACTCCAGCACCGTTTGACCAATCACCATGAAATTTGGTTCACCTAAGTCTTTCGTAAGTAAGAGAAGGTTTTTATGCTATCCGTTTTCCACTAACTTGCCACTTGGTGCCGCAGCACAACGTCGAATTCTATCCCATTTAGCATCCCCCCATGCGAATATCGTCCAACCAATTTCGATGAAATTTGGTACACGCGAATATTAGAACACGGAGAATATTTTTCACTATCCATTTTGCTGTAACTTGCCGCTAAATGGCGCTGCAACGCATCAACTTCTATACCGTTCGACCGATCGGCATAAAATTTTTTATACTTACACATTTGAGCACGAAGAATATATTCTAACTGCGTTCCTTTTGATGTTACTCACCACGACACTGCAATGCATTATTATTTTAACACGCCACTAGATGACACTGCAGCAGGCCAAATTCTTGACCATTCAAACGGTCGCTATGAAAATCAGTATACATAGCTATTTGAACAATGAGAATGTTTTGGGGTTATCGATTTTGCTGTAACTCGCCACTTGACGACGCTGTAGCAAATCATTACTTTAATTAACCACTAGATGGCTTTGCAGTGTATCACTTCTTGACTGTGCAAATGATCGCTATGAAAATAGGTATGCATAGATATTTGAACACGCGGAAGAGTTTGGCGCTATCCATTTTCCTATAACTTGCCACTAGATGTCGCGTCAACACATGAACTTCAGGACTGTCCAGCCGATGGTCATGAAAATTCGTATACATCGATATCTGAATGCGAAGAATATTTTCGCCGTATCCGTTTTGCTAAAACTCGCCACTAGATTGCGCTATGCCGCATCGCCTTCTGCACCGTACAAACGATTGCATTTAAATTCGGTATGCATGATTATTGAACACAATACAACGCGATATCCATTTTCTATATCTCTTTATTACAATAAATAGTAATCACAACAAATCTTAATATCAAAATGCCATTCATTCCCGTGCGAAGAACGGGTACTTCAGCTAGTATATATATATATATATATATATATATATTTTATATAAACAAAAATTTTATTTTAAAATATTGATAATTATTATTTACTATTTTTAAGAGAATTTTCTTGATTAACATTAAAATCACTCTATTAAATTAGTATTAGTAATTAGTATTACTATTAGTACATTTGTGCCCAAGTCGCATGATTTTTTGAATTACTGTCTTAGTAAGATATAACTAGAGGTTCTATTGATTGAAAACCTACTTGGTTTGCTAGTAGCGATTCCATAATTTAATGCACAAAGAATACTGTTAAAATTTGTCAAAATGTGATTTCAACTACTATGATATTTTTTAACTCATTCATCGCACAGGATCGGAAAGTTATCATTGCGGCAGAATAAGTCACAACATTGTACTTGAAATTATCGCTTCAAGATAATGCATTTTTCAACATAATACCCAAATAAAAATATCCGTATCTTTATCTGGGCACATAGGCGTAGCGTGATTAAAATATTTTCGAGGGAGGGTTAACATATCGAATTCAAGAATTGAAAAGGTAATTTTATTTTGAATTTCGGAACCACTGTTGAAAATCAAAAGATTTTGAGACAAAGATGGGGGGGTGGGGGGCGCTAGCCCTCCCTGATTACACATCGGGTATTTGTAGCTGGGGGGGGGGGAATCAAAACTTTTTTTTTCTTCTTTTTTTTTTTTTTTTTTTTTTTTTTACTTTCTTAGGTTACTTATTGAAATATGTGAAATTGTTTTGAAAAAAGCAAGTGTCTAACATCCCGTCATTCATTTATGCTAACCCTATTTTGTGCATATCATCAACATCAACATACATAAATTTCGTGCAAACTATAATGCGTGCATACGTATTAGAGATGCGTTCGGGCTAATTTTTTAACCCTTTAACGCGCAGTGATCCCGCTCTGGGAACACCCAACTCTGACGTTTTGACTGTTGCCAGTCACGAAGAATAGATTTGATTTCTATAAAAATAGTTGCGGGTGACAGAACTCCACGAGAATCCTTTACATTTTAGCACGTCATTTCCCGTCAAAGAATGGTCACTATTCTTTTTAACAGCACTGACATCTGCCGAAAAATGGAAGAATGCGAGAACAGCTAGATAGATTGCCCAATGCTGAAAAAAGGGCAGCCGTTGCCATCGCTCAACTTAACTACCAGCAAGATGGCGGACGATCGAAACGTTCATCGCGTGCCACAGATCGAGAGACCCTTTTTTGACGACAGCTGGCTGTGCGTGAGCACAGCCAGCTGTCGTCAAGAAAGGGCCAGCTGTCGTCAAGAAAGGGCCAGCTGTCGTCAAGAAAGGGCCAGCTGTCGTCAAAAGAGGGTTTCTCGATCTGTGGCACGCGATGAACGTTTCGATCGTCCGCCATCTTGCTGGTAGTTAAGTCGAGCGATGGCAACGGCTGCCCTTTTTTCAGCATTGGTAAAGGGTTGCGCCTCAAACGGTTAAGGTTTGAGACAGCTCGAACCCGAGGACTTCTAATACGAGCCAGTCCAGGCCGAGCGATATTTCTAAACCCCAAGCCCTAAATTTCAGCTAGTTGATAAATAAAAATCAATTTCTTCATTAATATCGAACATCATAAATTTTGCCGATTGTGCAAATTAAAGACAAGTGTAGTAGCAAATTCTTAATGCACTTTTCCATTATTTACTTTTCCCCCGTGAATCACTTCTCAAAATCTGTTCGATAAATGAGAAATGTTTTATGAACCGAAGCCCGAATGAAATTGTGAATTATAGATCCCCGAACCCAGTTTGGGCCCCGGCTGAGCCGGTCACATCTTTAATGCGTATGGCAGATAGAGAAAGAATCGAAGATAGAAGAGACAGACGGACAAACCGAAATCATGGAAAAACAGTTTTAAAAAAATACACCCACCCCCCCAAAAAAAACATGAAACAAAAAAATCTGTTTGACTACTTATGTAGTGACTGCATTTGAATCTTAATATTAATTCAATGACGATTTCTGCTTGAATGAACATATATTAAACAGTTTAATGTAGATGAAAATAGAAAGTGAAAGAAAATTTCTACGCATCTGTTTTCCGACAGTGTTCAACTGTTATTCACATTATTAGAAACCGTTATTCCTTTTCAGCTTTGGAGGGCTTACGTTTGAGACAACCAATAGTGAAAGTGAAAATTTTTTACTTTCATTTTTGCTTGTGTTGAAAATGTTGTTACGTAATTAGTTGAAGCTGTTTCATATTTGTAACTCTTTAGTGTTGTTCGGAAGACTTATATGGACGTACTATCGATATAGCTATTTCTTATTTTTAAATATGACGTGAATAAATGTCCGAATTCTTGACACGGTGCACTAGTTAGTTCTAGTATGGATGCATAAAAACGAACCTAGTATTTTTAATATATTTATATATTTCTGTTGAGTTTTGTTCAAAAACTGGTAATTTTGCACAAGTTAGAATGAAAAAGATTTATTTCTGTAGCAATACTGAGACACCGCTTTTTTTTTTGCAGTGGCGTACACAGACAGGGGGAGGTCATGGACGTAATTTTCATGTTAAAATCTTAAAAATTAAAAATTTATGGACTTCACATTAAAAATTCATCGACAAGGGGGGGGGGATATTATAGTCTTCGACATTCTTCAACCCCCTTGTGTACGTCACTGAATTTGTGTAACAAATTTAAGGAGACATGCTGCATGGATTACAAAATTCCCTTCTGCTAAATGTTTTTGCGGTATATGGGTTAGACGCCTGTCTCAATTGGTAAATATACATAGGAGCAAAAAAATGCTAGAACCTTTTTTTTTAGCATCTGAAATTTGAAACCTTTTAAAATTTTACCGATTAAAGTGTAATAATGAAAGGGATACTTTTTTTTTACTAAAAATGTGTGACACTCTTTTACAAAATTAACTCAGATTTTTTTTCGTTTTATAATTTATAATAATTTGCTGTGGTCTTCCATTGTGGCTGAAAGATACCCATGATCAGACGATGCTTGAGTTAATTTTAAAATATCATCTATTGAAGAATATTATTCCTTCTTAACTTCCATCATATTTGAAATTTTTGTTTAGGACTTGGGATTCCATGTCTTTTATTCAGGTACCCGAATTCATGCTCTAACTTCAGTAAATATGCTTGATTATCTCGAGACCGTTTGAATCAAGTAACAAGTGTGCGAAAAAGAAAGATAGAAAGTGAAAAAAAAGAACGAAAACACCGTCCTTTTTTGATTAATCTAGCGTATTTTTCCTTCTTTCTTCTTCCTCCCCCTCTTTCAAGTTTACATTTTTCTAATATATAACACGACGTTCAGCGTGCTCGCAGAGAGAAGAAAAAGAAGTGAAAATTACTGTTACATACACAGAATTAGGTACATGTACTGTGAACTTTCATGCATTTGAATATCACGAACGCCATGCAAATGCTAATACAGACATCTACGATGAGATAGGTAAATTGCATTTTTTTTTCTTTATTTCTTTGTTGTGATTGTTCTACTGCAAATGATTTACACACGAGTTGTCAAAATTTCACCGCAATTAAATAAGCTCATAATATTAGCCGAAAAACAATACTGATCATCATTTTTAATTCAATTCGTTTATGACACGTCAGGCTGTTGTGTAAGCAGACTTGATTTTGAGATATGTCGAAATTCGGGTTACCCACACCCTGAGGACTGAAAATTGTACTGCTTTCACTTCCAGTTTTGGGTGGTCATTTGTAATAGTTTTCAAATATTAATGGTGTTAGCTATATGGGAACTATTGCATACTTGGAAAATTATTGTTCTTTCGTAAAGGAAATTTAAGATTATGAAATTCTTTATGCAATCGAACTTTTTCGAATAGGAAATTTATGATCGGAGATGAAAAGAAAATTTACGACTCTGCCTTATGCGTCATGCATAGCTTTTTATTTTTCTTTAAATGTGAATAAAATAATAATACATGAGTGTAAATTACAGTTTTCACAGCCTATCCTAAAAGTATCCATTTTTCATTAAACTTCCAAGTATGTACAGCCAGAGACATTGATTTTAGTTCAAATTATTAAACACAGCAAAATATTGCAGCACACAAATCAAGAGAATAATACTTTTTTGAGATATTGTGTGTACAAGACCGTAAAAAAGATGCATCGCAGGAAAAGGAATCAAAATATTCTAATACTGGTTCGTTGTGTAAAATATTATACACTGTATAAAACACAATATTATACACATTTTTGGCTGAAACGTGAGTATCCTCTTACCTATAACATCTTATGTGTGTTTTTTACAAAGTTTTTTATTTACTTTATTATACACTTGTTGATATTTTCTGAACTAAGAAAAGATTACATGGGGTTTTCTTTAATAAAAAAAATATAAGTTTAAACCTTAAAATAACCTCTCCGGGGAAAAAAATCGAATTTTAAAGAAATAGGATCATTTTCCGAAAAATCAACATACTTCTTCTCTTAAGAAATGTACAGTACTATGTGAGATTTGGATCAAATTTGAGGTAGTTTTCATACATATAAAAAAAACTTTACATTTATTAAAACAGTTAGTTCTGAAAATAAAATAGTTGCCAAAATGCGCAGGCTCGACTCCCCCCCCCTACAAAAAAAAAAAAAAAAAATATCGCATATAAAACGCGAATAAAACAAAAAGGATTACCGAGAGAAACATGTTTAAAAATATATATATAAAATTGTACAGCTAACAGTTTTTAAATTAGCTACGTGCAGTGTTTTAAATTGAATTACACTATGCTGAGTGCGGATTACGACACACTTTTAGGAATCCTCTTGAAATGTGTATTGTAGTTCCCAATGGGCAATTACTTACTAGCAGTGGCGTACGCAAGAAGAGAACGCTTAGGAAAAAACCAGGAGCCTTGAGAATAAGCTTCATTTTTAAAGTGACCTCTATTAGGAAAAAAAGACATTCTACCCCTAGAAATAATTCTGTGAATGTAACTGCTTACCAGTCGTCATTTTCAAAGCATATTCCTTACAATCATTTGTCACACTTACAGCTTATTAAAAAAAGTTTATCTCTGCTTATTATTATCCTTTCTAACGCAGGAGGTTTTCGGGTCCCTCTGTATATGACTGATGTACATTTTAATCATCATAATATTTTCAAAATTAAGCTAAAATGTTTCAAAAGATGTTATTTCACAGAATTTTTAGTGACTACTAAACATATTATATTATAGCAGTTAAACATAATTTTATTATTATTTTTATTTTATTTTACAATAAATACATAATTTTTTAAGCATCTGTAACTCTTACGTATTCCTGATAAAAGTACTATAGAATTATTTTTAATATAAAAACTTGTTCAAGAATTTGCCGAAAACTTTATTTGTGTAGAGAGGTCTTTTTATAATTTTATATTCAAGGAAGAGTGTATTTAGAAGAATTAGAGAAGAATTTTTAGATAGATTATGTTCCAATTTAGCACCTACTTCAATTTTTTAGTTTAAATTTTTTAACAAATTACTATTGAATAATTTTTTAAATAAAAAAATGTTTAAAAAACTGACAGTTTCAAAAATTATTTTAGGGATCCTCGGAAAGCACTTTGCACGAGCAGTGGGCTAAGGCTTCTGTGAAAACCACGGAGATTCTGCTGCATTATTTTAGCATCAAAACCTGCTCAATTTTATTAAAAAATACAAAGCGTTAAAATAAACATTATTTTTTTGAACGAGTGAAACATTTTTTATAGAGTAGTTCAAAATATGTCTGCATCGACTTATCCCAGGCTAAGTTCAAAATGAATCATATATTTTTGAGTGAAATGCTCTATCTCATACGGCTTGAATTAATTATAACCCCATTAATAAATGCAAGATTTGTTTGTTTCCTCGGGCAAAGTAGAAGAAAGCATAATGTTCGCTAAAAATTTCGGTATTCAGATTTTGACAGAAAAATCGATTTTGGCCATCTCTAAATTTATTTTGATGAGTTTTTCCTTTCTAGTACATAGAAGTCTCAACGTACCCATTTATATATGTGCATATGTATGCGGCAGGCGCGTAGCCAGGAAAATTTTTCGGGGGGGGGGGGATATGCGCCTGGTAAATTTTTCGGGGGGGGGGGATATGAACTTATATCTGCATAGACGGAATTTCATCACTAATCCAAAAATTTCGGGGGCTATGCCCCTGGTATGCGGGCACGATCTATTTTGAAAAACAGTGAGTCCATTTTGACTATTTTTCGGGACGTCCGTATGTACAGGGTGGCCATAATTAAACTGCAAGTGTTCAAGGGGTGCTGAAGAGAAAACTACCAGGAGTATTTCAGTGAAACTTGGTATCTACACGTTTCAGAACATTCGCAAGTCAAATATGCAATAAAAAAACTCTCCATTTTCACCCGATAGATGGCGCTATATAGTGTTTCAATGCTATTGGAAGTCATATATACAAATTTTAAGCCCATCGAACAGTGTAAAAACAAGACCACATTGAGTAACGGTCAATCATGACTCTGAATAAGAAGGAACGTTTATTGTTAGTGAAGATATTCTATCAGAATGGTAGCAATTATTCGGCTACTCTGAAAGAATACTGGCGTATGAAACGATTAAGAAGAGGTCCAATGAGTGTCAATGAGAATAAATAATGGTTTAATTGTTTTCCAAAGCATCTTTATGAATTGTTTAATTTGTGATCTTAATTTACGTTAATTTTTGATTACATGTTACTGTAAAAATTTAATTACTGAAGTGAATTGTATGGAATTTTGATAAACTGCAAATGATGTTTTATATTGTTTATATGCCACTTAGAATGTCACTATGCTCTGTCTATCGGTTTTGGAAGACGTATATGCCACCGGTGACCTTTGAAATGCGGTACAGCGCCATCTATCGGGTGAAAATGACGATTTTTTATTTTTGCATATTTGACTTGCGCATGTTCTGAAACGTGTAGATACCAAATTTCACTGGAATATCCTCGGTAGTTTTCTCTACAGCACCCCTTGAACACTTGCAGTTTAATTATGGCCACCCTGTACATACCCTTATTACAGCATGGACACTTAGGGCATTTGCCCGAGGCCCCCAGATTTGTAGGGCCCAAGAATTTTACTTTTAAAATATCACTTTACTGCACTAATAGTTTCTATTTCTTTAAATATATATTGAGAGAATTAGGTCGAATTTTAAAATAATTTAGAAATCATGAAGTTTTTTTCATTTTTTGCTAAAAAATACTGTCGTTCTTTTCCCTCACTCTTAATATTTATACTAACTGATCATTTATGTACATTTGACTGTATTCTGACTTCATGATTTAAAAATGACGTGTAATGTCAACGTCAGCATACAATATAGTTCCTCAAGATTTCACAACTTTTCTTAAATTTTAGGTGATATCATACATCTGCTTGTGAAAAATCAAAAGAAAAACTTTTGTTATGTTTTACGTGTGATGCTGTATATTGAAGGTGATTTAAATAATTAGGTTTGTAATAATGTGACACCTGAATTATCTGTTTTGGGAGGTTAGACGGGAGAGATCGTGATTATTTTCACACCTGACGTATAGGCTTAATGAGTGCAAGAAAAGTGTTGAAGGGCATAAGAAGTATATGATTTTAGAAAAATTTGTTAATTTATCTCTGTATTTTCTAGAGGGGGGGGGGACCCCGAAATGTCCGAAGTCCTGGAGACCAATGGTGTGATAATCGGGGCCAGCATTCATACATACATGTGTGCATCCATAGCGGAGAAATAGGTGGTGCGAGCAATGGATTTGGCTATTTATCACCATGTATTCCGCAAAATAAAGCATCCCCCCCCACCCTAGAAAATGAAACGGTAGACGAGTGAAATATTGAAATGTTTTTGCAGCACTATTTTCAAAAGTCACATGACTTACATGCTTGTTACTTCCTTGTACGCAGTATAAGGTAAGACACTATTGCTATATCCAAAATAGTATCTGTATCATTTATAGTTCTGCTACAGGAACACTCAAACGAATTTCAACATATTACGGTCAATGGCAATTTTAGAGAATCATCCATTTCAAGCATAATGCCGTCCTACCATGTAGTTAGGTAATGGTACGACCACGACCACGTACCTTCCTCAAGAATTACGCCAAAAGTCACCAAGCTTGGCGACATTCGGTGTACGTGTGTATGTATTTAACTCTCATTTCTCAAAAACTAATAGTCGTAGAATGTTCAAATTTCATATATACGATTGTTGTAATATTTTACTGTGCATGTCGATTTTTGGTTCCAATCTACTGGAGAATTTATTTACAGGACCACCCAAAAGAATTACAGTACTTTTATGTCTATGAAAATCTTCAATATATTACGTCTGTAGTCAGTCCATGACCAAAATCCCGCCATTTGTCATCGACCATGTATTGGCGATATTTCGGCGAGTTTTGCGAAATATCGCCTACTTTGGCACCAAAAATAATTTTGTACTTTGCATAACTCTAAAACTTTTAACCGTAGGATGTTGTATTTAGAGCCGTTGTAACATCTAATTGTGCATCTCTTTTCTGATAGCAATCGACTGGGTAATTTATTTACAGAATGATCCAAATGACTTACTATACAATAGGGCAATAAAATACATTAGGGAAAATACATTAGGGCGTATGGATACATTCAATTCATTGAAAGTCTGTGGTATATTACTACTTTGGCTATCCCTAAAATCTCGCAAACTATCACAAGCTTGTCGGCTTTTGGCGAAATATCGCCAAATTAAGTTTCAAAAACAAGTCTTTCAAACTGAACCCAGCTTGGCGATAACAGAAATATTTGGCTAGAAATCGCTAAACCATGGTATTACTGCAGTATTTTATCTCTTTCAAACAAAATATGTTTAGATGAAGTGCGCTGAAAGTGTTTTTGATTTAATAGACGTGCAAGGAAATCATGCAGTGGCGCAGCCCAAAATTTGTCATGGCGGGGGGGGGGGGGTTACGACTACTGCAACTAACGTATATGTATACGCGTGTGTGAGAAGGGAGTGAAGAATATATATTTTTGTAAAGACAAAAAATTCCTCATGGGGGTTGGGTTGTGACACCCCCATCCCCCGCTTGGCTACGCCAAAGTCATGTGTTGTCCACACCAGATTTTTTACTTCCTTGTTCGGAGTATAAGGAAGTAATATGATCCCGAAAAATTTTGGGTGCTAAATTTCGACGAAAAACCCAATTTTGACACCTCTAAATTTACTTTTAAGAATTTTTACGGCCTATCTACAGGGCCACCAAAGAGATTCTAAATACATTACGCTCTATTGGCCGAAATTTCATTAAAGCTTATTTTAGAGGTATTGGGCTATTTTAAACGTCTCAGAAGTGATGTATGCTGTTAAGGGTAACAAAATGAATTTCTCAATCGAAAAAAGTATCTTTATCGTTTATAGTTCTGCTACAGGAATACTGAAAAGATTTCCAATACATTACAGTAAATGGCAATTTTAGGAACATGCATCCATTTCAAGCACAATATCGTCCTAACCTATAGTTAGGTAATAGTCTGACCACGGTCACAAGCCTCCCTCAAGAATTACGCCAAGAGTCGCCAAGCTTGGTGACTTTTGGTGTACGTGTATGTATTTAACTCGCAAATCTCAAAAACTATTAGTCGTAGAATATTGAAATTTTATATATAAGATTGCTGTAACATCTAGTTGTGCATGTCGATTTTTGGTTCCAATCTACTTGAGAGTTTATTTACAAGACCACCCGAAAGAATTTGAACACATTAACGCTTATGGACATCTTCAATATATTACATCTGCTGTCAGTCATTGTTGAAACCATGCCAAAAATATCGCCATTTGTCGTCGACCTTGGCGAGTTTCGCGAAATATCGCCAAATTTGGCGCAAAAAATTATTTCGTATTTTGCATAACTCTAAAACTTCAACCCGTAGAATTTTGAACTTTTATATTTAGAACTATTGTAATATCTAACTGTTTTCATTATCTTTTTTGACTGCAATCGATCAAATACAATACATACATTAAGGTGTATGTATGCATACAATTCATTGAAAGTTTGGTCAATTGCTACTTTGGCTACCCCCAAAATCACGCAAACTATCCCAAGCTTATCGGCTTTTGGTGAAATATCGCTAAATAAAGTGAAGGATAAAATAAAAGAAGGAAATCTTTCAAATTGAACTTAGGTTGGTGATATTGAAATATTTGGCTAGAAATCGCTAAACCTTGGTATTACTGCAGTATTTTATCTCTTTCAAACAAAATAAGTTTAGATGAAGTGCACCGAAAATATTTTTGATTTAATAGACATGCAAGGAAGTCCATGTGTTGTCCACATCATATTTTTAGAGTTACAGTTTAGAGTTACAATTGCTCTCTTCGCCTATTCCTCTTCCCCAGACAGCACATAAGCTTAAATCAAGCTTGACATTTCTTTGAATTTGACGTATTAATACAAGCTTGACGTTCAAATCATTTTAAGCTTGCAGATACAAAAAAAAAATGAGTCAGCAAATATTTTCCCGCCGAATTTAAGACATTTGAACTGTCAAGCTTGAATACAACTTGATTACTGCTTGATTTGGAAAGCCACATCCACATAACAAATAATTTATCATCAGTTATAAATGTACTTGACCATAGAATTAAAAAAAAAAAAGAATTTAAAAAATACCACGAAATTGATTTCAAAATCAGTCGTTTGTCTCGATTTTGGCCAGTATTGCCCAACATGAGTGTCGCGATATTGAAAGTTTTAAAACGTGTGCTGCTTTTAAGTTTATATTATGCTTATTTCCCTATTAGTAGAGTCTATAAATCACACATAACATTATTTTAATTTTGATTCATCCATGGAAAAATAAAAGAGGCAAATCGGCATGGGCCAATACTGATCAATCTCGCGAAAAAACGGTGTGACAACCATAACAGTCACTTCAAACTTTAGTCACGTCACTTCGAGTTAGGATGGCATGGTGGTTAGGACGCTGGCTTCCCGCGCTTTAGGTCCCGAGTTCGATCGCGGACGCTTGATGGAAACAGATTAAAATGATTTGATGTTTCAGCGTAGAGAGGAAAACACGTAGAAAAATAAAATATGTGGGGCGAGTTCGCCGACCGGCGCCCCAAGTATGAGGGTCATTCCACGTCAGATCGAACAGTCCAGGGCACCACACCAACTCGGATTTTTCTCAAATTTTATATAGATGATTTATAGGTTAAGACATCAACAAATCTCAATTTTGAAGGTTCTACGATAATTAATTAACGAGAAATTAATTATGCAAATTTTTAAGTTTTCTGCAAGATGCGTCAACTTTTTTCTCAATTCCTTAAATAACTCCTTACCTGTAAAAATTACTGAAGTGAAAATTTGTTTCTAGGAGTAACTTTTTACCCTGATTTCAAAAATGTTATCGAAATTTTCGTATCTTCTATAGTTTATGCATGAGCACTGCATTTGCTAAAAAACATCATGATTTTTTTTCGGCATGTCTGATCACAGACACATGTTTTAAATTTTTATATGTTGTTAAGATGGAATAATACTACATCTCAAAATAATTTCATCTTGGCTTTCTGCTCAGGAGCAGAGGAAAAAAATTGTATGTATGTACCTATATATGAGGATTTTCATATGCAATATTTATACTGAAGATGAGAAAATTCAGAAGCGTTAGTCAATTTTCCTATGTCTTTTAAATTGATATCTGAAGTTTAACTACTACTCCAGGCATTTTCATAAACTAGAAAATACATAAAAGTGCTTGCATCGAAAAACGTAAAACAAACAAACAACAAAAAATGCATGTCACACACAGTGTTAAATTTAAAAAAAATTCTAAAGTTAAAATTTTGAATTACTTTTAATTTAACCCTGTTATTTTTGGCAATCAGCCATCAACCAATAAATCTTTGGAATTCTGTATGACATTCAAGTCAATAGAAGGAACAAAGTTTATTGGAAGAATTGAATTCCTGTAAGTTACAATACTTATTTACCTTTAACAGAATGCGAACAAAATTGTGCTTTGGCTAGTTTTGTGGATACAGCAATTTGATTTAGGTTTTACTGTATACTGTATTAAATTTTTATTGTTACAACAACTAGCATAACAATGTCAGGCACATTGTCAAATTACACATTAGGCGATATATTGCAGAATAATTGTCATGTAGCTAGTTATTCACGGCAAACTTTTATGAGGAGGATTATATCCTCCTAGGAGGGAATATAATCCTCCATTTCGAATATAATCCTCCTATACTCCTAGGAGGATTATATTCGAAATGTTCTGAAATCGATTTATAGGCATTCTTGAGTGTTGCGTATTTTACAGAAAGAATTTTATCGATATCTCTTTTCTCTGAGATCCCGCAGAATATGTGAAAAGAACATTTTGGGCCTTTATCCTCCATAAATTACTAATTTGGAAAATACTCTCTAATCCAGCGCCTACACTATAAAATCCCAGTCGTGCTAAATTTCGTGTTATTAGCTTCAGTAGTTTTGGCTAGGCAAAATATTGACATACGGAAAACGGATGGAACTTTCCGGTAGACCTAATATATATATACACATAATATGTTTTATTAAACATTGTTCTTTCTTTTGAGTTCAATATCATACAGAATTCCAAAGATTTATTGACTGATGGATGATTGCCAAAAACAACAGGGTTAAATTAAAAGTAATTCAAAATTTTAACTTTAGAATTTTTTTTAAATTTAACACTGTGTGTGACATGCATTTTTTGTTGTTTGTTTGTTTTACGTTTTCCGATGCAAGCACTTTTATGTATTTTCTAGTTTTTGAAAATGCCTAGAGTAGTAGTTAAACTTCAGATATCAATTTAAAAGACATAGGAAAATTGACTAACGGTTCTGAATTTTCTCATCTTCAGTATAAATATTGCAAATGAAAATCCTCATATATAGGTACATACATACAATTTTTTTTCTCTGCTCCTGTGCAGAAAGCCAAGATGAAATTATTTTGGGTAGTAGTATTATTCCATCTTAACAACATATAAAAATTTAAAACATGTGTCTGTGATCAGACATGCCGAAAAAAATTCATGATGTTTTTTAGAAAATACAGTGCTCATGCATAAACTATAGAAGATACGCAAATTTCGATAACATTTTTGGAATCAGAGTAAAAAGTTACTCCTAGAAACAAATTTTCACTTCAGTAACTTTTACAGGTAAGGAATTATTTAAGGAATTGAGAAAAAAGTTGGCGCATCTTGCAGAAAACTTAAAAATTTGCATAATTAATTTCTCGGTAATTAATGATCGTAGAACCTTCAAAATTGAGATTTGTTGATGTCTTAGCCTATAAATCCTCTATATAAAATTTGAGGAAAATCTAAGTTAGTGTGGTGACCTTTTTCCAGTTTTTTGTTTGATTTGACGTGGAATGACCCATTTAGGAAAATTTTTTTAATTTGAATTAAGCTTGCTGTGTCAAGCTTAATGCAAGTTGGGCAAGTGTAAACTTGAACACCTGATTCAAGCTTGCATTAAGCTTACACGCTTGAAATTTTCAAGCTTAATTCAAGTTTATTGACTTGATAAATCAAGTTGCTGCAAGTTTGATGCAAATTTGCTGTGCTGCCTGGGATCTATGTATGTAACTTGCTTAACTCAAAAACTATTAAGCGAATAATATTGGAATTAAATATTTAGGACTATTATAACATCTTGTTTTCCACCTCCTTTTTATATTTCAATCAACTGAATAGTTTATTTACCGAATAAACTGAGTAGTATATTACACCGAAAAGATTTGCAATATATTGAAGTCTATGATCAGCTTCAATACACTATTGTTACACAAGCCTAAGCAATCATTATTTAGTTTATGCCCAAATTTTTGACGACCGTCACCAGTCTTGATGATTTTTGCGAAATATTGTCGAATTCGGTGAAAAAATAAAATTTTTAAAACTGAGCCGAGCTTGGCGGTAGCTCTCATATTTGCAAAAAATCTCCAAACCTTAATACTACTGAAGTTTCGTAAATCAATTTTAAATAAAATAATTTTGAAAGAAATGCAGAAAAAATTTATGTACAGGGTTAAACAAAAGACAGGTCTATGCACCATGCACAAAATCTCGTCAACAGTCTCAAAACTTGGCGAATTTGGGTGAAATATAGCCAAATTTGGCGCCAAGAAATAAGTTTGTAAATCTCAACCCAGCTTGGCAATATCTCTTATTTGGAGATAAATAGCCAAGCTATATTGAATTACTGTACCTTAATTGCAAATTAAATAAATTTGAATTACGGCCATCAAAAATATTGTTACGAATTTTCGGGGCAATCCGCTGTTCTGAGGCTTAAAATAGTTCAAAATTCGAAATCTATGCTTTAAATAGTTAAATTTTGCTTTTTGTTGCATCAAAATCAGTCAACTAGAACCGGAGATACGGAGGTTTTGGTTTCCCCATTATTTTCCTTTAGCGATTCTAGAAATCTCGGGAAATATTGGTCGTAGGCCTTTGGTGACTTCACTTTTGGGGACTTGTTTTTGGCGCCAAATTTGGCGATATTTCGCGAAAAGTAGCCAATCTTGGTGACATTTTGGTCATTTGGAGCGGTTTTCCTTATGGGGCTTGTAAAGTTGCTTTTTCAGCATTAAAATCTCATAATAGCCTAATATTTCTCTTCTATGACGTAATCAAAATTTCCGCTTTATGTGTATTCTTCGAGAAATAGACACTTCTGGAAGCTTCTTGTAGCTTCTGCGTCGCCTATAAATACAGTTGTCAGAGGCCTCAGTTCAGTGTGAGTTAAGCTCCGATAGTGTGTGAATCGAGCTCTCTCAGTGAGTACGCTTGCTTTGCTCTGTGAATTGATAGTGCTATAGAAGCGGTGTTTCGCGCTTGCTAATGAAGTTTTGAATTTAAGTGTTGTGTGTAAGTTCTTGATTGCTGAGTCTTAAGGGACTGTTAGTGTTATCCCTCGAATATTTCTACTGAATTTTTACCTGTGGATGTGTTTTATTTTATGCGAGAAATACAGCATTTGTAAGGGCTTCTGATCTAAGCGGACTGTTAGAAGCACATTGCTGTTTGATTGTGCTTGTGAATCTTGTAAAGCTGATGTTCGACGAAGTTCTAGAAGTAATAAAGTTGTGTTCCATCCGTACAAGTGTACTCTATACTAGAACTTTCTATACACCAACTGGACTTTAGAACGACGAACCCAGGAATAGCAGACTACAACAATATATATAATTTAATACACGCATAAGGAAGTCATGTGGTGTGCACATCAAATTTTCTTAGAGTTATCAATATTTATTTTTTAAATTTCTGTCAATGGACAATCTTTATTACTGGTATTTTAGACTATTGATGCCGAACAATTTGTACGAACATGCTGAAAAAGTTTTACCTCCGAAAGTGATAAATATTTCTAAATGAGTTCACTAAGTATTTGTTTTGAATCTAATATTTATTTTCAGTTAGTCAATTAAGTGTTTCAGCTCACTGAAAACAAATTTTGTTAAAATTAATTTTGCCAGATTAGGAATTAAAAAAATAAAAATAAATAAATAAATGATAAGTTGCATGCGAAGATTTATCCCAAATTGATTACAATTTATTTTTGTAACATTTAATTAATTCGCTGAAGTATATTGTAAGACCATGATAAATTTGATTCAACAACTAATGGACGTAAAATATTTATGCAGCCATGTATAGCTTACAATATTTTTGTAAGTCATTGTAAATTTGAATTCTGCTGGACCGCTTTTGGAAACAATATTTGTATGAGTTTGGTTTATGTGTGTATAGAAATTAGAAAACTTCCCAAGCACACAAAAGAAGGGGGATGAGACGGTACTTCCCCTAACTCCACTGGTTAATCGGCCCCTGACCATTCCATCCGAAGGAACGATTTATTTTAGCAGCAGCATCCTTTTCTTCATGCTTCCCAGCTTGACCAATGATCCATAAGGTCCGGGCGTCTCTCTCACCGACCATCTTGACCGCGGAACGGGGTCGACCATCCACTCACACTCCCGGAAGACGATCCGAACAATACCCCAGCAGACGATCTCGTTTTCCTGTTCGTTCTACTTGAGGAGATAGTGGAACGTTCAACAGCACATCCAAGCGGGGAAGAGGAAGAATTTGAGAAAAGAAAAAAAGAACGGCACTTCACGGCACTTTCAAGGGAAAGGCAAAAAATGGGGCAGAGTGACGGAACGGACACTGAAAAATGGGGTCCTGGAGGAATGTGGGCTAGTAGGAAGAAGCGGACCCGATCGATGATAGATATGTATTATGCATACAGCCGTGTCCGCCTATCGCATGAGAAAGGCGGAAGAGGCGCGAGTGTCTAGAAATGCAGACCTATAGTACTAATTAAGCAGTGGCGGCCATGGGCGCCCATGCGACTTATTGTTGTGTGTGTGTGTGTGTGTGTGTGTTGGGGGGGGGGTCCCAAAAAGATACACTTCTACGCTATCAGTACGTATATACAGTAGACACCGGTTATAACGTACTCTCACGGGACCTAAAAAAGTAGTATGTTATAGCCGAAGTATGTTATAAGCAGTAGCGCTCAATATTACACAAAAAAAGTAAGTGGGCTCATAAATTTATTGTAATTTGTGTTTTAAACAGGTCTGATTTTTAAAAATTTAAATTAAACTGAGAAAATTCTTTATTACTTATAATTTTTATTCAGATAAATAATCTGTAATTTTCTTTTGATTTAAATGGGCAGATGCTACTTTAAAAAAGCCGTTTTGGCTATCCATAATAGATTGTTGTAGAGTCTCTGCATCATCAATGTGGCATGTGGCATTCAAAAAATCATGATAAGATTTTTGGAGCATTTCATGCGTCGGGTATGCTTGGTATAGGCTCCTCTGTTTCTTCTTCACTATCATCAGAATCATTATAGATAGGGCTTTTCAGAGGCATTTACATTGATGAATGACAAATAAAAAACATAGTCTTGTTCTTAGCCCTACCTAGCAGGCGAAAAAGATAACTCCCTTCATTCATACACAATTCATCTCGCTAGAGAACTGAAAATTGACAACGAGAGCTTTTGAAGGTACTGAAATTTCCGAGAACAAGGAAATAAAACTCTTAAGAAAAGCAAAATTTTATTTTTGACTTTGGTATAAAAAGTACGTTATAGCCGAAGTACGTACTTTTGTTAAGTACGTTTTAACCGAAGTTAAATAGAATTATAAATATAGGACTTCAATCGGGACCTAACTTCTAGGTACGTTATACCCGATAGTACGTTATATCCCAGGTCCGTTTTAACCTGTGCGCACTGTATATATCACTACGATAATATGGGAGCTAGACGGGCATGGCACTTCCCTGCCCATAAGTATGGGCGCCCATGGTGGTGGCTGCCAGAAAAAAGACGCATTAACCCTGTCGCTATCACCGGGACATATCTGTCCCGCAGGTCGTTTCAAATGACCATGTGGGATAACTAGGCTTTGTATTAATATGAAAGCACGTCTCACTGGTATTCCTTGATATAAAATTGTCCTTGAGACAATTCAGTGTAATTTTCCCCTCAATAGTTGACAGTACAGTAATTTTTAATTGCATATCCAGTCATTATTTCCGTACCACTCTGATGCATGTGTCCCATGAAAAAATATCAATGGGACATATTTGTCGCACTAATCCCCCAACCCCCTCTGGTAAGTAATTTTTCCTTTTTTTCAGTATTTCATCGATATTTGAATTGTAATTGATGTATTAAAACACTTATTTCATTTCATTTTTTCCTAAAAAAGAAGGTCGTGAAAGGGTTAAGAATAGAGACTTAAGATATTCCATTTTTAAAGTTGGATTCAAATTACAGGCTGCCCAGGGGGTGTAGTGGCTAACGAGCCATCGTACCACACCTTAGACCCGGGTTCGAATCCCGTCTTGGACAAGGATGTTAAACGCCCCTTCAAAGGGAGCAACAACTGCCACCTACTGGGTGCCTCCATGATAAAATATCCGGTACTTTAGTTCATCTGGCGCCGCAGAGCTACAGAAGTTTTCTGATACAACTGGCTGTGCCTTCTGTAGCTCTGGCCAGAGGGGCTATTCCGTCGACCGCCATGCTGTTGGTAGTTAACTGGATCAATAGCAACGGCTGCACTTTTTCAGCGTTGGGCAGTCTATCCGGTTGGTCTTCTATATTAATGTGGCAATGCTTACGCTTCAAAGGATTAAGGATCTTAGTAATGATACCCCCCTCCCACCGAGGGTCAGAAAAGTAGTCAAAAACTAAATAAAAGAATAATTGGGTGTGTGTGGGGGGGGGGTGAGATGGGAAACTGCAAATTTAAAATAAATTTGTCCAAACGCGAGATATATATTGATAGATATATTCTTTTTGACACTCTACTTTTAAATTTGCTACATACGGGGTGCAGCAAAAACGCGGATGTCAGCTTTTATCAATTAAATATTGATCACAGACAAGTGTAATAAATTACAAAGTTACGTGAAAAAAAGTACAGAATTTTATTAAATTGATTAATATATTTAGTAGTTAAATCTCAGTAGTTGAAAAAATTTAATTTTTATACAGCGCCCATTCATTGAAATTTCCAATTCATAAAATGTGTCTCATACATTAAGTAATGCACAAAATTTTAACATTTTATCATAACACCTCAGAGATATGTTGGCACAAATTGGTATGCGACTATGTATAAATTTGAATGCAAACGTGTATCGCCATAATCAGGAGCGTAGTCAAGGGGGGGGGGGTTACAGGGCTCATAACCCCACCCATGATAAATTTTCGCCATACAAAATGTATATTCTTCACTATATTATCACACACATATACATGAGTAGTCATAACCCCCCCCCCCAGTCGTATATACTAGTCGTAACGGAATATTTTCTTTCCCACGACCTTTGAAAAGTGGTTTAAATCAGCACACACACACACACATATGTATATATCATTGGAGCTTTTTAAGATAAAATGCTGAAATTTTGTATACCACCTCATTAGTGCATGCAGAGCATTTTACTGATTCTGAATTTTATTTTGTACGATGCCATATAAAAATTTAAATTTCGTACTTCCTCAAATTAAATCCCCTGAAAATTTAAATTGATTTCATAAAAGTCGGAACTTTTCTTGAATTTACGTTACTTCGTAATTTGCTATGTTTGCTGTATATAGTCAATATTTACATAATAAAAGGCTAGATCAATTATTTATTTATTTATTTATTTTGGATACCTTGTTTGGATTTACCTTGTTTGAATATGCGTAATGAAAATACTTCAAGAATCTCTAACATCCGTCGTCTCGCGGATTTCGGCTTATATCGGCCGCAGTGACCCCGAAAGCTCAATTCATTGTTGTGGCCAGTGTAAAGCAGCAAGACGGTTGCAAGCTGCAGAGCAACTGCGAGTTGCAAGGCAAGGGAAGAAAGGTGCTATTTCGCCTGACGTCTATTCACATAGCGCATTAACTGGAGCGCTTCCTGCATTAGACTGTTTTACACGGCTGCATGCAAGGGTATTATTTATAAGGAGGTTTTGCAGTATTTTCTATTTGAAAAACATTGCACAAAAATTTTTATATGTTACTAGCAGTTTGAATTATTTGTTTTTTCTTGAGGCAAAGCTACATGAAGGCTGTCAGCCTAGGGGAGGTAAATGGCTTGGTCGGAGGACATTTTAAGACGCTCTAAAGCGTATTCACGTTTACAACTGGTGAAAACCGCTTAAAGCCCCATATCATTGAATCGACAGCTGCTGGTGGGGCAGAACCCTGGACCTTCACACTTCGATCATTTCCCAGTGTTCAGTAATTTATCCACTCGGTATTCGTCGGCCAGCGAAGTTTGAAATCCGGTATTTTATAAAATACCGAAAACTGCCCGGCAATATATGAAATAATTAAACATTTCATATACTGCCTAAGCAATATCTATAGAATGCCAATTACAAATGACAAACCGGCTAAGTCTGAAATACTGTTTTTCTTTTTTTTTAAGAAATATTATAACAAAATTATTTCCTTTCTTAGTACAACCAAGTAGGTTCATATTTTATTTTCTTTAAAAAGAATGGCATACATTTTGTTTTAATTTTTTTAATGCATTTTTAATAGAAGTCTAATAGTTGTTTTTTCAAAATTACATTTGCATTTTTTAAGGAATAAACTTCTTTTAAATAATAGGCTCATCATGATCTTTTATTCATACTTTTTCTAAAAAGCATTTGCGTTTTTATAGAATGCCTAGGTATACAATGCAAGGCCTCATATACCATACTACTGTTACGCCGCGAAAATATTAAAC
This sequence comes from Cheiracanthium punctorium, assembly GCA_038373885.1. Lineage (NCBI taxonomy): Eukaryota > Metazoa > Arthropoda > Arachnida > Araneae > Cheiracanthiidae > Cheiracanthium > Cheiracanthium punctorium. The sequence continues at coordinate 213,099 of JAWZYV010004836.1, read as the reverse complement.
ATGAAATAAATGGGTTTGACAATTTAAACCTTAGTTTAAGCCGAGAAATAAGGTATGAAATAATTGGATTCATTGTTATAATGACCCATCAGTAATTTTATTTAACTCATAAAAGGTATTTAAACTGTTCTAAATACGTGTAAAAAATAAAATTTCTATTGCGTTGTGTTTTTTCTGACGAAAGAAATAAATGGATTTAAAAATTAAATATAACAAACATTTATTAAATATAAAAATCTTATTTACATTTACAAAAAAATATTTAAACTGATCTCGAAAGTGGCTTAATTTAGAACAATTAAATTATTATTGTTTACTAGAACACATTTTTAACTACTTTAGCAATCATAAGCAATATTATTAATTATTAAGATTAAGTCACTCATTATTTGATTGATGGCAATTGGATTTACCTGTAATCCGGTGCAGAGCAGAGATGATCATCTTTTTTCTAACACTCACACTTATCTAATAATCACTAAACTTATCCAGAAGATGTACACTTAACTCTCATAAATATATAACATCACCAAAATCTACTCTACAAAAATCAGAAATCGAAAATCTGAGAAATCTGCCTTCTCTGGCTGTGCAGTCCAGTTTTGCTCAAATCTTCGTCCCCCATTTTACCCCTAAACTCGTAAATAATTAGTTTAGCCACTCTGTGGCTCCTAATTCTCCTAAACCGACCAGTTACTAACTCTTTTGACCGAAATTTACCTCTCTCTAACTTGCCATTGGTCATTCCTCAATCCTACACTTTCTCATTGGATTTCTACAGCCTTATCGTCAACACCTCCATGTTTTTCTTATATTTTATTTTCAATTTTCCTCCCCTTGATGTTTATTATATTCTTTTCTTTTCTGAAGCTTTGCCTACGAATTCTCACCGACCAACATCAAAAGCTTCCCGCAAATTGACCGCTACGCCCTGACCACAACAAGGTCATAGGAATTCAATGATCCCCCCATTTCGCGGTTGCTCTTTTGTAAAAACTGCAAGGCGTCCCGCGATACGCAAAAATGATTTCTAGCTAGCGAACATTCGTTTTTCCCACTCTTTTCAAAGAACGCCAAAAGATGAAATTTATATGGTCGACTTTCACCAAGATTTCTTTCAACTCTTCCGAGCACAACGCTTAAAATTATTAATAAATTTCCTGTCCTGACATTTAGCTTAAGTACACTTTTCTATGATATCAATGACTTTTGCACGTGCATGAATTCCATTCCTTCCAACACTATCCCTTATTCTATACAATTCCGTTTATTTTTGAGACTTGCTTTTATTAAACTCCTGACGCAACTTTTGTGCTAAATTCTTTTGAGAATACCGCATGTTTTTAGCCGACCTTCAGGTGGTCACTATGAACGGTTTTTAACACCTGCAGATTTTTCTGGAATCCCACTTTCTTAATAAATGCTTTCTATCTGCATTGGGGCTGTATACAAATTTCTGCACATTTCCTACAGGCTCAACCTAACACTACTCTTCTTAAACAAACCAGTCATATTATAAAATACCAAGCTATTCGATAGAATGCCTGCGTTTCATACATTGCCGGTAACCAATGCTCAATTATCCACAAGGACATGGGGCAACTGCCCATTGCAAAGGAGAAAAACAATAATATAACTATTGAGAATGTTTTAAACACTCTCAATATAGTATATTATTTTTGAATTATGAAGTATGAACAATGAAAAGAATTCAAATTTACAGATGCATCACATGTAATTTTCTATAAATAGGTTACAATCATAAAAATTTCAACAGCTTAAGAAAATTGAGTATTGTATTGTTTATTTTTTTTATTGTGCAATGTCTTATCCTCCTGAATTCTGTATCCCTCAGTAAATATTTATCTACTTAACTGTAACTGTGCTCGCGCACGCATTCTTTTTTACTTTTTCTATACTTTTTTCCTTCTTGATCTTACCTTGTTATGTGATGTGCCTGTTTCTTCTGTTCAAATTTAGGGCCCGATTCAAACGAAACGCGATCGGTCGTCTCCAAAACGATCGTTTTCTCTCTGGAAGTTCGATCGCAAAAGTGTATTCAAAGTGAAACAAAATAGGCGATCGAACTTACAGGTTTGCTAGATCGAAACTTTATCGCCACAGAGTGAAAACGCAACTTCCGGTGACGTAGAAAGTCGCTGTTAACCAATAAAAAAATCGCATCTTTCTCTGGAAAAACTTTTAACTTAATGGCGACGACTAACTGTTTATTTATTTATGTTTGAGCTGCAACGGACAACAGGCTGTGTCTTAATTTTTTCCCCAACAGTATTGTAGGATAATGTTTTAAAATTTTAACTGGTTTAGGTTAATATTTTTTGTATGTTTATAATCATGGAAATACATTTTTAATTTATGAAGACTTTTTTTAGAAAATTATTAATAATAGTATTCTTCGTCATAATTATCATGTCGAATTGTTCGAATTATCGAATAATAATTGTTCTCTAATTTGCCTACTACATTTTATTTTTCTGTAGCAGAGAAGCTGTTTATAATTATAATGGAGGGGTAGAATTACTATATATTTTATGTTCTGATATATAATTAACAATCAAAGACATCCTTAATATTATGGTTTGAATATTTGTTTAGGAGGGTTGCTAGGATGCTTATTTTAGCGAAAAATTATTCGTTATTCATGTATTTTTTCGCGCTGTTTCAAACAAATTTATCGAGCAATATATCGAGTTCACATTTATCGAGCAATAAATGATTTAAAATAAGAACTATAGATGGCGCCTGCATCGTAGTGTCTGCTAGAGTGAAACTGAAATGCCGACAGAAAATAAACCCTACAGAAATTCTGTTCTGCGAGAAAATTCAGCTTTCCGCAGGCCTAAATCTTTTGCAGAATTCCCTGTCTGATAATTCCAACGGATTGCTTCGTAATTTTAAATAACGAGTCTTCGTTGTTGTTGTAATCTTCTTATTAACCATCCGCCGATCGATCCGCCATGTTCTCGAAAACGATCGCTTTTGAAAAAGCGATAGCAAAACACTGATCGCAGTGTCACGTGATCCAAAAGCGATAGATAGGTTTCACTTGAATAGGAAACATAGGAATCAGTCGAAAATTTCCGCGATTGCAACGGAAAACGATAGAACTCTGTTTCGTTTGAATCGGGCCCTTAATAAAGTAAATGTTATGATAAAATCCCACGCTTTAGTATGTTTGTGCCATAACTCTGCTAACATTTATAAAAGGTTATGGACACCAGATAGATTAATTTATTTATTTGCCGATTTCTAACGTTCGTTTCAAGGCTGCATCAGTCATGGTGACTGGAACTTGGCGAATTGAAACGCTGAATAAAGATAATTACGAAACATGGAAACATAAAACATGGACTAATAAAAATAAGGATGCATCAAGAATAACTTCTAAAAGATGTAAACGCATCGGGCACTGTGCTAGCGAATGTGAAAATGGAAAAAAGAATAATTTTAAACATAAGCTTAACAGCCTGGGATTCTTATCCACTCTGGATGACTTGCCAATAGAGTTACCAGGCGAAATACAGCAACCCAACTCGCCTAAAGTTCTCTCAACAATATCAAATAACGGAAAGCAAATTTTTGGTGTGTTAAGATAGATACTAAAAATTATATATAAGTTACTTCAGTTATCGTCGACCCACGTTTGCAATTGCAAGGAAAGATCAGGAAACCCTCCTACTTCCAGTCGATGAAATAAATGTAAAGGAAGAATAAAAGAAAAAGAAAAAGGGTGAGAGATAAAATGACATAGTCAATTAATATCGTTTTAATATGGCAATAATGAAACTAAAAAATTAGGGGGGTTCAGGGGCTCTCCCCCTGACGAGGCTCGAACAGCCGAGTTATATATTTTCAATTCTGTAAAATACTCTATAATCGATAGAATATAGAGACGTGATGTGTTGCTTACTACTGATGAGGGACGAAAAAATTTCGTCCATAACGACGTCTATCACTGGCAATAGGGCTACGGCGCTGTATTTGTGATGACGCGATAGCAGAGCTGGGGAAGAAAAAACCTGCTTGAGGCTTGATAGTCCAGTCAAATTAGGAAAAATGGAGGAAAAAAATTATAAAGTTTTGTAACTTGGGGAAAACACTAATTGAAGATGTAGTTGTATGAAACAGAAAAGTTCCCCCCTCTCGAGGTGCCGTGTCCCCCTTTTGCCCCCCCCCCCAAAAAAGGCCCTCTTCTTTGGATTTTCACTTTTATCTCAAAAACTGTGCATCTTAGCAAAAAATGTCAATTACAAAATTATAGCTGACAAAATTTCCTACAAGATTGTTAGTGGTTAGTTTTTTTCTATGTATAAAAGTTTTTGAGCATACGTTTTAGACAAAATCGCAAATTTTTGGAAAACGCTTCTTTTTACCACTATTTTCCACTAACTTTGCCTTACAGCTCTTCAACCGTCAGTTTTGCATGAATGGACTTAAAGCAAAGTTGTAGAGTGTTCAATTACCTTTAAATTGAATTTTTATTTGTAATTGTATTTTTGAATTATCAAAAGTTTTCATTTAATTGGGGAGAATTCTAATGAAAACTACATTGCGCGTCACAGTACAAGATAAACTAGGAAAAAATTTATATAGTTTTGAAACTTGGGGAAGACTTTGATTGGTGATGTAGTTGTATGTAACAGAAAAGTTCCCCCTCTCGAGGTGCTGCGTCTCATTTTAGCCTCCCCCCCCCCCCCCCACCGAAAGGTCCCTTTTTTCGGATTTTCACTTTTATCTAAAAAAACGTGCATCTTAGTAAAAAAATGTCAATTACAAAATAAAAGCTGATAAAATTTCCTACAAGAATTGTCTCCTGAATATAGTGCCACTGGTTATAATTTCCGTTCCATTCTATTATCACATTGTTTATTGTACTTTATTTGGCTTCTTTTTCATTTTTTTTCCACTTGTGTTTGTAATTCTTGCATCTGCTGTTATATTTTTTTCATGCGAGGTATGTCGTATTTGCAGTATGTCTTTTACTTATTAGTTATATATATGAGTGCGTGTGTGCGTGTATGTGTGTGTGTGTGTAATCAAACACTAGTAACACACTATGAAAATTACTGCAAAATGATATAACGCCAAGCAAACTATATATACATGTATATAACAATTTTTAATTTTGGCAACACTTTTTGCTCGCCTTCCATGTGTTTTCTACCACTCCAGATTGGTATGTCGATTTTTCAGTGCTTTTTCTATAATTTTGATTTCTTATTGTTTTCCCATTTTTTCCTTATTTATAGTAGGATAGAGCCTAAAACGTGTGGAGTGAATATCTCTTTTGACATGCCACTCAACCGAAATCCTACTATTTTGTTTGTCTTTAATTATAATCTACTGGTTATGGCTCCTAACGATGGTGCCAATGGTTATAATTTCCGTTCCATTCTATTATCATATTGCTTAATTGTAAATCTGGGGGGGGGGGGAACCTTGATCACATGACTTTTTTAAGACCTCTAAAAGCAAACTAATGATGAACTCGGAGAGGGGGGGGGAGATTTAAAAATGTAAAAATGTTTATGCTTTACAAATTGTTCTATATATTTTTATCAACAGTAAACCCATATGCCTCATGCAACTTTCGGGAAAATTTCTTGAGCACGAAAACTCTTTTGCAAAACAGGTTCAGGTGCTGTCCTTGTAGGGAAATATTGCGAAATACTGTTTGTTATGTTTAAAAAAAATTTCCTCAATCTTTCAAAGCTCTTATAGGTAGGCTGTTTCTGAAAGTGTATTTTACAGCTTATTAAGAGATATTTTAAAATGTATAAAGCACCTGCGTATTCTTATTTATATTAGCCGCCTTCGGTGACCAGTTTTGGCAGTCGATGGCCGCTTCGCGGCCAAAATGTGCAACCTAGAGCACACGGGCCGCTTTGCTACAGGTTGTGCAACCTACGGCACATGGGCCTCTTCGCGACCGAAATTTGCAACCTACGTGCCGTCTGACTTCACCGGTTAAACGAATTCAAAACCAAACAAATGCTTATGACAATGTCGCACAGCAATCGAAATAAAAGTTACGATGTGATCCAGCAACGTTGAAATAAAAATGCATTAAAATAAGTTTTCAGAAAAACACTGCACATTTCAACACCTTTAACGTATGGAAACATTGCGGTTTTTCAACTGAAGAGAACCAATGGCAATCTTTTAAGAAGTTAAAAAAAAAACATCCTATAACAATGAATTCAAAATTAAACGCTTCTGGATTTACGACAAAAACAAAACAAATCTCCCAAAACAATCTAAATAAAAGTTACGATCCAACAACATTGAAATCAAAATCCATCCGGTTAAACGAATTCAAAATAACGCTTACAACAAAAACAAAATAAACAATTAAAAACACTCCGGTGAGAGCAATGAAAAAAACAAAAGAAAAAACAATTAATGTATTTAAAAAGATTTTAAAGTCAATTCCTACTTAGGTGAACAAAGAAAAGTTTTATTTTAGTTACTTTTTATTAAATTTGATTACTTACATTTAATTAATGAATTAACATTTGAAAAAACTATTTGAATTTGAGTGGATGAATAAAAAGTATTTTATTAACGACAGGAATTTTCAATAAGAAATATAAATATATGTATAGGGAGAAGGCGAATTAATAGTAAGAATTAAAAAAAAAAGAGAGAGAGAGAGAGAGAGAGAGAGATATGCACAGTTAGATGTTACGATAGTTCTAAAAACAAAATTTCAACATTCTACGGTTAAAAGTATTAGAGTTATGCAAAATAATTTTTAGCGCCAAATTCGGCCATATTTCGGCAAAACTTGCCAAGATCGACGACAAATGGCGAGGTTTTGGCAATGACTGACTATCGCCAAATTTGGCGATGTTTTGGCAAAACTCGCCAAGGTCGAAGACAAATGGCGAGATTTTGGGCATGGACCAAGCAATGACTGACTCTAGATGTAATGTATTGAAGATGTCCATAGACATTAATGTATTGAAATTCTTTTGGGTGGTGCTGTAAATAAACTTTCCAGTAGATTGGAACCAAAAATCGAGATGCGCAACTAGATATTACAACAATCTTATATGTAATTTCAACATTCTACGACTAGCAGTTTTTGAGATTTGAGAGCAAAATACATTCACGTACAAAAGTCGCCAAGCTTGGCGACTTTTGGCGTAATTCTTAAGGGAGGAAAGTGACCGTGGTCGAACCATTACCTAACTATATGCTAGGACGGTAGTGTACTTAAAATGGATGAATGTCCCTAAAACTGCCATTGACCGTAAAATGTTGGAAATCTTTTGAGTGTTCCTGTAGCAGCACTATAAATGATAAAGACACTTTCTTTGATGGAAAAATTCATTTTGTAACCCTTAACAGAATATATTACTTCTGAGTCGTTTGAACTAGCGTAATACCTCTAAAATACGCTTTAATGGATTTCTGCCCATAGATCGTAATATATTTAAAATCTTTCGAGCTGCCCTGTAGATAAACTATCCAGTCGAATGGGATACTATAGGATACCTTCAGGAACGGCCTACCTATTTGGTTTAAAGCCTGTTTTAGTTCCTGAAGTGTCCTACTGTCCTGCTGAACCCTAGTTCCAGGCTCAGGTCCAGCAAGCAGCGGTTTCCCTCATTTTTTTATTTTTATTTATTTTTTTTTTTTTTACAGCACAATTTTTGGATTACAATTGGTAAAATACATCAGTGTTATACAATATAAAAGCAGTTAGTTTACAATGGTTTACAATATTGTTCTTAGTAACATTTGACCATAGATACATATATTTAACACGTTCTTTTTTTTTTTTTTTTACAATTTTGAAAGTTAAAAAATATCTAAAAGTAAACAATAGGCTTGAAAAATTTAAACATAAATAAATACAACTAATATTCAAAAATATCAATCTTTTGTGCAGTCCTGTAGATAAATTATCCATTTGATTAGGACCAAAACTGAATTAACATCCAGTGTCATCCACTACAAGTTTTAAAAAAATGTATTTGAATTGAGTGGATGAATGAAAAAGTATTTTTTTAACGATTGAAAATTTGTACAAGATATATATAGGGAGAATGTGGCCTAATAGTAGGAATTAAAAAAAGCGTAGCTTCCAAAAACAATAGCAATATACGTTTACGTTGCCAATTTCTAAAAAAAAATTCCTACAGATAGATGTTTAAGTGTTGTGCCAAGGCTAAACCTGATCGGTGAAGTATGGCTATGGTTATCCAGGTGAAACACAGTTATAAAGTTTAGCCTTGGTTATGCAAAGAAAATTTTACGCCTTCTGAATAAATTTGCCCAAAATCTATCACTTTTTTCAGTTAAATAGAACTTAAATAAGGAGTATGACGTCTCTATGACGTCATCTAATCGATCTACGCCAGAGATTATGTTTCGTGATTTTTTTCAAAAAAATCGGGGAATGATTCATTTGGTTCCATTCTGTGTTTACTTTTTCAAGGCGTGATATCTCGCTAGATATTTAGATTTGGAAGAAGCCACAAGTTCAAGAAAGGTAAATTTTTCAGAGATCTTTCGAACTGTATAAAAAAAAATGTAGCTTTTAGTTAGAGATAAAAATGTCGTTTTTATCAAAATTTCAACATGGTGACAGATGCGCCGGGACGATGAGTAGAACCCGGAGATCGTTACGAACAGGACTTTTATTATTTAGATTTTTCTTTTAATATGTGTAAAAGTTCCATGAATTTTTACAGAACAGTCTTTTTGTGAAATCTCATTTGTATTTGTATAATTTCTAAACGCCTGAGAGAATAGATCAAAGGAAAACCGTTGTTTAACGGATCATCATCAGCAGTTCAGAAAAATACATTTTGAAAGTGGTAACGCTAGCACTCAAAAAATCTATACAGTCAAACCTCGATTTAACGTAATTTGATTTAACGAATTCTCCGATTTAACGAATATTTTTTTGTCCTGACAAAAAGGGTGCTAAAATGCTCTGATTTAACGAATTTTTATCTTTGATTTTACAAATAAAATTCCCACACAAAACTAAAACTGAATTTTTCGCACGCAAAATTTTGAATCTTTCACACCCTAATCCAAATGTGTAATGCAATAATTTTTTCTCATTTCCCCAAACGAAGCAAGTGCTTACGAAGGCAGCGATACAGAAACAATCATTTGCCATTACGCCGTGGATAACTATGATCAAATGCCTATATGGGAAGATTTTCCTAAAAATGAAAATTTTACAGGATATGTGTCTTGCGATGAACAGCTATGTAAAAAAGGCGACATTCCAAGCAGATTGCAGCTTTACCGCTTTAATTTTTTTTTTTTTTCTCACGTGATTAATGATGTTGTTCTTGCGTAGTTAGAAAATATCGACAAAGAACTTTGGAAAGTCGAAACAAAGTACTATCACGGATTTCTTTCTAAAGTGCCAATAAGTATGTATGTACTGTATTAAATTTTAAGAGCAAGTAATATTAAAGAATTTAGATAATTTTAAAGTTGATCGCCTAACGTATAACTTATAATTTTTAAGCACGTAGTAAACAATAATCATTCTTTTTTTCATATATATATATATATATATATATATATATAAGGTTATTTTGCATTGATATTTTTATACTATCACAAAAATTGATATTAGAATTAACAAATTGCTTCGATTTAACGGACGGGTTTGTGGGTCCCGATCAATTCGTTAAATCGAGGTTCGACTGTATTTTAAAATGTTAATAACAGCACGGCATTGTGTACCATTATTTCGTTTGTTTTTAAATGCAGTGTGGATCGAAAAGCAATGCGAGTTCTAAAGGAAAAGACAAAAAATCTGAAACGAAATAATGGGTGCACGTTTGAAAAGGTATAACAGGTTTCTCAATTAAGTTTTACCCGACTTGAGTTTATCAAGCTATTACTGGGGTCTTCTTTCGCACATTTTTCTCGGGTTTCTTCCAGCCAACTTTAGCCAAAGTGACCTCACGGGTTCAGTCTAAAAATATTCGAGCTAGAGTGGAGAGTGACAAAAGTTTAACAAAAGATGTGGAAAGGTAGATGAACTTCAGGTCAAACGAAAAACACAAGAGGAAAAAAAAAGGAAACATAGCAATTGGTACAAGCGAAGATTTTTGCAAATAATCAATAGTGTGATGGGGATATGTTCTCACAAAGATTTCTGAAAAGGAATGAGTTTTCAGTCGTTTCATTTTTTTTTTTTTTCTATCGGATGTTAAATATTTTTTAACCCTTCATATCGATCAGCTTCAATTTTAAAATTATTAAATTGAAATATGCAAAATGGTGTTTTAATCTACCTGAAATTTAAATTTCAATATTCCGTTATCAAATTAAAACTTTATAGGACAAGATGTATTTATCTTAGCATTCAATAAATTAGTTTTTATTTTAAATCCCTCCATAAGAAAGTACCATGCTTTAGTCAAGTAGTACCATAGCTTTTAGTCAAGTAGCGTGCAAGGCCCTTCACTATTGTACCAAAAGTGGATTTAAGTGGATTCACAATGTTTGGCATGTTTACATTTTTGAAGTTGTCATGAAAATATTTAAAAACAATAACTTACCAATGTTGGAAATGCAGTGTTTATATTTCAGCCTACACCCATGTGCGCCGCCAGAATATTTCCCAGGGAGGTGGGGGCAAAGACTACTTAAAAGTATGGTTACCATGTTGAAAAGAACAAGCAAGGGAAAAAACTGCATACAAAAATCCAGGGGGGTGCAAGTGCCCCCCTTCCCCTAGGCTGCCGGCGCCCATGCCTACACCTAATATTGTGGATCCGTGTTCCAAAAGTTAAATTGAATTCGAGTTTTAAAAAAATATTTTAAGTACTTTTGGGTTAAATACTGTTTTCATAAGTTTTATCGATATTGGTATTTATTTTCGTTGTGTTTTATTTATTCATAATGGAAGGCAAAGTTTTTCGGTTTGAAGTGCATCTTAGGTAGAATCATCCTGAATTTTTTCGAATCCCTGGCGCAATTAGTGTACTTAAATTTGTATAACAAAGTTTTCCTTCTTCGGACTACAGCCTACAAGAGAGATAAAGATCTTAAAAGATATAAAATTCCACAAACCAGCTCCAGTCGGTAAGCTTTATTTGCGCCGTGACGAAAGAGTTGTGAGGACAGTGATTCAAAATTGCGAAAGAAATCTAATTTGGAACCACGGCAACGGCTGCACAATTATCATTAAAAGTAAAAAGAACGAAATCATTGTTAGCAAGAAGTTCGATCGTCTCTCTTATCGAGTAGGGTCGAATTGCGCAAATTTTGCTTCTTTCTTGACCCGCATACGGGCGCGCAGACGATAGTCTTAAGTGGCGCAACTTGAAGTTTTCGGTTTCGCTCGAATTTGGCAACAGGACTTCAGAGCGAGAAAAAATTCTTTATTTGTTTCATCTAAGATCATTTTTTATCATCTCATTATTTCCCAGAGAACGATGAACTTCGATTGTAATTTGCGAGGGCGAGAATAATTCAGAGACAAAATATAACCTCTATGATGCTCTATGAAATAATTATTAAATATCCGTTGGTTATTATTTTTTCTTCTTTGGTTATAATTATACAAGCATAGCGTTCCCAATTGTTATTTTTTTATTTTTTTTGAGGAGGGGGTGGGTGTACTTATCGAAATCATGAGTAAGAATAGTTTAAAAGTTTTATAAAATTTGTAAACAAATGTGTTTGATGATTTCGTGGTGAATTAATAATTTAATTGTTCAATTGATCATTGTGATATCAATTGTTAATAAATATAAGATTTTAGGAAAATGTTGTGGATAGAGATAGTACCCCCCCCCCCCAACCTCCATCGATGACGTAATGCCCATGGTTTACAGAGTGAAATAACAAATACGGATCACTAGCTGCGTCACATGGGTATAAGGGCATAGCTTGTGTCCTAAAACATTGCCTACTGATGTCCGCTAGTCTCGACAGTTAATCAGCTAGTCCAATTCTTCTCACGAGAATACAGCTTATTTTCACTTTCACTAATGCAAAAGTCAATATGATTTTTTTTTTAAAACATTAGTCTGTATAAATCCCTCTATTGCTCAAACACTGTACGTGACAATTTCATTCAATGCATCCGATCACTGAATTCCCGTCATCTTCATTTTCAATAGCGCATGTCTAGCTTATAAGGAGCAATATCATTTTCAATAGGGTAAGGTACAGCCAGACACGGTAAGCAAGGTAAGCATAGCATCGAGGCGCCGTCTTTGAAGGGGCGCCATTTCGATAATTCGCACTGATCTAGAGCATGAAAGGGGGCGCTTTTTTCACTTCTGCAGAAAGGCTCCCCTTACCCTAGGGCCGCCCCTGGGTACAGCTCATAACATCAGTGCATTTAAACTTTGTAGGAATCAATGCATATTTACGTCAGTTAGAGCACGGGTAGTCGGACAGACGGAAGACGAATGCTTTTCGTTGGCTGCCAGCTCCACACGATTTGCTTATAAATATTTAAAAAAGTTTTCTGAAGTTTTTAAAAGTTTTTTTTTCAACGGATGGGCACTTGCCGATTAGGTATTGTCCACTACAACTGCCCATGGGCGCCGGCAGCATAGGGCAAGGGGGGCAATGCCCCCCTGGATTTTTGTATGCAGTGTTTTCCCTTGCTTTTTTGCTCTTACCAACATGGTAACCATACGTTGAAGTAGTCTTTGCCCCCTCCTGAGTAGTCTTTGCCCCCCTTGGGAAATATTCTGCCGGCGCCCATGCAACTGCCCCCATAGTAACAGCCCTTGACTTAAAACTTGTTAGATAAAATCATAATTTTTTGTTTTATTGAAAATGACGTATATCACAATAAATTTCGCCATCACATCAGCTTGAAAATAAATTTTAAGACTGCCATTTGAAAACTATCATGCTATTTACAACCTTGAAAATAAAATAAGCAAATTATAGCAGAAAAGGATCCCGCAAATATTCAGGACATCTCTTCATCACAAAATGTACTCTAAACATTTACAAAAAGAAGATTTACACCTGAAAAACTCTGATAAATCTTAGAAAACTTTTCTATGGAATTTTATGTTCAAGAATATTTTTTCAGAAAGTTTCAACATCTGTATTTATTTATGATAGTAAGTAATAGTGCATTCTAACAACTATCTGACATCCCAAAATTATTTATTTTAAATTATGATCAAAAGAATTTTAAACATGTTTTGTTTCTGCAAGCAACAACTTTATGGATTATTTCTTTAATTTCATGTATTTCTGATTACGCTTTTAAAAACTTACTGAAAGCTTAAATGTTTTAGTTCAATCTCGATACCTTTACTCTTACATTCGTCTCGAAATACCATCGCTCTTGTTTTTTCCTACATATTTTCGTATTATTTCAAACCAGTGTTTGTTTTCAGTGTACACGTTATATGTACACAAAGTAATAGTAAACAAATAAAACAAAATCTGTTTTATAGATATAAATATTCTTTTACGTTTAAAACATATTCCTGGGCATTTTGAAAAGGAATTACAATAATTTTAGATATGAAATAAAGAGTTAATTAAGGGGAGTAAAAAAGAAAACTAATAGTGAACGATAATCTAAAACTGATGAGTGTTCCATTAGTTTTTGTTTAATATGTGAAATAGGACTTTCATTACAGATTTGCGTATTAAAAATTATTTCTTTTCATCAAAATTCTTATTATTTTTAGCTTTCCATGTATAGTTGTTCCTATAAATTTTATACAGTAATATCTCGACTTACGCGAACCCGGAGTTACGCGATTTTCAAATATCGTCTATTCTTCATTTATATAATTACAAAATAATTTCGGCTTACGATTTTAATGATACATCTGTATTATGTAAGATTTTACTAAGCATTTTTTTTTCTGAATTATCGTTTCGTTTGTCTCCGGCTACAATTAAAAATAATTTGTATGTACAAATTTATGTGTGAAATTATACCTCGACTTAATTCGATCCATAAAGTTATCGTTCGGTCCCATCTATCCCGTCAGTTCAGGATATTACATTATTGCTGAAAGATACAAATTACTAAATAGACCTTTCTAGGAGTTTCAGTAATATGCAACAGTTTCCAACCCCCACCCTTGTTATCTCATCCCCCTCCCCCCCTCTACTCCTAACGAAAAATTCTAAAAAAATCACTGCATCATTCTGAATATGCAATTTCAAACGTACATTTTAAGTTTCACCGCAATGCAGGCGATAGGTTTTTGGGGAAACTTTCGTTATCGCATCCTTTTCATGCTGTTGCCCAATGTTGTGCATGGGTGTTTAAATTTAACTTTTTATCTCTGGAAGTTGCAATAAACATTTTATGTATCCTTTAGACATTGTATTACATAAGCGCGGAACTTATCATCTGAATATCTTTTTATTACAACAATAGTACAATCAAATAAAAAAGTGTGTGCGTGTAATCGTTATGCGCGATTGAAGTAAAACTTCTTTGACGTTTACGACACATATCACTGAAATGATTAAACTTAAAATAAATATCATATTATAATTTAATTATATTTATTATTCATGTACTTTACAACGATTATATAAATGTTATATTCATATTATTCTTTGGAAATAGGTACTTGATTGTCATCATGTTTTATGTATGAAATTATAGGTTTATGGTAACTATAATGTGAAACATAAATTTCACATTATTCACATTTTACTCTCTAAATTTGCTAATTTTCTTGAAAATACAGCATCTATCGTTGTACCGAAACGCATTGCTGATTGAAGTCGAGAAGTATTCAAAGTTAGATCAAATTTTTCTTTTAAAAAATCCTCTAACGGCTGAGACTCTTGATAGCGAAAATTAACATTAAAATCTCCAGTAATAATCATCGGTAATTCATGATAATTACTTAGAATCCAGGAAATGTCCTTGTTGTAGTATTATTCTTTAACTGTTTTCTTGTACCATTGTTCCGTCTGGAGGTTGGATTTGAATGGGGGGAATGTCCATAGTCTAGTACAGGGCTTCCCAAACTTTTCCAAGTCGTGGCACCCTTAAGCGGATTAAAATTTTCTCACGGCACCCTCGTCATTATATGTATATTATATAATATATATTTCATAATTGTACGACTCTGAATAGTAGAAGAAATTAGAGAAGGGGTAAGGACATAAACATAATTAATACAACTGATATTTAAAATTATGAAAGGAGTTTAATTTTAATTAACAGGAAAAGATATTTTAAAAAAGTACTTTACAAAAGTTCTCGTTTTAGTGTGATGGGTGAGCCTGCTGTTCGCTGCACAATTGTTCAAATCGCGGATAACAGCTTGATATCGCCACTCTCATTTCTTTTTCCCAATTAATTTTTGGACGATATTTACTTTTAATAATAGCAACAGCTGAAAATCCAGTTTCGCATAGATAAGAAGATGCAAAGGGAATAACAACCCTCATAGCTTTAGCACTTAAAATTGGATACTCATTTTTTATAGAAATTCAAAACTCAGTCAAATCTAAACAACCGAATTTTGCTCTCAGGCTGTCGTCACTTGATAGATCAATTAAACTTTCTTCTTCTTCAGAAGAGAAATCTGTTGGAGCTTCAATATGGAATGGATCTTCGATCCATACAAACTTCTCCGTTTCTTCTTCAGCAAAGTACTTTGCGAACCAGTCAATTAGTTGTGTTAAGGCCTTATTACACGAAAGAATTTTCGGGCGATTTGGTTGCTGCAATCAAGTGCAGAAACCTCTTTCCTGGAAATTTCCCTCGGTTACCTAGGGAACCGTCAACTCTAACTTTTTCGTTCAGAGGCGAAAAACTTACAGGTTGCTGTAAATCCAGACAATCGTTGTACTTTCTATTTCTACGTCACAACACAAGATGGCGGAAGAGTCAGCGTCAGCCATACCGGCGAATCGCCTACGTTTGTAAGCACAGGAGAGTTTGTTTACTATGGCAACCCTGCATGCTCATCTGGGCTCACTGACTTGCGGGAATGAATTGCAGCAACTGGTTTCTGCAACCAAAATTGCTCTAAATTTTGTCCATGTAATAAGGCCTTTAGGTGCTCCGTGAAAAGTGTCAGCGTACTTTGTGAAACCTTCTTTCCACTGCAAGCCGTATACTGCTGCAATACCGGAAAACAATCTTTCCATTCATTATGAAGCATTTTTCTTATGCATGCATCTTAAGATATGCATATTACGGCCCTGAAGAACCATTCAGTGCATTTCATTTTTCGAAGATGTCGCATAAGTATGCCAGTTTCAACAGGAAGTCTGGATCCGTGAAATTGGTGGCATTCGCGTGACCATCTTCTTTTAAGAAATTGTAAATTTCTTCATGATGTTCAAAAGTTCGACTGAGTACATTGCCACGTGAGAGCCAACATGAGTTGCAGTAATATATAAAAGACGTGTGTTCAGCCCCCAAATCGTCACACAAGATCTCGGAAAATCTGGCTTTAAGTGGTCTGGTTTTTATGCAGTTTACCACTTTTATTAGACATTCTACGACGATATTAAGTGGAAGAATAAGTGATTTCGATGCAAGTACTTCTCTGTGAATTATGCAATGGGTCCATAAACAGCCCGGGGCTTTAAGACGAATCAGTGCTTGTAGACCTCTGTATTCACCAGACATTGATCGAGCACCATCAGCGCACACACCGATACACTTTGCCCAATCTAAATAATTTTCTGTTATAAATATGTCAAGGATATCGAACATATCTTTAGCCGTTGCACTTGCAATTATGCTTTTACAAAACAGGAGGTCTTCAATGATAGTAGAATCATCAATGAAACGTACATAGCACTCTGACGTCAAGACACTTAGAAAAGTAAACAAAATTTGGATAGAGACCTTGACATTTTTTCTTTTTTTTTAGTAATAGAGATTATGCAACACATTGAAGATCACGGGCGCTTTGGTGCCTTCGCGGCACCCCTGATATCTCTCTGCGGCACCCCAGGGTGCTGCGGCACCCACTTTGGGAACCCCTGGCTCTAGTATTATACTGCAACTGTGTTCTTTAACTGATGTTTTCCTCTGTTTGTTTGGTTCGAATGCAGGTATTGTAAATTTTTTTTTGTGTTTTTCTATCACAGTGTTTGTTCTTAAGCGTTGATTTCGTCTGCTGGTAGGTTTCGAATTATTATTCTGTATCCGTGTTTTTAAACTGCAGGTTCTGTCTATTGTTTGGGACTGATTGCAGCCAGGGTCCGTTTCTTAGTGGTGTTCCATCCCGTGTTAAACCGTTGCTCCGTCTTGAGGTTGAGTTAGAATCCACGGAGTGTCCATTTGTTATTCTTTTATTTTGTTCTTAAACCCTTTGCAGCCAGTGTTTGTTCCTTTGCGGTTTACATACCCGTGGTCTTAAACTGTTGTTCGCCTGGATATAGGGTTAGTATCCAGGAAGTGTCCGTGTTGAACTATTATTCTTTCACTGTTTTCTTAAAACGTTTTCCCGTAGGGTTTGAATCGAGAGCATGTCTATGTTGTGGTATTTTTCTTTAACTGTGTTCCTAAACTGGTGTTTTCTTCTGTCGGTTGGTATCGAATGCACGTAGATTCTATTATTGCGTTTTTCTATGGCAGTGTTTTTAAACCTTTGTTTCCTCTGCTGGTTTTGTTCTAAGTATTAATCTGTTTAAAAATTTACACTTGGCTCATTATTATAAATAACTCAAAAACACATGAGCAATATTAAAAGCAAGATTACATACTATTTAAGAACAGACAAACAATATTTATGTATCATGGCAACCAATCATCAAACGTCAAGTTTTAACTCATAAGAAATATTGTAATAATGCCATTGAAAACATGTGAGTAAAGCAAAGGAGCTTGGACCGCGGAATGCACCATTGTGCCACTTTCTGTATTGGGTGCATAGGCCTTGTTTATCGGAGGTGACGGGTAGGGTCGCCGCCTGTCACCTCCGATAGTCCTGCTGACTGTCTATCAACAGTGAGAGACAGTTAGCCGGATCGCCGCCTGTTCAGCGAAAGGCTTCCCACAGTTGCTCTGACAAGAGCCGGTCCACTTATCCACTGAACAGAGTCATCAGACAAGATCTTGCTTCAAAACAGGTAGGGAGTAAAGCCGACGCGCAGGGAGCACAGTCGACGTTCGCAGGAACGAACGCCGGAGAGCTGTTCCGCAAATTAAGGTAACAGGGGGGAAAAAGAAGCGTGGAGTATATGACATATACGTCACTTCCTTTACTGAGCGTTACTTCCATCGGAAAAAAAATCTGAGTTACTCCCTAGTTGTGCCTAAAGAAGTTTTACTTCAAAAATAAGTAATCATTAGTCGATTTTGTCCTTTGACAAGAGTATATCGAAGTTATCAAATTCTTCGTTATGAAAAAGAAAAAGGAAAAAAAAAAATACGACTCACATTTTTCTCCCTTGCTTATATTCAAGAATCTTAATCATTTTATGCGGCCAAAAGTTGCCAAGCATGGCAACCATGGTGCTTTGTTAATCTTTTTTAAAAATAATTGTAATTTCGAAATTTAAATCAGCTGACTAACATCTCTGAATTTTTCTTGTTTTTAATACCAATCACGTTTTTGCATATGGTCTGATTTCTGAGTAAATCGCGACAAAGCATGCTTTTAATAATTATATAACTTCCTACAATGTCATTTTTTCTTCTTCTTTACATAGAACCGCTGTGGTAGGACGTAATCCTACTTTTAAAAAACTTAAAAAGTATATTTGTATAAAAAGTTGCGTCATGGGCGCTTAAATCATGCTCAATGGGAGATGGATAAAGCGCGCTATTTGAAGACGTAGGCAAAGTTACTCTTTTGTGTTTAAAATACCAAATTTTAATTCATATTCATCATTATATCTCCATAATGGAAATCAATGCACCAGTAGATGAGAAAGAAAAAAAGGATAAAACATTTTCTTTGCTTGCAAACATGCTTCAAATATCCAGTCTAGTCGTATTATATATGTATCTTGATTTACTTTTATAGCATAAATTTTTCTGCCTTGTAAACAAATGTACGCGTATACCATTCTATAACATACATAGACAAAAGGGGAAAAATTCACTATTGTTCTTCGTTTTCTTTTGTGTCGTAAACATTTTGAAAGAAAAATATTGCTCCGTACATATATTAGCGCAGAAGGTTTTTTCTATGATTACATTTCGTGTACTCTGCGCATTTTTAAAATGCTCTAAAATACGTGAATCTAGCTTAGAACCAAATAGCAAAAAAATATTGACGAAACAAAGTTCATTCTAGCGATAGATATTTTTAAAGTGAATGACATCTCCATTGTAAAGTCGAGATTTTTTCGAGGAGTCGAAGCTAAACTAACCCAATAAAGGGTGTATATGGCATAAACAGAGGTTTGTTCAAGTCGCATACACGTAGTTACTTTTGTGATAGATATGCTGGGCGATGGGGTCGGGGTGTCTCTTGACACCTACTGAACACATTTAATAGAGCGTCCACTACCGAAGTAGATTTAATATCAGCAACAGCTATCGCGTCGACCCACTTCGATGAAAAACACAAAGCTGTTATTAAATATCTTTTCCCACTTGTAGTCTCAGGTAAAGGGCCACAGGCGTCTATATTTATTTTTGAGAATATTTCCGAAATTACCGGTACTAATTTGAGAGGGGCCTTCTTCTTATCGCTAGGCTTTCCCACCCGTTGGCACTCATCGCACGATCTAACATAGGCTTCTACGTCTTTGTAGCAGCCCAGCCAGAAAAAATATCTCAAGAGTTTATCTTTTGATTTTGTAACTCCCACATGGCCGGAGGTCCCTTCGTGGAAAAGCGCCATAATCTGTGGTCTAAGCTTCTCCGGTATAACAATTAACTTTTTTACCTTCCCGAGGTGGTCCTCTTGTAACCAAAATAAGATTTCATTTTCTATTTCATACCCCCTTTTCTCAGCATGCTCATATGGCTTCTTAGCCAGAATAGTAATATCTTTAAGTGTGGGACATATCTTCTGCATCTCAATAAAATCTGCCCGATTTATCCCGGCCAGAGATAAACCATCCTCACTTTTTTGTATTTCGGGTAACACAATAGCCGTGTCAACTTCCGACTCTAAATTCTCACTTTCCCTTATCTTCACACCCGAAACCTCATCTCGTGAAGAAAGGTTTTCTGTTTGCACCCCCTCTTTCTCACGTTTACTGCGGGCCCTCGTCTGTACTGCATTTACGACCTCTGGTCCTAGGGCTGACAAATGATTATGATTCTCCAATTTTTTAGCTGTCCGGTTTCCTAAAATGTAATGGCCTTGATCTAGGTCATCTGAAATCACAGCTGCCTTGGTCATTATCTGGCCGAATTCTCCGCTTAACGACACATGAGCCAAAGGCAAACACACGGCTTCAGAGGTCAAAGGCTGTCGGACCCAAACAGTTTCGCCCGTAAAGTCATCCGGCGTGACGTATTTTCTAGTCACCAAATCAATGGTGCTACCAGAATCTCTAAGTAGATTCTAAGCAATTTGGCAATTCTAAGCAATTCTCTAAGCAATTTGGATGCTATGCCGTTAACAGTCCCATCTGAGATGAAAGGAGATAACCATGACTCTATCTCCCCACCCCCAACAAAGAGATTATTTACAACAGCACTCTCTTTTCGCTCCTTTAATTTCGGACACTGAGCCTTATAGTGCGGACCCCCGCAAGCGAAACAGCTTACAACTCTGCGTTTCTCAAACACCTGCTCGGTAAACTTTCCCCCTTTATCATTCGATACTTTTTTCTTATCGTCTATATTATTTATTGGCCTTTCCCGGTTAGTCGTAACCAGAGGGGATTTTTTTAGGTTTTTCCGCACTTGTTCAAATTCCTCAATTTTTGTCACAAGATCTTTGGGGGGAAATGATACTGGCCCATTCATCGAGATAATACTCTTTAAATTCTATGGGCATGCGTTTTTTTATTTGATCAGAGATCATCCAGTCTTTTAGCTTGTCAAAGCTATCAACCTTCAAACCTTCTAGCCAGCCTTCAAAATACGTTTGTAGTTCATAAAAAAAATCATACCAAGTACGCTCTGGAGATTTTTGATGTTTAGCAAATAGTTGCCGAAATTTTTCTGCGCTGACTTTAAATCTCTGTAGTAGTAACTCTTTTACTAGTCGATAATCCCTTCCCTTTTCTTCGGGTTCCCGGGCGATGATATGGACAATCTCAATGGGTAACAATCCAATCAACTGAGTTACCCACTGATCTTCTGGAATTTCCAGAACTTTAGCTTGACGCTCAAAGAGGGACAAAAATAATGTAATATCATCATCTTTACTATTAAATTTAGGCATAAACTTTTGATTTTCCCCTTTAAAACAACTTCCCATGTTAGAATTTCCTCCCCCATTTTGTTTCACAATTTCAAGTTCCAATTTCTTTTTTTCTAATTCAAAATTTTGTTCCTGTTCCTGCTTTAATCGCTCAGCGGTAGCTTTCTCTTGCTCCGCCCTTTCTGACAAAATACTCTCTAGTAAATTCTTGACGAACTCTTCGTCATAATCATCGCTCTCTAAAATTCGAGTTTTGATTTGGACCATTTTCAAATTTTCGTCCACTTCGCAACCTAACTCGTCTGCCACTTTTAGCAGGTCGCATTTTCTTGCCTTTCCCAAAAAAGCCATTATGATTTGTGAGACAAATACCAGGAAAATATTCAATTAAATAAAAGCAACAATCTATACTATCTAGGCAATTAAAATCAATAATAGTAATTATATTAACATATATGTGATACACCAGAATATAAACTCTTTTACTGCACTTCTCAATACCAAATTTTCTTCACAATTAAAAAATACTCAAGAAAAAGATTATAAAACACAAACATGCACAATATGTTAAAAGACCCTATTTTATTCTATTAACTTGTTCCCAGATGAATACTTAAAAATCAACACTTGCAGTAAACACACTCGAATATGGAAAATTAAACCATTGCTTTCTTTTGACTCAATAACTTAATTTAACAACAATCATTTCAGGTTCCAAAATACCCAAGTTAATGGAATTTTTATCTTAATTTCCCAAAATTTTAAAATTGGTTTAAATTTAGAATAGAATTTTTTTAAACATTTAATTAATTGCCCCAATGTATAATCAAGGTACTTACCCCCTCTTTCAGGAGAAATCTTTGTCTAATATCCTTTAGCACCCGGTGCAGTCTGTAATTTACACAAAAGTTCACAGTTAATAAGTTCGTTTATTGTCCACACAACGATTTCGGAGTCGAGATAACTCTTTGTCAGTTCGGATTCGGTTGTCCAAATCACCGAAAATATTTTCAGCACAATATTCTTCAGGGTCTGGATGACCAGCTTGAGCCAGGGACCTGCTGTCCCAACCAGCGAAACCACGGGAGCGTCCAACAGGATCGGGGTGACCGTCTTCGCTTATCAATAAGGCCACAGGAAACTAAGGCCAGGTGGCCTCTTTCAGCTACACAAGGGTCGGGGTGACTCTCCGCTTTTCAATAAGGCCAGGGCGGCCTCCGTCACATCCACTAGGGTCGGGGTGACCCTCCTCTTTTCCAATAAAACCAGGGCGACCTTCTCCGCTTTTCTGGAAAACTCAGGCCGGGTGGCCTCTTCCAGCTCCACCAGAGTCGGGGCGACTCTCCGTTATTCGAGAACCTCAGGCCGGATGGCCTCTTCCAGCTCCACTAGAGTCGGGGCGACTCTCCGTTATTCGGGAACCTCAGGCCGGATGGCCTCTTCAAGCTCCACTAGAGTCGGGGCGACTCTCCGTTATTCGGGAACCTCAGGCCGGATGGCCTCTTCCAGCTCCACTAGAGTCGGGGCAACTCTCCGTTATTCGGGAACATAAAGGCCGGACGGCCTCTTCCAGCTCCACTAGAGTCGGGACGACTCTCCGTTTTTCCATAAAACCAGGGCGGCCTCCGCCATTTTCATTAGGGTCCGGTCGACCTTCATTCTTCCGCTAAGATCGATTTGATCACATTTGCCAGGGGACTCATCCCAGCGCTGGCACCAATTCTAGACTGTGACGTAGCGCCACAGTGGTAGCGTGATTCTCTGAGGCTTACTTAAAATAATGAGTTTTATTTACAAAAATATTTACAGTATTTATGTACAGGCACATGATGAAACATTACGCGAGTACCAAGCCCGGAGCAGTTCATACGGAGAACTTCCCTCCTCTCTCGCTAAAAGTCATCTCTCTCCACTCTCCTCCCTTCCAAAACCTCTCACTCCCCATCCATCGGGGGTCAGCTCTCTTGACCCCAGGGGGAGAAGACGATGTGGGTCGATGACCGCACTACGCTACTCCGGAATCTGATAAAATTCAGCAACTCCATGACCAGAGGGAGGAATGCCTTTCACCATGGATTCATAGTGAGTTAGGTGAAGTTGCGAGTGCGTTTGTTCTTCATCTAGTTGCAATATCGACTGAATTTTATAAAACTTCCCAGATTCCGATTTACTGGCAATATGTCATTACATCAGAAATTCGATTGTTTGCATTATTGCAGTAAACCCAGCTAAGATCGATCCTTCTTCGCTCCCCAACCCCCACCCCTTCCTTTCTAATTACCAGGTCAGCGGCCTACTGGAAGCTTAGCTGTTACAAGGGCCGCAGATGTTGGTCATTTCATTATGAGGGCGCCAATTAGGCAGCCCAACGCTGGCTCTTATGAGTGGTTTCCTAATTTTGAGCCAATTCCAGATGAGAAAGCTAGCACCTGAAGTCGTCACCTTCAGAGGTATCGTTGATAAAAACGCGATTTAAGTAAATGGCAACGATAAGAAATACTGGTGAGTTGAGCATAAATTAAACATGATGACCAATCGGATTCAATTAAATGTATCAAATTAACATAATTTCAAACTTTTTGCATTTTTCTTTGCGAGGATAAATTTCTGTGGTTATCACAAATCATACCGAAATAAATTCCTTACTCGTAACAATGTTTATTGATCAAATGAATTATTTTGAATACATAAAATTGCACAGGTTTTATAATCTTTCTTGAGGCATATTCATAGAAATTTGTATTTTATTCAGAGGTTACTTCCTTTTTGCGTGTCTATAAAAAGTAAGAAATTACAAATAATCCATATGTGTTTATATATTTTTAAGATTATCATCCCACTAAAATTTAACAAACGATAACATGAAATATAGAAATGTTGTTTCTAGTAATGTATTGATGTATATTAAGAGCAAATTTCTTACTGTACAAATGCTCAAATTTTTCGAGTTTTTAAGCAAAGCTACCAAGCAGCGGCATAACGATATGTGTATTGGCGCCCGGTGCTAAACAGGCGATTTGTAGTAGTTATGTGAGACGAGACAGATATTTCTATAATTACTATAGGGTAGGTGCACCAATAATTGACACTTTAAGAGCAATAATAAGCATTAACTAGTAATTGCTAATTACTAATGCTATCCCGAAACAAAATTTTTGTTTTCAAAACTTAAATGAACTTTCAAAACTCATGTAGGGCATAATTTATTACATAATATTGGAAATTTCTATTTTTTCTACATTTTATATGTTATAATGGTGGCGACACCAGTAATTGACACCAAGGAAAAAATTTTGGCTCTAGTGATTGGCACTTCATACTCCAGTAATTGACACAAACCTAAGAAACTTCGGCGACGAGTTTTGGGAGTCGATGGCCGCTTCGCGGCCAAAATATGCGACCTAGAGCACATGCGCCACTTCGTGACTGGTTTGTGCAAGCTACGGCACAGGGGCCTGCCTGTTCCCGACCGAAATTTGCAAAATATTAAAATAATTCTATAGTTAACTTTTTCGTTTAAAATCGATACCTTAATAAATACAATTTGGTACTTACGTATTATCCCGGCGGTCATTTCCGCCAAACTATTTTTTCGTCAAATGTGCTGGCAAACTGTTGCCAATCGTATTCCAAACCATTAATAATTTCATGCGTCCGGCATTTATCTTGACGAAAAATCGCTCATCTTGGCGGGCCGCCGGTATAATACGTAAGTACCCAATTTTTAGTAGCAAAATCTCTTTGAGGGGGGCGGATGGCGAGATTACCGTTGAAGAGAAAAATAACCTATCGAGATATTTATTACTATATTCATGCTGCAGTGTATTGTTTCTTTAAAAATACTTTTCTTTGTAACAATAAAACTTTCGCTCGAACATGCATTTGTACTTAAATAAATAAAATTAGTGAAAAATTAGTAAAATATAAATTATAATGAATGGTTTTATATAGTTTTTTTTTTTTTGGTAAAATCAATAAATTTGGTTAGTTAAAATATGGCCTCGAAATCATTTTGCGCAATTGTAAAAATATTCAATCCTTTTGAATACTAAATTTTTGCAATTTTATTAAATGAGTCATATAATTTGTAAATAAATTAGAATTAATTTATTGAATAAGTAATTAATTATTCAGTAAATTAATTCTAATTTTGTATTAAATTATTCCAGCAGAAATCTACTGATAATTGTATTATTAATTTTAAGGGAAAGGCAGTAAAACGGACATTAGTTGACAATATAATTCATAGATTTCGCCACCAAACAATCTGTTGCGCCTTTTCTCTCATCGATCTAAGGGAGAGATTATGTTCCGTGATTTTTTCAAAGAATCATGGAAGGAATCGTTTGCTTCGCTTCTGTGTTTACATTTTCAAGGCGTGATATCTAGCTAGATATTTACAGTTGAAAGTAGCTGCCAGTTAAAAAAAGATTAATTTTTTAGAGATCTTTCGAACTATGCAAAAAGTTTTTGCTTTTAGTTAGAGATAAAATGTCGTTTTTATCAAAATTTCAACAATTTTGATAAAATATCAATTTTATCAAAATTCAGATGCACCGGTAACGAGGAGTCGATCTTGGAATCGTTAGAAACAAGACGTTATTATTAAGATGAGTCGACAAACAGCGATTTATTTTTTACTGCAATAAGGTAATAATGACTGAAGCATATTAAATGGAATGTGGTGACATGATAAGGGTTACTCATCAAAAACTATAGGAGTCGAATTTTTAAAAAATTTTGATTAGATTTTGAGATTTTGAAAAAAATTGTTTCAAGCTGCGTAAATATTTATCCGCGCATAACGTAATAACTATATTAAAGTAAATTAAATGAAATTTGGTGACGTGATAGGTGACCTAACCTAAGTGATAGGTGGACCTACACTGAAGGCGTCGATTTTTAAAAAAATTTTGATCAGATTTTGAGATTTTCCGAAAATTGTTTTAAACTACCTACATAAATATTTTTTCGCGCATCACGTAATAATGACCTAAGAGAATGAAATGAAATTTTGTGGCATGATAGGCGGTCACTCAAAATATAGGCAGCGAATTTTTTAAAAAGTTTTATTGGATTTCGAGATTTTTCAAAAATCTTTTTAAAATGCTTAAATTTTTTGCTCACTCATCAAGTAAGAACGACTCAAGTGAGTGAAAGGAAATTTGGTGATATAATAGGTGATCGTGCAACTTAAACTATAGACGTTGAATTTTGAAATTTTTATTTAGATTTTGAGAAAATATATTAAAAATATGTAAATATTTGTTTGCCTATCACATATAAACCACTTTGGGAATGAAATAAAAGTTGAAGTGTAGACGTCAAAGAACTTCAACATTTTTAAAAATAAATTATGAGATTTGTAAAATGGAGACAATGTTTGTCCCATTCTTGAAAAACGGAAATGTAATGGAAAGAAATTTCAAATTATGTTATCTGGCAAGTTAATGTAGACTACAAATGTCAAAATTGTTTTAAATATTTCATAGATTTTCAGATTCTGGGAAAATTGTGTAAAAGTCTGCTCTCGCATCTCTCAAAAACGACTTTAGAGAATAGTATGAAATTTAATAACATGATTATTAATAACGACTAAGACCGTAAATTCCGTTTCTTTTTAATTTTAATTTTAATGAATTTTAAGACTTTGAAAAAATTGCATTTTTTTATGGAATCATTTTAAGCTATCTGGAATTAATATATTTGTTAGCTACTTAATTTTTAAAATTCAATTTTTGTTTAATGTTTATTTGTCTTTCTACATTTTTTTTATTTGTGTAAAATTTTCTGGAGGCATAATAATAAAAAATCTGATGTGTCCAACACATGACTTCCTTGCACGTCTATTAAATCAAAAATGTTTTTTACGCACTTCCTCTAAACTTATTTGTTTGAAAGATATAAAATATCAATAATAGTAAGATATAGCGATTTCTAGCCAAACATTTCGATATCGCCAAGCTGAGTTCAATTTGAAAGATTTCTTTCTGACACTTTATTTGGCGATATTTCACCAAAAGCCGACAAACTTGAAATAGTTTGCGAGATTTTGGGGATAGCCAAAGTAGTCATTGACCACAGACTTTCAATGAATTGAATGCATCCATACACCTTAATGTATTTAAAGTCATTTGGCTCACCCTGTAAATAAATTCCCAGTCGAATGCTGTCAAAAAAGATATTGAAAACCGTTAGATATTATAATATAGTTCTAAATACAAAAGTTCAAAATTCTACAGGTTAAAGTTTTAGAGTTATACAAAATACGAAATAATTTTTGGCGCCAAATTTGGCGATATTTCGGCGAAACTCGTCAATGACGACGACATTTGGCGAGATATTAAGCATGGACCAACAATGACAAATTATCGCCAAATTTGGCGATATTTCGCCAAAACTCGCCAAGAACGATGACAAATGGCGATACTTTGGGCATGGACCAAATGACTGACTATCGCCAAATTTGGCGACATTTCGGCAAAACTCGCCAAGGTCGAGGACAGACGGCGAGATTTTGGGCATGTACCAAACAATGACTGTCTACAATTGTATTATATTGAAGATGTCCATAGACATTAAAGTACTGAAATTCTTTTCGGTGGTCCTGTAAATAAACTCTCCAGTAGATTTTAACCAAAAATCGAGATGCACAACTAGATGTTACAACAATCTTATATATGAAATTTCATAATAGTTTTTGAGATTTGAGAGTTAAATATGCACACACGTACACAAAAAAGTCGCCAAGCTTGGCGACTTTTGGCATAGTTCTTGAGGGAGGCACGTGACCGTGGTCGGACCATTACCTAACTTATGTGGTAGGACGGTATTGTGCTTGAAATGGATGAATCTCCTAAAATTGCCTTTGACCGTAATGTATTGGAAATCTTTTGAGTGTTCCTGTAGCAGAACTGTAAATGATAAAGACACTTTTTTAATGGAGAAATTCATTTTCTAACTCTTTACAGCATATATCACTTCTGAGTCGTTTGAAATAGCCCAATACCTCTAAAAAACGCTTTGATGAATTTCGGCCCATAGAGCGTAATGTATTTCGAATCTTTTAGGCGGTTCTGTAGATAAACTATCCGGTCGAATGGAACCGAAAGGGGAGGTGCACAACTAGATGTTACAACAATCCTAAATATAAAGTTTCAACATTCTACGCCTAATAGTTTTTGAGATATGCGAGTTTAATGAATTTCGGCCCATTGAGCGTAATGTATTTCGAATGTTTTGGGCAGTCCTGTAGATAAACTATCCAATCGAATGGAACCAAAAGGGGAGGTGCACAACTATATGTTACAACTATCCAAAATATGAAGTTTCGACATTCTACGCCTAATAGTTTTTGAGATATGCGAGTTTAATGAATTTCGGCCCATAGAGCGTAATGTATTTCGAATCTTTTGGGCGGTCCTGTACATAAACTATTCATTCGATTACGACCAAAAGGGGAGGTGCACAACTAGATCATAGAACAATCCTAAATATCAAATCTCAACATTCTACGACCCATAGTTTTTGAGATATGCGAGTTACATACATACGTACGTACCTACGTACGTACGTACAGACGGCATGGAAAAACTGACCACAATAAACTCGCCGCTGGTCAAAATGAGTTGCAGACGCGTTAATATGATCGTGCATGCTAGCCTACGATGAGATGCATCGAAAAAATTCTTTAAATTAAATTTAGAGGTAGTCAAAATCGGATTTTTTGTCGAAATTTGGCCCCCAAAATTTTTCGGGATCACATTACTTCCTTATACTACGTACAAGGAAGTAAATATCTGTAGTGAATCAAACAAAATTTAGAACGTTAGTTTTGAAAATAAATTGACAGTTTCACTAAACACTTTGTTACTCTAACCTCTAATCTTTTAACAATACGCAGAGGTTATAACTTTGCTTTCTATATAAATTTCAATATACTACTTCCATTCTTTGCTGATTATGTGAAACAATTCAATTAATTTCTAAAAGGAAATAGGCTTTAAATAGGAACAGATTGAAAGTGAACTTATAATTTCAGCATTAAATAGGGTACTGAGAATTTATTTTTAACACAGAGTTGCAGATATCAATTTCTGATACCTAGAACCCCTGGAGATTAATACTAGTGCGCCTAACCTAGTTTTTCCCCTACCTTATTCTGAATGTTTTTTAAGGTTACATTGCCCACTTAACTCGAACAGATAAAGAATTAAAGCGTGTCTCCACATTTCTGGGACACCCTGTATATTAAAAAAATAGCTAAAGGCAATCTTCTGAATACCTATGTATTGCATTTTCTAAAACTTTTATGCAATCATCATGAACTTGACCGGAACGCCAATAACTAACGTACGTGTCAATCACTGGTGAATCAAAAAAAAAAAAAAAAAAAAAAGCGCACATACTTATTTTATGCACTATTATCTGATGCAATTGAGTTTATATTGATTTCTGAAAATAAATATTCTTCAAACAGAAACAGGTTGATAATAAACATATCCTAATTTCAAAATTAAGTCAGAGTTTTTTTCGGTACTGAATCTAAAATCTCAATTTCTGATGACTACAGTCATCTGGGGGTAAAAAAAAAAAAAAAATTAAATTAAAGCTATGGAGTCGCCTTTTGCAATCTTTGTGCTATTTCTCTTGTTAGAAAATAAGTCTTGAGGACGCAAAATTCAAATTTTGCCAGATGCTCTTATATTAAGGTGACCATACGTCCCCAATTTTCGAGGACAGTCACCGATTTCTGTGTTTTTTTGCTGTTTGTCCTCGAAAAGTAAAGAAGCAGTTGAGAACTATTTTTAATTATTCCATTGTTTTTTAAATAGATTAGTGTTAATTATTTCATTAATTATAAAATGTCCCCAATTTGTTTCAGAACTGGGGACATGTCCTCAATTCTACGTTCGAATATATGGTCACTTTAACTTATATACAAGAAGGACTGTTCCCAACAAAGCGAAATCTTTTGATTTTCGAAAAGTTTCCTGAAACACAGATTCCGAAGACAGGAATAAGCGTTTTGAAATTATGTAAAATTTCTTTATGAGTGCGTCTGAGGATTTTTTTGCATCAAAAAGATTATGATTGGTGGGAGTAACCCACAATCATTGATAAATCGAGTATTTCCATTTTTTAATTTTAGTTTGCAACATTTCAAGCTCTGGCTTGCAAATAAAATTTGGCATTCTGATGAAAGCGTGATTGTGATCATGGGCGCTCATATATATACCGTAGGGGTGGGGCTGTAAGGGGCCATGCCCCTCTTAGCTCCCATGTTATCGTTAACATAGAAGTAGTTCAGCAATCTTTGTGCTATTTCTCTTGTTAGAAAATAAGTCTTGAGGACGCAAAATTCAAATTTTGCCAGATGCTCTTATATTAAGGTGACCATACGTCCCCAATTTTCGAGGACAGTCACCGATTTCTGTGTTTTTTTGCTGTTTGTCCTCGAAAAGTAAAGAAGCAGTTGAGAACTATTTTTAATTATTCCATTGTTTTTTAAATAGATTAGTGTTAATTATTTCATTAATTATAAAATGTCCCCAATTTGTTTCAGAACTGGGGACATGTCCTCAATTCTACGTTCGAATATATGGTCACTTTAACTTATATACAAGAAGGACTGTTCCCAACAAAGCGAAATCTTTTGATTTTCGAAAAGTTTCCTGAAACACAGATTCCGAAGACAGGAATAAGCGTTTTGAAATTATGTAAAATTTCTTTATGAGTGCGTCTGAGGATTTTTTTGCATCAAAAAGATTATGATTGGTGGGAGTAACCCACAATCATTGATAAATCGAGTATTTCCATTTTTTAATTTTAGTTTGCAACATTTCAAGCTCTGGCTTGCAAATAAAATTTGGCATTCTGATGAAAGCGTGATTGTGATCATGGGCGCTCATATATATACCGTAGGGGTGGGGCTGTAAGGGGCCATGCCCCTCTTAGCTCCCATGTTATCGTTAACATAGAAGTAGTTCAGCAATCTTTGTGCTATTTCTCTTGTTAGAAAATAAGTCTTGAGGACGCAAAATTCAAATTTTGCCAGATGCTCTTATATTAAGGTGACCATACGTCCCCAATTTTCGAGGACAGTCACCGATTTCTGTGTTTTTTTGCTGTTTGTCCTCGAAAAGTAAAGAAGCAGTTGAGAACTATTTTTAATTATTCCATTGTTTTTTAAATAGATTAGTGTTAATTATTTCATTAATTATAAAATGTCCCCAATTTGTTTCAGAACTGGGGACATGTCCTCAATTCTACGTTCGAATATATGGTCACTTTAACTTATATACAAGAAGGACTGTTCCCAACAAAGCGAAATCTTTTGATTTTCGAAAAGTTTCCTGAAACACAGATTCCGAAGACAGGAATAAGCGTTTTGAAATTATGTAAAATTTCTTTATGAGTGCGTCTGAGGATTTTTTTGCATCAAAAAGATTATGATTGGTGGGAGTAACCCACAATCATTGATAAATCGAGTATTTCCATTTTTTAATTTTAGTTTGCAACATTTCAAGCTCTGGCTTGCAAATAAAATTTGGCATTCTGATGAAAGCGTGATTGTGATCATGGGCGCTCATATATATACCGTAGGGGTGGGGCTGTAAGGGGCCATGCCCCTCTTAGCTCCCATGTTATCGTTAACATAGAAGTAGTTCAGCACTAAAATATAATATTTATATGGGCGCCCATGACTGTAATAAAAGCAAATTATTATTATTATTATTATTATTATTATTATTATTGGGTGTGTGACATTAGTTGTAACTCAAACAATAAATGAAAATTCATAAAATTTTGAGTAGATTTTGCAAAAATACTAAAAATTTTGATGGCGTCAAATGATTGCTAAGGCTTGCAATTATATTATGAATTTTAAAAATAAGAAATTTAAACACGTATACCGCGTTAATAAATATTTCATATATTAAATTAAAGGTGTTTGTTATATTCATCATTTTTCAACAAGTCGCTTACAACTAACTAAACGATGAGTAATCCTACGTTAATATACATTCCGCTGCAGTTTGAATAGAAGATACTACCTAAACGGATGAGCAGCCTTTGGAAAGTTGCTGGCCAAACTTTGGGATATTAGCGAAATCGCGGGCCGTATAATTGGTATTTACATGGGATTTTGAATGGTTCATATGAGTATTGCGTTTTGATACGTTCCTCGGGTCGGATCAAAAGCTGGGGCGGGCCGGAGGTTGCAGTTGTGTGACCTAAAGCATTTCTCCTTTTCTCTTTTTATTGAATTTAACACAGAGCGGCGACAAACTTGTTTCTCTGATAACTATAAAATTGAAAGTAAAAAACAAAATAAGTTATACTAGGGATTAAAGCGATTTATATTTACGGCAGTATATAAGAGCACAGATGTATAAACCAAAATCATACACTTCTTATTTTAACTTTTAAGAAAGTGTTAACAAATTGTTGAAGTTGGAAGAATCAATTATGTCTGAGTGTGTATTAGAAGAAGATCTTTTTGTGTCTCTAGGTATGTCACAGATTGAAGCATCTAAAATGTGGTTGCTCTGATCATCTGATCTTGGTGATCATCGGACCGACCCATTCTGAGTGTTCGAGACACCAACCATATTGGCTTTCGACTGATCGTCCAATTCGCCAGCATTGGCCTGGACAATAATGCAAATACTCAGTTGTTGTTTTTTTTTTGCCTTATTGGAAAATAAGTTTCTCATCAGTCAGATACCCTATAGAGAGCGAGCGATAGGACTAAATAGCAGATGAACAAAAGAGCCCAGAACGCCTTTTTTTCCTTTTGGTAGTAGGGTCGTTATCTAAACAAGTTGCTAGGACAAAAGATGAATAGGTTTGTTGTAACCGTGGTTTCAGTACTCTAGCTGTGAAAGTTTCAGAACAGAGAGATAATGGAGAGCATGCGTATTTTCTCCTCCCCCCCCCCCCTCCTTTCCTTTTTCTCCATCTTTCTTAGAATTTTTATTTTCACAGATTCACAGGTTTCAAATTTTGATTTTATTAAGTGACGATGATGAATTTATTAAACGGCGGTTATAGTACTCATTTGTTTTGTTTTGATTTGATTTCTTTCTTGAAGATTTGATCAGATTAAACGGCTGATTTTATAAACC
Source organism: Cheiracanthium punctorium (assembly GCA_038373885.1). NCBI lineage: Eukaryota > Metazoa > Arthropoda > Arachnida > Araneae > Cheiracanthiidae > Cheiracanthium > Cheiracanthium punctorium. The sequence goes on along the minus strand of JAWZYV010004836.1, from coordinate 179,705 downwards.
AGTGACTTTATTATGCGGTCGGTATTGTATTTGTCTTCCAAATAGAAAATTTCATAGAAGGAGAAAAAATACATCAATACAATGTATTTCATTCAGAACAGACTTCAAACTGTTCACGTTTTTATTTTCGCAATGGTATGTAAGAGAGTGTAGAAACGAATTGCAAAACAATAATTTGGAAATCGCCAAACGATCTTAACAATCAGTGAAAAAAAGGAAAGAAAAAAAATGTATGAGAATGTTCGAAATAAAATGGCGTCAGTATTAGCCTTGAAAACGTGCGCATTTGCATAGAACGATCGCAGAAACGTGGGGGAAAGATACTTTGTTCGGTAACAGTGATGCAATTTGCGTTCGCAATTTCGACGCTCCGAAAAGGAAGAAATTCATCGAAAATGTATCGTCATGGATGGATTTCCGGTTGCCCAGTTAAGCGGACATGACATTTCGTTCTTCTATTCAGGTAGAAACTTTTTTCAAATAATTGTGGAAAATCATTTCGAGGCCAAGTCAAATTGATTCATTGGCTGCATCAAAGTGACTTGGCGCAACTTGATTTCTGAAATTATTTTATAATTAAACTTTGAAAGTAGAGTCAAGTACACAGTTTCATATACACATATAGAGCTTTCCCTTATTCTAAGGATGTCGTTTGTTTTAAATTGAGGACAAAGAGTTACCAGTTTAAATGCAATAAAAATAACTTCTTTCTTTTTTAACAAAATTTAGGGAGTTGTTGCTGAAAAAGTGTTATCTGAAGATTATAAATAAATAAATAAAAATAGGAACATCTACTTATCAGATTACGCACTTTATCAACAGGAGCACACATAGAGGTATTTTAAGTTTTTATGAAAGTCTTTAAATTGATGATTGTGTTTATTTGGATTTTCATTGTTCTTTAATGAACATAATTCGTCTGTTATCACTAATTTTGTTCCACAGTCAAAGGAAGGATCTAGGGTCACCCCCTCTTAAAATCTGATTTTTCTCTACGACGCCCAAAGCCTGATAAATAGTGACGCCCAAAGCCTCAAGACTGGGAGAAGATGCAAGGGGAAGACAGCAGAGCACAAATCCACATCAAGGAATTTCATGAGGTTATGATACAAAATATCGAATTAAAAGATTTCAGAAGCAAAGTTAAGGGGCCACTCCCCCTTAAGCCCATAAATGTAGAATTAATAAGCCCATGGAGCGCGGTCAGATAATAGAGGATTGAGATCAGGGCCATTGCTAAGACTTTTTTTTTTGGGGGGGGGAGGGGGGATGCCGATAAACTGCCTACAAACTTATCTATTTTTTTTAATCAACTATATTACCAACTTCTTACTTTGGCAACGATTTTAACTGTATTTCTTACACTGACTGTAAGTATTTATTTAAAAACTAACGTCTCTTAATAAAAAATATTTAAAAATTAGTTGAAGGCAATTTTTAAAAATAAAATATTTTAATTCCTTTGTGGCAATTTTTAGTTTTTAAAGCTTTTCACAACTAATTTCTCCAGATTTGTGTGTCTGTGTGTTAGCCCCCATAGCCCCTTCCATGGGCGCGCCTATGTGACCACCCTAAATCTATATATATATATATATATATAAACTCGGCTGTTCGAGTCTCGTCAGGGGGGGGGACCCCTGAACCCCCCTAATTTTTTAGTTTCATTATTGCCATATTAAAACGATATTAATTGACTATGTCATTTTTTCTCTCATCTTCCGAGTATTTCGCCTGGTAACCTTAGTTGAAATTTTTATGATTGTAACCTATTTATAGAAAAATACATGTGATGCATATTCTACAGCTTACAAAATATTGTAACAATAGATTAAAGCTGCTTGAACTAATAGTATTTAAATATGTGTAAAATTGTGTCGCATTTTTATGTCGCTTTCTTGGGACACATTTTTCGGACAATTTTCAATAAGCTGGGTGAGAGATAAAATGACATAGTCATTAATATATACAGTATGTCTACAAATTAGTTGAGCAAAAAGCATGATTTATTGAATGTAACTTACAAGGAAAAAATCAAAGTACATATTGTTGTAAGACGGATAGTCCAAGTTTACCGTTATTACGAAAAAACCTCACGTATGTTCGATGTGACGTTTTTTCGTTACTCTTCAAATGCCCCATCTGGTAAATCAGTTCTTGCCACAGATTTGTCAGGATTTTCCGTAGATCAGATTAATTACAGAGAAGATTCTAGTGTTTAGTTCAGTCATGGACGCAGGAAGTGGCGGAGTGTACACTTTATATTAACAAACTCCATACACTGAAATCTAAGGCATTTTTGGAAAGCATCAAAATCTGGTGGCCATTGAATGACACCTCCGCAACCAATCCAAACTGGTACCTCAGCATTGAGGTAAGATGTAGCGTCGGGGTGGTAGTGGCAAGGCGGGTCATCCTGTTGAAAAATGCAATCTTTGGGGTTTTATTCTTCGATGATTGTCATAAGGAAAATACCCGTAACTGTTTTTTTTTTTTTTTTAACTTAGGATATGTTACTACTAGTCTCACTTTAAACTGGTTAGTTTCATTTAATGTTTCGGAAATTCTCAACTTACGAAATTGCCCAATTAATTTGTAGACACCATGTATTTATGTATTAAACATTGTTAATTAGTTTAATTTAAATTAAAAATCGAAATAGCACTAAAGCACATAACACACATTGTTTCTTTGAGTCATTAATAGTTAACCTTTTACAGGCCAATGTTCATAATTCGGAACATAGAATTAAAAATTTATTGAAAAATTAAATTTTATCAATATTGACTTGAAAAAATTAGCAGATGTAGTTAAAAGATGACTTGACATTTTAAAATAGAATTTGCATTTTTGTCACTACTGGGAAACTCGATAAAGAAAATCATAAAAATAGCCATTTTCACAAATTTTTTAGCCGTCTTGATACCCCCCTCCCCCTTCAAACTTAATCTTATCTTTACTTAAATTTAAAAATAAATCTTTCATTTATTCTTAACTAGCTGCGTGCCCGTTCTTCGCACGGTAGGAAACGAAAATTTTCCTTACATGTGTAATTCGAAATTATTCGTGATGTGGAATTTAAAAAAAAAAAAAAAAAAAAAAAAGAGCAAAATTATTTGACTCTTGATGTAAAGTTTGTGTCATGAGTACTAACCTGATCATTGCAGTATAATGACTCAAAAAACTACGTCAGTGTCATTCACTATCAAAAAAGTGGAAAGCTTAATGGTTTGCATAGAACTCCTGGCTTTCAAAATGTCTTATTTCTACATCATACTGTTTTTTTAGGTTCAAGTTGTAGCATTAAATACCTAAGACACTACATGAAATGGACAACCGTTTATTTCTTTCCGAACATGTACCATGTAAGGAAAGTATTGTAATCATGAAAAAATTAGACTTCGAGATTTTGGTGTATTTACACGTTTTGAGGTCTTCTGAATTCATTTATGCTATTTTCAAGAGATGTTTTTAAAATAGCTGCGCACCCGTTCTTCGGAAGAAGCGAATATTTTACTACTAAAATCATATCTGCATGTGACAAAACAGAATTTCATTTTTTAAAAAGTTCAAGTAATCTCCTCTGTTGAAATTACTGCGGGATATATTAACGCAAATTAGAATTACTTTTCGTTTAGTTGGTTGTAAGACAACCGTTGAAAAAGGATAAACACTTTTAATTTCATGAAATATTTATTAACGTGTTACATTGTGATTTATTCATATTATCTTTACAAATCTAATAATACTACCTATTACGTACATTAATACTATCTATATTCGCTTCTCCCTTTTCAAGGCTCCCTTAAAAGAAACAGCTTAGATTATTTGGCCTCAATGGGATCTTTTGATTCTATGGCGATTCTTTGCAATTTACGCATTAGCATAAATAATAATCATTTCACATAATGGTTGCCATTAAGAAAACTCTCCATATATATTTAATTTATACATAATTCTATAAGATTGGCGTATTTAGCGCCGCAAACCATTTCATCCTACTTGGGGAGAAAATATCCAAGGGGTGCCATTTTAAATATCCATGTATCTGATATAGCGATATCTTTTATATCCTCCATAGTCCTGTCTCCTGAAAAACATCAAACTGTGTAATCTCGAGAAGCTACTTATTCCCACTTTAATTGTGACAGGGCGTTAGAGTTGCAGAGTTTAAAAATTTCACTCATTTCTTTTAATTTATGACGTCACTGTTTGACTGCCGTAAAGGATATCCCGGTAGGTTGAGGGAGTTAATTTCGATATTTCGCATAGTAGTTTTCAAACGGTATCATTAAAACTTTGCGTTATAGGACCTTTATGGAGGAACGTAATTCAACGTTAAAATAAAACTATACTCCCAACCTGCATGCGTATGTTACGCAACGCCTGCGCCATAATTAAATGCCAAAAATAAAAATATAGTAAATAAAGAAATTTTAATATATCGCGCTTTGAAACGAACTTTGTAACTATTAAAATGAACATTTTCAGCACCGTGAAGACCACGGAGATATACTATAGGAGTGGACACTCTCCATAGCTGTAATGTTAAACTTTTGGTACCCCAAATAAGTTTCAATTATGTAAACATTGGAAATCTAGTGACGTGCAGCGATCCTAGCGGCAAAAGAATAAAGCATTTCCCGTGCTGATTGATAACTAATTTTACTTGTTTTTAATTTTCTGACCTAGCATGTGAACGAGATTATTAACGCGAGCTCTAAATTTAAAATATTTAATTCGCTTTTGCTTACATGGTTGCCTTAGTAACAAATGAATAAAAAAAGATAAAAAAAATATTCTATCTTAAGATTATTAAAATATTGAGTTTATATTTGTGAACGAGTGTGTATGTCGTGGCTCACAGAAAAGAAGTTGTCGTCTGCCGCGGTATATATTTACATTAGAAAATGGTGCGAGTTCTTAATGTAACATGAATTTAACATTTTAACATGAGTTTTTTAGAGGTTAAAATCTGTCACAGCATGAAATAAATGTAAATACTGCTTGTTTGAGTTTGATCGTCATTATAAATAAACACTTTTCAAATATTGCATTCACACATACAACATTCTTCTAAATTTACTACTATTTCTTAAAATACAGCTTTTGGGCAAAATAATAACACGACATTACATACATAATATTACTTCGCTTCGAAATTATTGCCTATCTTAATTACGAAATAGTATTCTAAGATAAGTAGGTAATTAAAATACACCTGAGCCAGAAATTATTATATATCACGTTCATAAGTCTATGTATTTCATATTTTTTTGAAGTTCCGCTAATTCAACGATCTCCATTTACTTCGCCTCGATGGAAATATAAACAACCTGGATGCGCAGTTACCAAGTGTGCGTAGCGCCATCTGTTTGAAACAACAGCGTTATCCAACTTTCTAAGAGAAGTGTCCCCTCCTATACATTTACCTTCGTGGTGAAGACATTTCAATTTTTAAATAAGCACCGGATTAAAATGCCACTTCTAAAATAATAATCGTGAATTTCTTAGTTTATTTCTTCAGTAAATTTTAATCAAAATATCGTCTCCCTGTGTTGAAAATAGAGATGGAATAAATGAATTAAAATTACGGCGTAATTTTTACGTATTTTAAACCATTTGACGTCATAGATCCGCACTTGCGAATTGAAATTCTGATATCCCATTTAAAAACCAATAACCCTTTTTCTAATCCTTTCTGTGGCAACAACCGAACAGAAATTCTCGTGCCCAGATCACAATGTAATGAATGGCGTAAGAGCGCGTTGCTGCTATTAAATTCTAAACATTAGGCTGCATTAAATTTCGTAAAAAATCATCTAATTTACATAATTTTTTCGTTTTTATTTTAAAAGAGGGAGAAAAGAATGTTTCACGATTTGTCAAAATATCTAAAAGTTATGACGAATAGAATTCAAGATGCGACAGTTTTAAAATTATTTTACGAAAAAATTCGCGAAGCAGATGCTTAATAAAAAAATTCCTAAAAATCGGTAAATCATGTTACGTATTCAGAACAAACTCTTTTTAAAAGAAAATTTCCTCCTCTATCCGATGATACAAATGCCGTTTTGCTGCGAGCGTAATTTCCGCCGTTATTACGAATTAGGTGAGAAAAAATGCCAAAAATCGCATAAAATATAAAATAAAAAAAATTCTAGGTCGAATTTTGAAAAAATCGCTTGGAGGTGCACAACTACATATTTACATCTTCCCGAGTACCAAATTTGGTGTTTCTAGGTGTAGCCGTTTATCCGTAACGCTGCCGACAGACACCCACACCCACACACCCACAGACACCTTCTTTTATAATAAGTATATAAGTAGAGATATCTCACTTATTCTTTAAATTACCCATAAAAGTATTGTCAAAGTATAGCCCCTAAAAGTATATAGTCAGAAATGACCAATGTTCCCAATTGCGAACACAGTGAAAATGCGGGGGGAAGAGGTTCTTTTTTTTTTTTTTTTTTTTTTTTTTTTTTCCCCACCATTTAAATGACGATCGATGCAGACGAAATTTGGGTCCGTTTTACGCAGGGGCGGATCCAGAGAAACCATCTGAGGGGGGCTCCGTTTTTCATTAGGATGATACATTAATTTCCCAATACTTTTTCTCCCAATGTATAATTAGACATAGTATATCACAACTAAATAAGTATGTTGTCTGCTAGAACCGTTGAAAGAAAACTCGGAAGGGGGGGGGGCAGAGCTATCGTGCGCCCTATACCGATCAAGTGAAGGCCGATGCTCATAAGCCACGTGTTTTATGCGTTTCAATGGACGACGAGACTGATACGGGGAAAAAATGCTCTCTCCATTGTATGGGGGAGCGGCAGAGCTTGATTATGACCAACTGGGGCCCCGGGCATTGACGAATTTGGGGGCCCCCATCTATGAAATTTGTATTATTTTTTTATAAAATTTTGATATAAAAAAGAATGTTTCAGGACAACATTTGATATTTGGGGGCCCTTTCGAGCCGGGGGCCCTGGGCAAAGTCCCGATTTGCCCTTGCGATAATAAGGCTCTGGGGAGCAGGGATAGAGTTTTCAGTTTAACACATTAATCTTTTGTTGGTAGATTAAAAGTCGTAAATTTCGCCAGATAAATGTCGCCTTAACCACTGTAGTGACGACAAAACGTGGCTAATCAGCAACGACCTTCATTCATGTTGTTGTTCGCGGGCCCCACCCATTAACATTTTAGTGTGTACAGAGTATAATTGCTGAATGCATTTTTTAACCCATTTCACAGCCACCGTGCAATATACAGTGTTCACAGCATATATTTGCGCCTTTTAGGATGGCATTAAGTTTTCCAGATTAAGTAATTCCCATCCTTTTCTGTGAGGACTGTAGAAAGCCAATGTCAATTGCTATTTACAACTAATTACCATTATTACCTGCTATTTACAATTTGAGCTTTCTTTTTAAAACCAGACCACCTATACATTGCCAGGCACTCGCTTTGTCTGATATCTTAGAATATGTTTTACTTTTATAATGAGGATTTGTACCCATACGTCTTGGTGGTGTGGACAACTTATGAGAGCAGTTGAAAGAAGCCACTCGTCGGGCCTCCAGAAATTGGAGTTATGTGTTATGTGATGTTATGTGGCAATACTAGAGGCATCCTATACTAGAAGCATCTGCATTCTGGGGCGGTTGCCTTGGTCGGAGGATTTTTTTCAGAGGTTCTAACACGTATTCACGTTAAATCTTGAGAAACCATCTGGAAAAACTCCAGATAGTTAGATCGACAGCCGCGCGCTAGGCCCAAACGCGGGACCTTCACGCTTCAGCCGCCTATCATGTCGAGTGTCTTATCCACTCGGCCATGGTGGGGCCCAGAGATTAGAATGTTGGATGTTCTTGCTTCATGCAACCATTTGCATGCAGAAGTGCCTTGGCAAACTCTTCCAATCGGCCACATTGACTTTTCGGCCGTTTGGATTTGGATCCCGAACGAAATTTTTGTGCTGCTTCAAGAATTTTCTCTTTGCTTCTAAAATACCTTCCAGAATACACTCAGGTAGTTGAGACTGTCTTGCGAATTGCACTTTTGACATTTCCCGACACATTTTTCCCACTCTTAAAAATTTTTTCCCCTGTTCCTGTAGCGTAAGATAAAAAAATCGTTGTTAAACAGAAACGACGTCGTCTTTGATTGTGGTTGTGTATGATTATGGCAACGTTACACTAGAGCGATCTGCCAAAGGGAGGGGGCGTGCCTTGGTAGGAAGACTTTCTAAGGGGTTCTAACGCGTATTCACGTTACATCTGGAGAAAACTTACCAAAACTCCAGACCGTTAGATCGACAGCCGCGCAATGGGCCCCGAACCCGCCACCTTCACACTTCGGTCATCTGCCATTTTCAGTGGCATAACCACTGTGCAATGGTAAGGCGACGTCGTCTTTGAATAGAAATTTTTTACGTTTGAGTTGCTGGGACTCTAAAATATCGTCTTTGGAAAGAGATCGCCGTTAAACAGACAGTCACCTGTATATACAGTGCTACTTTTTAAAATTTCTGTTCATGTGAAAATTTACAATTTTTTTAAACTTCCCTAATCCATTGTGTATTTCTAGCTCTAGGGGGGGACGAGCTCCCAGAGCCCCCCCCCGTGGATCCGCCACTGGTTTTACGACCCCTTCACAAATTTACAATCGATTATAACAGCACCTTCACAAAATTATAGTCGATGAAAACGGCCCCTTCACAAAAATACAATTGATTAAAACAACCCTTCATTGGCTTTTCTGCGTATATTTTGTTTTGTAAATTATTTTAAGAAAAAAAGATATACTTTTACAAAAATTGGTATGAAAATTCTCAAAATATATATATTGAAATTCACAAAACTAAACAATTTTCGCAAAAATGGGACCCTGGAAAAAATTCCTGGATTGACCCCTACCATAACTAACGTATAGAGGGCAAAATATGTGAAAAAAAAAAAAAAAAAAAAACCTAATTTAAAATATGTCTGGATCTGAATTCGGTCTGTAAAAGGTTAAAGTAATTAATTTCAAATCAAAACTTTAAAAATATGTTTAAATTTAATTTTACTAATATGCTGTTCGTCAAACTCACTGATCTAAACTAAAAGGATAATTAAAATGCTTAGATTACAATCTGGATGAATTATATTGTATTAATTTTATGAAAATAATGGGGTATGATTATTAATTAAAAATTTCTCCAATTACTTTTCAAGAAATCGATTTTTGTCAGTTACTTTTTAAACATTTTATCCACCCTTAGTGTTACTTAATTTTATTGCGGGATCTGTTAGTTGACATACTAAATTGTACATTGCTTGTAAAGATTTTTTTTAAATTTAAAGTTAAACTTCGATGTTCTACTTTAAAAAATGCATATAAAATTAATCTAAATAGATTAATCTTTTATTAGTTTCGAATTATTTTCACTCATTTAGCACTAGTGTTTGGTAAAGCTTTCTATCAGTAATCTTTATAGTAGTATATCTTTACAGAAACTTATAATTTATTAACTATTTTTGATTCGGAGGACTAAAAAAAATGAAAATGAACATGAATATTCAACAGTATTTACACTGGAACTATAAATAAATATATTAAATTATCTAACGGATAAAATGCTGAATTTAAATAAAAAATTTCGCGTGATGCGTAAATTTAATAAGTATTAATACAATAATTTTTATTGCTTTAAAAAGTCATCTAGTCAATATTTGGTTCTTTTATTCTATATTTGTGTTGTCTAATGTACAGTATAAGACTGTGAAAACCAATCTTAAAATTTTTTTTGTATCAATTAAAACAACTGCATTTTTTGTGTGTTTTTAAAAACTATCATACACACAGAACAGAGTGCAGCTAGAAAATCCAATTCCTCTCCTCTTTACGAGAATTATGGATGACGACAAAGTCTACGTACTCCATCCGCTTGCGTCATTCCTTAAAAATCCTTCAATGATTTTGCCTGTCGAAACCGCCTCTTATTCCTCCGCGATAATAAAGAGTTCCAGATTTCTTATTACTCTTTTACCAATAACTTAAAATGCTATTTCAATTAAAGTACACGAATAACGAATAATCTGTATATTGCACATGAAACAAACTGTTTCAAGGAGTGTTGACTAGTCTTTGATAAGATAAAATACAGGCTATGAGGCAGGACGGATGTCCCTAACACCGGTTGTTGACTTTCGCGGATGCAATTCTGGCTGTTAATGCCAATGCGCAGTGTAGATCGTTGCACAATGGAGGTTTCTGGTTTGAGGTGCGGTCTTATCTGTGCTCGCTTCTGACTAGGGTTGGCCAGAATCAGAGGCCGGTCCCTAGACTGAAGCACACGCAGTGTGGATTAACTTTACAACTTATCATCTCAACCGAAATATAATCAAATCTCAAATTAAACATATTCCAATGACTCTAAATGTATTATTCGGTAAGTATACAATTTCATTCGTTATCAATTTAGAAGGTCATTTAATTACAATTTGTTTTATTTATTTTTTGAACTTGTAATTTTTTTTTTATGTATCACCCCAACAATATATATATATATATATATATATATATATATATATATATATATATTTGTTCACTGCCGTTTGTTGTACAGTTATATCGTCTTACACTAAAGTGGATTTAAAATTTTCCTCTTAAGTGACCCGCATATGGCGTTTCATGCTATGTGCTAGATCGATAGCAATACATCCGGCTTTGCAGTGCTGGCGTTTTTCGTGGCATGCAGTTTCAATTTAGATGTGAAATCTCGCGTATGTTTTGTTCATGATGAACTTTCACTGAAGATTGCAGATTTTGAGTGCATACAATAATTATGAACTGTGTTAAACGTTTATAAGAATCTTTTTGTGTAAGTGATGAGTTTGGGAAAATATATGTACATGACAATAACAGCAGAAATTTCAGAACTGTATAAAGGAAATTAAGGTTTTATTTATGACGAATGCTTATTTTTTGCACGATGATTACTTTTATGTATGAATGCGTGAATTTCCATAAAAGTGTATTTGATTTTTTTCACTGAAATGAGTTTGTGTCGATTTAATGAAGTTTACATTATTATTTTAGGATTATCTAAATTCTGAGGAATTCATCAGCAATGCTGAAAACAGCAACTGTACTCTTGGATTTTGGATTACTAATTGTGATATAATTTACTAGTCGTGATTGGATTTGTGCAGTGTTAATCAACTAAATTTCTGATAATCCCTGTGCTTCATCTCAAGGAATCTATTTCATTGTGTCTTGTGGATTTGAATCGATTACCTCGATGAGTTGTGCTACACGAATTGCCAAGACGAATTTGCGACTCAATTTACGAGATGCTGGTCAAAAACAGCAATCTAGTTACGAAAAAACTAGCGCTAGTGGAGGGAGCCTTAGTCCTAATTTACAGCCTGCCACACCTCCAACATTTCCAAATAAAGAACCTCTTACTGCCACAAAGGTAGCAGAGAAGTATCTGCTGCTTAATCGACTGGAAGGCAGCACCCTAAGACATTGCATTCATATTCAGAGTCAAAAAGAATTTGTATGCAAGGTGAGATTTATAATTACCTACATTTTTATGTTTTTTATGATTAAATTTTCGTCACATAATCTTGGAACATCTGAGTGAAACATTAAATGCATATTTAAATAATTTTGCTGTGAAATTCTTGTTTATAGTTTTTTTTTTTTTTTTTTTTTTTTTTAATCATTTTTCTTAAAAGGGTGTTTGATCCTTTACAAAGCAATATGTTGCTTGGCTCTTCGCATGAAAAAAAATGAAACGAATTATAACAGAAATCTGGAAGTTTCTTTAAAAGCTGTGCTGTTAATCTTTACAATTAATAAATCTACAAGAATTATGAAACTCGAAATAGTTTTGAAGGTGGAGTACAAAGGGCTTCTTTCTGACAGTTACTATTCTATGTTTGACCTTTCCCAAAGTGCATAGTGAAAATTAATATTTGTCACTGATGTCAGTTTTTATTTGTGAAATAATTGCAAGATTGAAAAGAATTAAAAAAAAAAAAAAAAAAAAAAAAAAAAACGACCAATTGCTTAGACATAAAATATCGAATTTGGAACAGAAATAGCACGCTATTTGTATTTCTTTTTAAATGAAATCTAAGCAATTACTGTGTGAAAATTTGAAGTGATTTAGTTTAAAACTGAGTATTGAAGTTTGATAAGTTTAACTTTACTATACAGATTCAAAGTGTAAAAGTGAAAAAGTAATAAATGCTAATAGCAGTTTTTAAAAGCACAAGACATATATAATAAAGATGAAATAATTTCTATAATTGAAGGTTGATTATTTTTTTAAGTGAAGCTCCGAAAATTAATCGGACCATGTTTTTCGTTTTAATCCCATATAAATATTTGTTTTTATTATGAAGCTGTGTGTGGAGGGGGGGGGGGGGAGATTCATGGTTTTTGAATGAGCTTATACATACTTTATCTAAATTTTATGAGTAAGATATGTTGTGCTTTTTATATTTAAAAGCTTATTTTGAAGTGCTACTTTTTTTTTTTCCTAATTAAACACATGTACTAATTTTTCATCTGTATATTTACCCTCAAATCCGTTATTTGCTTGTGAAGTGGAGAGCTTATAGTATCTCTTGAAATTGTCTTAATTATTTATCTTTAGGGTTTTATACTAAATTATTTGTCTATAAATAAATAAAATTGTACATTATGAATATGTACAATTGCAAATTTTAATCAATATAATTAATGCTAATTCTGAATGTTTGTGTTATTGTTAATTTCTACGGGGGAGGGGATGCAAACTGAATTTGTTGTACTGTAAATTAAATAACACATCGATTGTTTAATTCAATATAAAAAAAAAATTGATTACTTCTTTAATATTGTCTTGTGTAATGAAATAATGTCAACAAAAACAACTATGAAGGCTATTAAAATTTCTTATTCTCTGTAAAAATGCTAGAGGAACTTAGCTTGAATGCATATTAACCCGCTGATATTAATAGACCAAAACTATAACATGTTTAAAAAAATTAATATCAAGTATATGAACATTTAAGTCAGGAAGTTAAACTGATAATTAGTGACTTTGTTGACATAGTCATGAAACACATCAAAAACTTGTCATTATTGTTAAACATATCTTAAATTTAAATTGCTTGCTGAAATTGTATTGAAAACTTTAAGTAAATGTTTTGTACATCTGAAGTTTCATGTACTTTAATGTGTTTCTGACTAATGAATATTTTTAATTTGACTGTTCAGTTGGATTATGATTGATAAATTTTAACTGTTAAGTTATGCTTAGTACATCTGTTTGAGGATCTATTTGAAATATAAGAAATCGGACTCTCTAAATTTTTATAGTTTAAAATTATGAAGCTTTCAAATCTTGTACTACTTCTGTGTAAAATTTAAATCATTCTGGAACTGCCTGCTAGCTTTACTGCAGGCAATTCAAGCTTTTCTATTGTACTTTTAAAGAAATAACTGGAACTTATTTTTAAAGCTATTTTTCTATTTCATAATGTTCATGAGAAATCTAGCATCTTACATTACCTTGAATGAACTTTAATTTCTGCACATTAATTTTTCATTCATTAATAACAGCAAATGTATTTGTTAAACATGTTTTGATAAATGTGCTCATGCTTGGATTCAGTAGAGTACTTTGGAGGGCAAGGAATTATTATCTTTTGGTCTGCTTTTAAAAATTCATTGTTATTTTGATAAAAAGGTGCTATAAAGATGTATGTTTTTGTAAATTTATTTGTGCCATGTAGGGAAAAAAGTTATGCTGTTTGAAACTTGTATAAAATAATTTTTGAACAACTGTTGTAGTAATTATAAAAAATATGCAAAATCCTGTTAATTGCTGTGTTATTTAATACTAATCAGAAATTGTAGGTATGTACTTCTATGTTGAACTCTGTAGTAATAAGTAATTAGGTGTATATGTAGCTTCTAAAAATTATGTTTTGGCTCCTAAGGTATTACAACTTTTGTCAGTTTCTGATGATACAATAATGTGAATAGCAGTGAAAAACGTTTAACACAAAATCGAAGGGACCAAAATATTTTTTCATGTTAAAAGATTCGTTAAAAAAAAAGAACAAAACTCACCATATTTTCGATGTTCTTATATTTTATATCGATTTCCTGTTAAACAAGAAGTAGGTTGCATTCATTGGGATGAAAAAAATATTATTTTTGGGAGACTCTTTGCAGATTTCTGTTTTTGTCTTCAGTTTCTCATCAACTGCATTTAGAAGCACTATCTTCTTTCTAATCGAAATTGCCCTTTATTTTCGTGCCGATTTCTCTGCCATTGTGCCCATAAAACATAAGCTAATTTACGAGAAACATTGAAATTCACTGATTTTTAGCGAAAATTCAACGGTTATAACACAAAATTCACCACGTTCAACGCAAACCAACTGACTATGGAAACGACTAAAGAACAAGAATGCATTTTCCTGAATGGGTGGTAATTTTGTCACCAAACTCCTTTCATCCCTTCTTCACAGGGAAAAAGGGCAGCCCAACAGAACAACTAAAGTGCATTCCCACCAATTGCCGATTCTTTGATACAGATAAGAATTCTATTCATTAGGGGGAGGGGGAGAGACCTGATGGATGATGCTATTAATACTTCTAGGATGACAAAAGGTAGAAAAAGCATTTCCCAGAATTTAAATAAAATTTATTTTCCACAAAAACGTTAAAGTGCCTTGTCGCAAACATGCCACTGAAGATTAAAAACTAACTTTTTTTCGTGTTAAAAGAACAAAAATGCATTAAACTGCATATTTTGCGTTCCGGACCCTTGTGTCATTTCGTGTTAAGAGTTTTCGTATTAAACGTATTTCACTGTACATTCAAGAGGTCCAATAGTTTTCCCATTAAAAGAAAAAATAAATAAAATTTAATTTGTATGAGGCAGGGTTGCCACTGGTCAGGGAAAACCTGTTAAAGTCGGGGAATTTCATTTTGGCAAAAGTCGGGGGGGGGGGAATTGCAAATTTTGGCCCCAAACCTGGAAAATCATATAATTTGGACTGGAAAATTAGTGTTTGTAAACAAACAATATTTAACCTTGAATATATGCAAGTTGGGTCATAAACAAAAAATAGTCTGGATTTTTATCACATGATGGTCTGGGAAACCTGGGAAAAATCGGGGAATTTTTTTTTTCAGAAATTGAGTGGCAACCCTGTGAGGGTGTCAGTGTTTAATAATGAAATTGGTAGTGGTCAAAATAGCTTTTTCTTTTTCTTTTTTTTTTTTTTCTTTCTTTTTTTTTTTAAATCTGGTGGCCATTTAAAATTTAATCCATTTAAAGGGCTAATTCATATGCTATTAAGTTGTATTTACTTAATTTATTCTTAAACAATGTAAATGAACAATTACTAAATATACATTGCTATTAGTATAACTTTCAAAGCAAAAGATTCAGGCAAAGTTGCTTGAAAACTAATTGTGGTGGTATGAAAATATTTAATGTTCTATATTTCATCACTATAACTGTGGATATAAAACTGTTTCTTTTGACATGTAAAAAATGAAAATAGTGTTCATAATTTTTATCAAATGGATTTTGTTAAAAATAAAAAATTCCACATTTTTTGTGACAGATTTGACATGAAGATTAATATCAAGTTTTGGGGAAAAGCAAAATAAAAGGTTTCCAGTGAAAATTATGGTGATTTTTTTTTTTTAAGCATAAAGTGAACCATTCTTTTAAATAAATATATCAAAAATTTATGGTATTTTAATGACTCTAAGGACATTAAACTAGAGGTAAAAATAAGATTTTCAAAGTTAGCCTTAGAGTAAAAAACTATAAAAAATCATTTATACAATTATCTTATAATATCTTATTTTCATATGATAGGCAGGGTTTCGGACCCACCCACAAACCCAATAAAACCCACACAGAAGTGGGTTTTTTTGGGTTTCATTAAAAATTATCAAAATTTTTCCTTTCTCTCATTGAAATCATTTGTTATTTGACATTAAATACATATAATATTACCTACATAACTTAATGCATTATATTAGATAAATATGCCAGTTTAATTTTTTTATAATTATTTTTCCAACTTCAACATAAAGAATAATAACATTTTTAAAAATAATACCTTGAGCCCATTCTATCTGCAATATTTGTTTTGAAATGAACAGGTGTAGAATGCAGGCAGGGATAACTTAGTAATTTCTCTTTTATGAATAAGTTTTTAAATACGAATAAAATATGTAATTATCAGTATAGTGACAAAAAAAAAAAAAAAAAAAATCCTTTCCCAGAGAAGAGAAAAATGAGACATGTCTCTCTCTTACAGCTTACAAGCATGCATCTCAAGAATGAATTCAGGTTCAGGAACCATCCTGTATTCTATTAGTTGCTGCATTACTTTAGTACTGAGAAATATAAATCTAATTCATTACACATTGTTTATGTGGGATTTAATATCGGACATATTAATTCTAGATTTTTTAAAGTAAAAAGGAATATATATTCAAAGCAAAAATGAATAACTATAAAGAAAATTATTAAATAAATAGGAGTTCTGCAGTAAGTTGGCCTGCAAAGGGTTTACTGACTTATATTCTAACTAGAAAATATAACTATGACTTAAAAAACATAAAGGTAAAAAAAATTTAAAAGTTAAATTTAAAAGTAATAGAAACAGCCAATCAGAAACAACATATTTTTCTATGTGAACAATAATATACTTTTATCTATGGTCATAAAACAAATTAGGAGCCCTTTATAAACATCAGCAGAAAAAGATAGTACTGCATTAAAGTTGAAGTTATTTTTACATTTTAATTAATTATTATTTTGTAATGAAAGTTTTCTTTTACACTAAAACTATTCTGGTTTGAAATAAAACCACAAAATTTAAATCCAAAAAGTGTTATACTATAAAAAAATCTTAATAGAACCCACCCGGGTTGTGTTTAAAAAAGGGGTTTTAAAAAAAAAAACCCGGGTTTTTTAAAACTCTGATGATAGGTGAATTATTTTTTACAACAGGATAAAAAAAATGTAGTTGAAATCAAGGCCGTACCCAGGGTGAAGGCGATCAGGGGGTCCGGTCGTCCCCCCCCCCCCCCCCCGCGATTGTGCGCGAGCACAGCCAGCTGTCGTCAAAAAAGGTCTCTAGATCTGTGGCACGCGATGAACGTTTCAATCGTCCGCCATCTTGCTGGTAGTAAGTCGAGCGATGGCAATGGCTGCCCTTTTTTCAGCATTGGGAAAGGGTTGCGCCTCAAAGGGTTAAAACAAAATTCATAATTGCTTAAATCAATATTAATTTGGTAAATATTGTTATATACTTTTCTCAATTACGTTTCACAAAGATCATAGATATAACAAACATAATCTGACCATAAATATAGAAATTTATAGGGGGGAAAATATACTAAAATTTAAAATATATAACTAGTCAGATCTATTGGATCAACATATGGGACTGATTTGACATGTTATGGCTCCTTTTGTTTGACAAGTTTTGTTTGTCTCTGAATCTGCAAACAAAAGAAACTTTTTTATTATTTATTACTTGAAAGTGAAACACCTTATTTATTCAAGATTAAGCACACATTTAGTCTCCGAGACTGTTGCCTTAAAGAAACATAAAGATTAAATTATTTAATGGCAGTAAACAAGTAATTAAAAGTTTAAAAATCTGAAATTTACTTTAAGAAAAAAAAAAGTTTCAATTAAATTTTTATACTGAACTTGGAAACTGCCTTATATTTTATGTACAGTGTCCACTAAACTGTCTGTTCAAGATAATGTGTACTGCAAAATTGTGCGCTAATATCAAGATGTGTATCCACTGTATCCATTAACCTAAATTTTTGACAATTGTAGACAAATATGTAATATTGGACTTGGATTTAATTTATTTCTCTTATCTATATTAACTATTTGAATATTAAAATGAATTTACTGTAGCATCTTTATTAGTCTTGAAGAAGGAATTTAGCTTCTTCCTGTGATTCTTTTAAAGATGCAAAACTTGTAATGTACTTTTATTTAAATTTCTTTTGAGAAACTGGGACACATAAAAGTGTAGCAGCACTGGATTAAAGGAGGGAGGAGAAAAACGATATAGTAGTAGTAGTAGTAATAATAATAAACATGATTTGAGTATTTGGTAGATTTTTAGTGGCCCTCTAGGCAGGGCCTACTTATCGCACGGGCACCTGAGGCTCGTGCCGACACATGCAGAAACAGGCCAAAAATTTGAATTTAAAGCTGTATATAGGGCACACAAATTGAGCCAGCTATTTTATAGGGGCACAAAATTTGAAAAGTGCCCTGGGCACAGAAATCTTATTGTCAAGCCCTTGCCCTCTTTAAGCACAGCCGTGATAATTATTCATCATAAAAGAACTTGTTTACTAGTAGTTTTTAAATAAACAAATAAATAAAATTACTGAATTGCTCATCAATTGAAAAATAATAGGTTTAGTACTAATTAATTTATGAATTTACGACTTAGTACGACGCGCCTCGAATAAGACTGCAGTAAGTACAAAATCTATTATCCGTTTGCATTAAAAATAATAATCAAATGATGGGTGAGGAACGGTTCCGTTCCATTTAAGATATTTTGGCCATATTGACTGTTTCATTTGAAAAATATACCCCTAAAATCCGTAATGTTAAATGTCTATCTTGTATAGTTTTCCCTCATGTAGATGGTGACTCACGTTGAGTATCGGAATGTACGTCGTATATCCCCCTCCTGTTGTAATTGAATATGTTTGTCCCTAAGGTGATGGCTGAGTCATTGCGTTCCATCAGTCGTGTTTTATTGGAAGACAAAATTACATAGGCGCAGACTCCATAAGGATTGAAGAGGCTTCAGACTTCACAGTATTTCCCCCCAGGAGATTGAGCATCCATACCAAATAATTAGATCCTAAAATTTTAAAACTTTAGTAACATTAGTATTGAAAAAAGTTAAACAACTACAAAATATGACTTACAGTATTGGTCAAATTATTGCATTCTGAGTAACAACAAAATAAGTTAGTGTTGCCACTTTGCGCAAAAAAGAAAAATCTGTTCATAAACGCAGTGACATTTAACTCATTTAGCTTCATTCAATTAAATATATATTTCACAGCGAATAAATTTAATTAAAATTGTCTTAAAAAAAAGAAGATAAAGAGTCCAGTAATTTGCCCAGCATTGTAAATGCAAATCGGATGTAAATCCCATAGATTTAAGAGATTATTAACTTATATGCCGCTTTACCACAGGGAGTGGTTCAAATTTACAAAAGTGTAAATTTCGATTTTTTTTTAATTGCAAATCAGTATTCAGTAGATTATAGCATTGCCAATCACACAGACACGTATTTACTTCAGCAGTTTTAATTTTTGCACATTTGTTTGCAAATTGGAGAGGGGAAAAAAAAATATTGGGTGCCCCCTCCCCCCCCCCACCAAAAAAAAAAAAGAAAGAAAGAAAAAACTAAATTTTTAACATGGAACGGATACTTTCTGGTGGTGATCACAGGAATGAAAATACGGAACAAAACCTCAAAACATGGGACTGTCTCGCATAATCTAGACGGCTGGTCACTTTATAATAGCTTACAACAACTGCGCATGTCGTGATCGGACATAATTTTTTTCATTTAGGAAAAACAACAACAAAAAAGCCAGTATTTTTAACCCAATGGAAAAGAGTTAAAAATCCATTTTAAAGCATGAAATTCTGAAACTTGATTTACTATGGGGGGGGGGTAAAATTTAGTAGTTATGCATGTGTGTAGGATAGGTAGCTATACGAAATAGAGCTTTGAATTAAGAAAAAATCTCATGAAGTCAGCATTGAAATTTTTAGCGAGCTTAATTTTAAAATCTTGCAAGAACCTCAGAAATCTTAAATACGCATTAGAGTGCTTTCATTTTTGAAAAAAATATTTTCATTCGATATCCTTTAAAAAAGAATAATTAACCAAAAACATCCTTCGATCAGTTCTTTTATCATTTCTTTCAATATTTTTAACAGAATAAACAGTGAGGCATATATTTCCAATGACGAGAATTTGCCCTTGTGCCAATTTTGGCCAGACATTTAAACTAACCACCTCAACGGAAGAGCTAAATTTTCGTCACGCCGTCGTTCTTTCTTCTGCTCCTTTTTTGAGTTTACTTCTTAAAGCCGGAAATCGCTTTATTTATTTATTTATTTTGCTTTGTTATTTCGTTCTTTTTCCATACTTTGAATGTTGCGAAAGTTTTCGTTGTATCTTGTTCAATGCCAAGCATCTAATAGAATGATCAAGCTTAATGATTGTTCGATGTTCTGATTGATGCATTTGGAGGCAGATTTTTCCTGACATTTGTGTACTGCACATTTTTTCACTGAAATAAGGTTTAATTTCTATAGTTTTCGTGATATGATTTATATGAATTGTCTTTTAATAGTGTACGATACGATTTCAATTTCATGTATAACTTTCGCTCTTCATACATACATGTAAGTTTGAAAAAGTTTATTTTATTTCTAAGGACAATCGCGTATAGCATGAGGCATGACCCCGACGTTCGATTACGAGCCCTGGACCCAGGATCAGAGACGGGCCCTCATCCCCCTTTTTTTCAAGTCCAAACTAAACTTCATTTATAAAATTGTTACTTCAAAATGACAAGGGTTAAGTACCATTTGTATTCAATCAACTACTAAAAGAGCTAACTTTAGGATTACTAGTAAGGGTTACATTTGACTTATGTGTAAAGTTTTGTTTTAAATAAGATAAAATTTTCATACACTTACGCCCCCCCCCCCCCTACAGCTAGAGCCCGGGAGCAATCGCCCCTCCTGTCCTCTCTCACGGCGGGCCTGGCAGGAAGAAAGGATGGAGATAATAAGATACGAACACAATTTCACACAACTCGCGCAATGACAATTTTACTTAACTTTTATGATAAACGGTTTATCATATTTTAAATTTTAAGCTGCAATTAGCTATAGTCTTCTAAAATTTCGTTGAATAAAAAATGTATTCAAATTTTTTTTCTAGTTTGTATTATAGTTATTGAAACTGCGTAAGGCCCCCTTTCACCCGTACTGCCGGACCCTGGTCCCAGGGTTCTTTTTTAAATCTGTTGTAAAAGGTCAGTCGTATCAGCATTTTAAAGACAGAAATTGTATGATTAGAATGTTATTAGACCAGTAAAAATTCTTTTTTAACTGATTGAATTAATTTTTTTTTTTTAGGTTGTGCCAAACGAAAGGTATCGCGAAGTCCTCTGCGGCCATTTCCGCCTGGAATCCCACCCGCATATAAACCAGGTTGAAGAGGTCATAGTTGGCCGAACTAGTACCTATGTGATCTTCCCTCGAAGTCACGGGGACCTACATTCTCATGTCCGAGCTAGGCGGAACCTCCGCGAGGCGGAAGCACGGGCTCTCTTCAAACAAGTCGCTTCTGCAGTGGCTGCCTGTCACCAAGCAGGCATTGTTCTTAGGGATCTTAAGCTCAGGAAATTTGTATTCAAGGATTCACAGAGGTAAGTTTTCTCAACTTGTTTTCTCTGATTGTTTATATTAATTAGTAGGATGTATCCCCCCTTTTATTTCTTTTTTGAAAGCTAAGATTTTAATTATCTGTGAAACATGCACTTCTGGTTATTTATTCATGATAACCTTTTTCTCTTACTAAAAAAATACATTCAGACCAAGGGCGGCTCCAGTAAGGGGGCTATGGGGGCCATGGCCCCCTCCGAAGTTTTGTTTTGTAACCTTAGATTTGCATACTTCATGACTTCGTGCATTCAATTTGCAATTTGGACAATGTATATACCCATCTGAAAAATTCAATGGCCCCCTCCGAAAATTCAATCTGGAGCCGCCCTTGATTCAGACCTATTAAGTATGTCGTAGTTTTTTTTTTTTTTCCCTGTAGAAATATTTTAACATCGAAATTGTTCTAATATTCATTATTTTTGAAAATATTAATGAGAGTATTAGGTTTCTAAGTACATAGTTCTTTAAGCTTATACACGTGAAAGCCTTATAGCTTCTTTTTAAAGTTACTTCTTGTTGAGATGAATTTGCGTGTTAATGTATCGAGATTTTGTCAGATACTTTATTGTGCGGCTGTAATAGGGTAGAGTAGCCCGAATTCGGGGGGGGGAGGGGGGGAGTATCTTTACTGTATCACTGTTTTCATTCTTTCAAATTTTGTACGTTTATCGGAGGTTGTTGCCTTTCCCAAATCTGAATGAGTCACGGACTGTTTCTAGCCTCCCTAAAAATAAACGTTTTCGCCAATGCGAAATTTGTGTACTCAGGGTCGGTGCGGCTATAAATGGCTGATGAAAACTTCGTTGCTTTCGCCGTACTCACCCGCTTGCGTCGTCGAAAGGACTGAAAGAGGGCACTGTGTCGCATCGTCCGTGGTGATGCTGCGGCAGGCGTGCTATCTGGAGCCATCCATTTATGGCTTTTCCGAATCGGATGAGTGCGGATGTGAAGAATTTGCTTTTTTACATCCGGCTCCACCCCTTTATAGAAGGTCTTTAACAACAGGGACGTGCTTAGGGTTTTAGCGGCCCTGGACAAGTCTTTCAAATTTGTCTACTTACTAAATAGTGGATTTTGACCTGCCCCTCCAAAATGCCAATTTATGCCAATGAGTTGCTGTATGGATTTTCTCAAGTTTGAAATTGGACATTTTTTTAAAATTCGTGCCGTACTGACTTGTCACCTCCCCCCCCCCCCATTCCTTATATAATTTATTTAAAGGTCGTCTTAAACGAAATTCATCTGGCATATTGTAGACTGTACTCAAGTTTGCGTGGTTAACGTCTTAGAGCAAGATCCCAGGGCCCCCATACCTTAATTAGTTTCTCATGCACAATATGCATACGATAGTGTTAGTACGTACAGTAAACGTATGTGTACTTGCTAACTTGGGCCAACGGCCAATTCTCAGGTACCAATTGCTGTAGGTACGTAAAGATATTACTCACTTAAATCTCACAGCTGATTTTTACGTATGTTGTTCAGAATATTGTTACAAATTTCGAATCAATGCTGCCAGACACTTTCTGTGGGCGTTAATTATCGCCAGACGCCTTAAACATCGGTAGAAAAAACATAATTTTTCGGAGAGTGTATCTCCCTCCTATACTTATGGTCTACTAGCAGCGTGGCTCGGCGTTGCCCGTGCAATGAAAGCAATCCCATTTACCTCAAATATAGAATGTAAAGGGTAGGAATGTGAATCCTCCCTGGTCTACTCTAGTGTACTGTGTGTGTGCGTATGGTATTTAGTATTTTGTTGGGTCTATTCAAAGCAGCTGTCATTTCGATTTCAACGAGCAAATTAAAAGTATTTGCAGTGTTTTAAAAAATATGACAGTGTTGTTAAAATGTTTCTTTATAATTCGGATATAAATTTGGTATTGCTTACGGAAGGGAAGTTTAACGACTTTTGGTGTACGTATGCATGGATGTAACTCGCATATCTCTAAAATTATTAGTCGTAAATTGTTGAAATTTTATACATAAAATTGTAACATTTAGCTCGATTTTTGGTTCCAACCTACAGGGGAGTTTATTTACAGGACCATCCACAAGAATTTCAATACAGTAATGTCTATGGAAATTTTCAATATATTACGTCTGGAGTCATTGTTTGGTCCATGCCCAAAATCTTCCCATTTGTCATCGACCATGGCGAGTTTTGCCGAAATAGCCATATTTGACGTCAAAAATAATTACATATTTCGTGTAACTCTAGAATGTTAAGACTTTGTATTTAGAGATAGTTAGTATAACATACAATTGTGCATTTCTTTTTATTATTGCAATTGACTGGGGAATTTATTTACAGGGTCAACCAAAAGATTTTCAATACATTAAGGTCTATGGATACCTTCAATTCATTTAAAGGTCTGTGATGAATCACTGTTTCGGCTATGACCAAAATCTCACTCTCTACCTCAATCTTGTTAGCTTTTTGCGAAATATCGCCCAATAAGGTGCCAAAAACGAATCTCTCAAATTGAAACCAGATTGCCGATATCTCAACTATTTGGCTATCAATTGTTAAACCTTACTATTATTGCAGTATTTTATCTCTCAAGCAAAACCGTTTAGAGAAGTGCACCAAAAATATTTGATTTTTAACAGACGTACAAGGAAGTCATGTGTGTCCACATCTGATTTTTTTCCTTCCGATCTTCAAAGCGTCTGGCGATAATTACCGCCAACAAAAAAGTATCTGGCAGTATTGATTCAAAATTTGTAGCAATATTCTGTACAACATACGTAAAAATCAGCTGTAAGACTTTAAGTAAAGTGAGTAATGTTTTTAATACCTGTAGTAAGTGGAAACTGCGAATTGGTCTTCGGTCAATGCTAGCAAGTATACATGCGTTTACTGTATGTACCAACACTACTCTATCGTATACATTTTGTGCATGAAAAATAGGTAAGGTCTGGAGGCCCTGGGATCTGACACCATTTAGTTTTGTGGTGGTATTGGCCTATTTTCTGTATTCTCCATTGTATGTAGTCTAATATCGTGTCGCTTTCAAATCGATTTTTGGTTCTGTTCGCCTTCCGCTGGATTTTTCATATTTCGTTTTTGTCACGTTCTTGCTCGGTTCTTCTTCCCCTCCTCTTTATAAATACTGTATGAGCGTTGAATGACCTCCACGGTCAAGCAATCGACCCTTCTGCTGTTTTCATGAAATTACTTGGAAAAATTTGTTTTCCTGTCGCCTGTTCAATTAAAGGATTGCGATGTCTTTGTGGAATACCGGGGACTTTTAAGCTTTAAATATCTTGTGTATCATCTTCTTGTCTTGTATCTAATTGTGTATTGCATCTTTAGTAAATTGTGTAATTTGGGATTATTTTCAAACACAAAGCTACTTATTTTCGGTGTAATGACAACATTTTGTAATTAATTTTCAAATTAACAGTTTCAATCTTATTTCGTTATAGAATTTCTTAAAATGCTCTAGTGGGAAAGTTGACAGTTAGGCATTTTGCGCCGTTTCAAATATCTATGTCGATCATCTGACTGTTAGAGTTGCTTAATAATCATTTCGATTTTCGTTTCCGGAACAAACGTTTGGGAAATTGAACATACCGTTTTTATATATTATGCAGAATCATTGCGTAACAAAAATGCATCGTTTGAAAAATGTATAGGGCTGTAGCAAAGCTAATATGCACGGGCGTAGCTATAGAATGTACAAAATGCGAATTTTTCAAAATTAATAGGAAACTAAAAAATATTTTATCATATACTATTTGAGCCCTGGATACGCCGGCAAAACTAGCGTTTTCTCGTAGCCTATCCAGATCCGCCAGATCAGAGTAAGGAGTTGCGCCTTATATACGTCCGTACTTATATGACCGAAGGTGACCTTGCTAATTCCGCATTGCTTTAAAATTTTATCCGACGTTAATTCAGGTTATCCAGCCGCGATGTATTAATTGCAAGTAAAATAGATCGTTTAAGAAAACGCCCGTTATCTCTGGGAATCCCATCCACTGGCGTATGTGGATTACCTCAGATATTCCAGTGCAGGGGAGAGGTTGTCGGTTCAGTTGAAGGTAATGCACAAGGCCTCGTTATTTACTTCCGCGATTTCAATATTTATTTTTTTTTTCTAGTTTTTTTTAATTAAATGACTTGACTAAAATGCACAGCGTTCAAAACTATTCTTAATTTAATATTTATGAAAAAATTCTTTAAAAAGGAAAATCCCCTTTAGCCTCAAATTAGCAGAAAACTCTGAAGAAGCAGTGATGTGGTTAAGATTAGTGGGAAAATCCATTAATTTTATGGCATAATAATTATTCTGGGTTTATAAAGGATACTTTGCAGGATGTATATGTGTGTGTGTGGGGGGGGGACACACCTAACTTAACTAAATATTTTTATGAAAAATAAGCATTAAAAATAATTAGACTTAATAATACACCGAAACTGTGTTTTGTTGAACTGTTTGAATACTATATGGGGCGATAGTGCTGAATATCCCAGTGCAATGCAAAAAGTATTCAGTATTAAAATGGTTAAGCTAAAAGCTAATGTATGCTCAAATTACTTGTAATACTTAACATGCATGTGAATTATTCAATCTAATCCATCCATTTAAATCATGGATGTATTATTGTTATGCATTCACATAATTCGGTGAGCTAGTTGAAGAGCTAAGTGTTGCTTCAAATTTAAAGACTCCTAAATACAGTCAGTACAGTTTTAAATGCAAATCTTTGGCAAAAAAATTGTTTGAAATTTAGTGGCAAAACTCTTTGCCTAGATATGTGCTATATCAAAGGGTAAAAAAAGTGAACTTGTATGTATTTATTTACTGAATCTTTGTATATTTTGTCAATTTTTTTTTTTTTTTTTTTGTCTTTCCTAGAACTCAGCTAAAATTGGAGACTCTTGATGATGCTGTTGTGTTAGAAGAAGATGATGACTGGCTCAATGATAAGCATGGTTGTCCTGCATATGTTAGTCCCGAAATTTTGAGTCCAACGAGTAATTACTCTGGTAGGGCTGCTGACTGTTGGAGTCTGGGTGTAATGCTTTATACTATGCTAGTTGGCAGATACCCTTTCCATGACACTGAACCAAGCGGTCTCTTTAGTAAAATTCGTCGTGGATCCTATACAGTTCCAGAGCATCTTTCATCTAGAGCCAAATGTTTAATAAGGAGTCTTTTAAGAATGGATCCAGCTGAAAGACTGACAGCTGAGGAAGTTTTAGACCACCCATGGTTTCGACACTCTAAATTTAATGATGATTTGTCTGGATCATCTGATCAAACTGTTCCAGATCCAGATGTTAAAACTGATAGTGACGAATCATGGTTTATATGAACTAATTAACTATCTAGGATCCTAAGAATGGCAGCTACTTTTCTGGGTAGCTATAATTTCACTACCAACATAAATACTGCCCGGTGTTACTTTATCTTCATTATACTACAAGTTAAAATTTATTAGTTAATATATATATCTTCTGAAATAAAGTATATGTATTAACTGATGACAACTTGCATAATTTGGAAACTTGTGCATGTTGATCATAGAATTCCTTTTTGTAAATATTTTGCCAATAGTAATGTAAAATGCTTATGTGTAGCATGAATCACAATAGATGAAGAAAATTATGATTAAATTTTATTACTGCCAATCTGCAAAGGGTGTGTTCAAGATGTTTAGTGGTGGTACTGGGTTGTAAGAGATGAGTTTTTGCACTGCCATTTGCTCCCAAAAGATGCATTTGAATTATATTTGTTGTTTGCATGATTGTCAACAAATATGTGTTACTAAATGTTTTTCTTGTGCTATGCTGCAGAAAATTCCTCATATTGTGGGAAGCATTTTTTGGCAATTGTTTTGTTGTTAAATGTTTGTCTTTTGTCAGTTTCTTGTGACTAGAACTGTTATTTTCAATTGTTATTTCGTCTTTCGACGCTTTCTCAGGTAGTTATAAACTGAGATGATGGTACTTTTTGTTTTTTGTAGATGGTACTTTGTTCCTTTATTTTAAAAATTTAAACTGTAGAACAGAAATGACCTGTATTTGAAATTTTTAAAAATATAAACAGTTACATATATCAAGATATATTTAAAACTTCGCTACTCAATTTAGTAATTTTTAAGTAGTTTTTCTTAAGCAGTGTAGTTTGTTTTACAAAAGAGTAAGTATTTAAATATCTTCAAATTGCACAATTGGTTGCTTAATTTTAAGTTATTTAAAAAAAGTTATAAAGAAAAGCAGAAAAAAGGCATTAAATAGTAATACAATGTCTGTACAAGAGTATTTAGAATTTTATCTTTTGAAATAATGTTACAGTACTTTTGTAAATAGTCTGCTTGCTAAAAGTTTAATTTACCTAACATAATTGAGCAACCATGTTTTGTAGATAAGATAAAAAATATATTTTGCTGAAGAGAGGGGAAATATTTTAATTGGATCTATTATAGGCGTGTTTGCAGGTGTAAAAAGATTGGGAGACTGGCAAAGTTAGGAAAAATATTTCGCAAACCAGCATCAGCCAAAACCAATAAATATTATTATAAGCATTTATTTATTAAATAAAATCATAAATAAATATACTTTTTAGTTAGAACAATGATTACAGATTATTTTTTATTAAATTTAATATACACCGATACTTAGTAATATCTTGTGGATCAGTGTTGGCTATGGACTGTGGTTGAGAAACACTGCATTATAGAGTATATAATTGTAAATATGCTTTGTTCAGTCCTACTAACTTGACAGCTTCTTTGAAAGCAGTCCTTTATATTGATAAAATAACAAGTTTCATAGGCAGTCAATAAACTATTTAACACTGATTAAAACATTGAAGTTGCACTACTTAAAATGTAAGTTACATTAAGATGTCTTATTTTATTACTCGTGCGTAATTCTTTTAAAATAATTTGTAGAATAAAGAAATGTCTTTTTCATACTAAAATTCATTTAACACCAAATCTATATGTAAAATTTGTTTCGTATCATGAAATGCATTTTATTTTTCAAGTTGCCAGTTAAAAATGTTTTTTTTTATTTATTTCCAGCATTCAAATTTATTGGAAATTTTGATGCTTTTTTTAAATACATTCTATTTAACTAAATTATTTACATGGAATGTGGCTAAAATGCTACACCACACAAACATTACTGCAAAACAATTGTACAGATAACAGAAACTTGTGAACTTCTATTGATATTGTTTTTGAAAAATTGTACATTATAAAATATTCTAATAGAAAATGAATTTTTGTAATTTTTTGACTCCACACTTTTGTTATTTATTATTTTGCAATGAGTCAGAAATCAAGCAAAATTTTCAACTTAGTAATTTTGTGAAGCTCACTACAAACTTCAAATATGTAACCCATTTATATCATAAGGGAATATGAAAATACCTTTATAACCAAATTTCATTGGTATCAGACCAACAAAGTTGAGCGTATGCATATGACTCTGGTGACAATACCAGGAATTTTGGGTGTATACATATGCTCTGGTGACTCAGGAAAACTGAGTATATATATATATATATATATCCTCTAATGATGTAGATGGGTTAATAGTGCTTATTGTAGCACCAACCAAATATTTCCAAAATAAAATATCAAAGTGAGGCAATACAGCTCCTTCTGTTCTGCATGTTTGTAAAGTGAAGTATTGTGTGATTAGCTTTCAAAGCATGGTCATGTTCATTAATGTATAAAATCATGGTGTACGACCAATCTTCTAGCAAGTTTTAATTGTGTTAGGCATTTACAATGTCTTATTAAATGCAACCATGTAAATAATGTAGATGAACTTCACATCATTTTTTCCTACTGTACAAAGTAATGAATGGAGTGTTAAATTGATATTTTGCACATATTTATTTAAAAATAGCATCTATACAGCATCATTTGATTTAAGTCTCAAAACAAATATTGGTTCCTTGAGTTTTGCCCAATTTGCATATATTTTAGACAGTCTTTCATTTAACATTTGTTTGGTCATTAACTTGGGTTGAAGCTTGAGAAACCAATAATTAAAAATTTTTCATTCTTTAATGTATATATGTAGTTCCTACACATGTACATTGATGTTATGAAATTTTTCCTGAATTCATATCTTACTATAACCATCTTACTGTACATAATTTCTTATCATAAAACAGTCCATTCTTTACTTTGGATGAAACATTCTGTACAAAGTGACATTTAATATTCTAGGCATCTTTGGTGACTGTAAAATAACTAGGCTTTTAGGAATACTTTCAATTTCTTATTTAAAAGCAGAGAAACTCTGATAAGATTAACATACACGTGGTATAATGTGTTGTGATTGTAGTCCTAAATGTATTATTAATGAATTATACTATGCAGATTAAATTTTTGCAGGAATATGTCAATATACTTAGAATGTACATGATGTACAATGAATTCTTTTTTAGTATTAAAGTATAAAAATGAGATTGAAAATTAAGAATGATTATAAAACAGGATGCTAGAAGTTTTTGTGGTAAACATATCATATGCATTGTATTATACTCATTATTAAGTTGCCATGTAACATTCTTTTAATTTTGACATCCGAGTACTTAAAAATTAAGTTTCTCACTAAATGTTTGTGCATTGATCACAATTATGAAGAAAGTTTGCTGTAAACGTCAATAGTCTTTATATTAGCTTAGTGTGAAAAGTAATTTTTCTAGCTATGTTTAAAGAATCGAAACTTTGAATCACACTTTGGATAGAATATCTGTAGTACAAATCTAATTGTGAATGATTTCAAAATACTTTTTGTGGAATTCCTACCTTATTTATGTACAGCTACTTCATTGTTTTCTTTCACATTGTCACCGTCAATAAAAAAAATTGATGACTAGTAAATCTTGTGCATTTTTTTTTCTTTTTGTAATATTATTCATTTAAACAATTTAATTATCTACAGAGTAGCACTGCTTTGTGAACCTGATGAGAAAAGAGGACAGGTGGGATATTGGTCAAAGGTCTAATGCAGAAGCAATTATCAGCTAAAGTTAATTATGGCTATTAAAGAAAAAAATATGTATAGTTGCTTTTGAACTATTTGTAGCAAGTAGAAAGTAAGCCTCTCTATACACATACATATACAAGGTGTCCTAAAAACACTAAGACAGTTTAAAAAGTTACTCCTAAAAATTAACCAGAGGAATTATTTTTGAATGCCTTTTTTCCTTCCTTATTTTAAAACTTTGTTTTTTACATTGTGCACTTATTTTAAATTTGTGCATGACCCCTGTACAAAAAATTCCCAGAAAATATGCCGCATACAGAACTCTGAGGTGATGTGCGAAACTTCAGAATTATATCCTACAAAATATCAGAAATGTGAAGATAAAAATATGCTTTAACCCATTTGTATCATTAGCATGTATATATACTCAAATTTCCTAGTCACTCTCGCCCATTGATTTATATGCTAAGCTGGATTGCTGTCGGGACTGGTTTTTCCCTTCTGTGATTTCGAGCAATTGCTCAGTGTAAACAAAAGCACGTGCGGAACAGAAATAAGTGGCAAAACATTGTCCTGTGTGCAAGCGTTACTGTGAAGTTTATATAAATCCAACTTTTTAAAAACAATTTAATAATAATGGTGAAGTCTTGTTGGGCTTGTTGTTCTAATAGGTTTAGAGCAATAGATGCATCTGGGGAAAAAAGTACAATTTTGCAAGTAACTACTTTTATTTTGTGTAGTTTTAACATAACACAACTAGCAAAATGTAGTGTATGAGTAACTTTATTAATATCTTTATTCTGTTATACAAACCGAATCTATCGTTTTTTAATTAAGGCTTACATGACTTAATTTGAAACTTTGTAAAAAACTTATACAAAATTTGATCATAAAAAAAATGTCTTATGTAAGAACAGTTCTGGTAAAATCAGATTTATTCCTATTATTGGAGAATGCTGTATTTGTAACATTTAAAAATGCGAACGAAAATAGAAGATACTCTTGATAAGAGTATATAAAAAATAATTTTTTGAGTGAGCACTCATTTTAAAAATAACTGCTGATTCTGTCTCACTAAATCAGCTATTTTAAATGTAAGAATATTTTTGAGAAAGTACATTTTAATTTTATTCTTAAATATAAAATCTTTGTTTAATATATTGTAAAATTGGATTTAAAAAAAAAAAGATAAGAAACTTCAGAACACCTTTTCTTCCATAACAATTAAAATTATTGGTAGTAAAGCATGTTAACATAGTGATGACATGTTAAAGTGAAACATGTTAACATAATGTGAATTGCTATAATTAAAATTGTAGGTTTGGTTTTATAAGATTACCGAAATAATTTTATAATTAAGCCTATATTAGTACACATTGTTTATACTTTAATGTTATGCAACCATTTTTAATCCCATTTTTTTAAACCATATTTTTCTAATTACCTAGCAAAAGCATCATTAATCTTATGATCAATATAGTGTTTCGGAAAACAAATTTGCAAATGTAATGGATGCATATAGTGTCAAAGGCACGGACGGACACCTATGATAGTTATAGGGGAAGGAGGGTGGGGGGGTATTTTCTAGAAAATTTTGAAAAGCAGATTTTTAAAAATAAATGCTTTTTTTCGGGGGGGGGGGGGCGGCGGAGGGAGTCAGGTAGACAGGTTTGATTATAGTAGTCGTCTTATTAACTCTGGTAACAATGTTTAAAACACCTGACACCACCACCACCGAAACAGATACCTATACACTTTGCAGCTATCTATAAAATATTTGTTCGTAGTATTTATTAAATATAACTCTCATTGGTTGATATCAGGTGCGTGGACTGAGGGCCCCGCCACCCCAAAATGGGACGCTGTACTTAGCTTACAATTTGATACTCCCCCCCCCCCCACCACGAAATAAAATCCTGGCTACGCTACTGGTTGATATTATATCATTATTTGCATATTTAATTTTGTCTATATGGTGAAAAGCTATATAAAGTAATCAACAGAATCCTTTTGTTTAAACTAGGCATGAAAGTAGATATAAACATCGATCATACGAGCTTGTTTTTTTTTTTTTAATTGCGAATGTGCGAGTTTCAGTTTATCTGATAATTCAAAATGCAATGTACATATTTTTGCGATAATACTTCAGAATGTTTAAATAAGCACTATCCTTTTCTGAAATAACTAGTTTATTATACATGCTGTCCCAAAAATGTGGTAACGGGCTTTAATTCTTAATCTATTAGAGATAAGTGGGTAATGTAAATTGAAAATATGTTCAAAATAAAGGTCGGAAAAAAGATTACGTTATGAAAAAACACCTCTCGCTAAATCTAGAAAAGTTACTTTTTAAATTTGTATACGACACCCGTACGAAAAAATTCTCAACTAGTAAAATGAGCCCCTTACGATAGTGAGGTGATGTACCAAATTTCAGCCTTTCATCATGCAACGTCTCAGAGATATCTTTAAAGAAAGATAAGGGACTATACATGATTTTGAATGCAAACGTTAATTGCTGGCGTGTAAAAAAAAAAAAAAAAAAAAAAATTCTCTCGTAATTTCTGTATGCCCCCTAAAATGCGATCACTCGAGGTGGTTTTCTTTTCCTTCGAGAGCCTTTGGAAAGCGGTTTAAATCAGTGCTATAGTAATTTTCATACATCCGATACTTTTACGATATAATTCTGAAGTTTTGTATGTCACCTCATTAGAGTATGGGGCACATTTTTCTAACTGAATTTTTTTTTTTTTTTTGTGCGAGGGGAATAAACAAATATAAAAAGTGTAATTTTTTGAAAATTAATGAGAGGAGTTTTTTCGTTGTGTAATCTTTTTTCCGACCCTATTTTGAACATTTTTCAATTTACATTACCCTCTTATCTCTAATAGATAAAAAATTAAAGACCGTTGCCACCTTTTTGGGACACCCTGTATTTATAAAGCTAACGGAAGTAATAACTTATAAACTTGCGGACGCATATCATTACTACGCAATGAAAGATCATTTTTGCCACTTCTTTCCTCAGCTGAGCATTTAACGCGTTTAACGCGCAGTGTTCCCGTTCTGGGAACACCCAATTCTGACGTTTTGACTGTTGCCAGTCACGAAGAATGGATTTGATTTCTATAAAAATAGTTGCGGGTGACGTAGCTCCTCGAGAATACTTTACTTTTTAGCACGTCCTTTCCCGTAAAAAAATTGAAATTGAAATGCCATTTTTTACCCCGTGCACCAGTGCCTTGTGTTTTATGTTTTAAAGAAAAGAAAATTACAAATTTTTTGTCGGTCTTTGAAACTTTTCTAGCGCGCCAAACTTGGGCGTCTTGTAGGAACAACCACCCATAAGAGTTAATAATACAAATGAGTAAAATATTAAAATAAAAATAATTCTTGGTTATATATAATCTTGCTCAAGTATATGTGCGTAATTTTAAAATTCAATTGTTTATGTCTATATATATATATCTTTTGAAAATATTTTATGTTGCAAAAACGCAATAGCAGCTAAATAAGCTGATCCTGATCATCTCGGGGCAAGAGTTTATTTTGGGCCCCTATACTATTACAGGCATTTGAACTTATTTTTCATTGTTTTCTATTTTCTCAGCATAAAAATAAAACATTTTTAAAAAATTCTAAAATTGAATTAAAAATTACCCATGTATTTATACTCATTTAGAACAAGACTATGCATTTAAAATTGATTTTAATATTTTTTAAATCCAATTGTATTATTAGCGTATGTGTGCGACTAGTTTCGCATGCCAGAAAATTTTCTTTTCTTCATCATAATATAAAAAATCTGGAGTGACTCCACTTGACTTTCCGAACACTTACGATTAAGATCATTACCAAGCATTTAAATAAATTTTAATCGATGAATAATTCAAACATATATACCAAATTGAAGCTCAATCGAATGCGCTACTTAAATGCTAGCCCACTTTCAAGAATTTCTCCCCATATGCCATAATGTAAAAGTAATGTTTGTCGTAGCCCTGTAGAAAAACTATAAGTCCTATACACAGCAAAATCAATACCGGTCTTACGACGGTGGTTTGTAGCATGTATACCCAATTTGAACTCAATCGAATGCACCGTTAAACGCTAGCGCACTTTCAAGAATTTCCTCCCATAGGCCATAATGTAAAAGAAATCTTTGTCGTAGCCCTGTATAAAAATTATAAGTCCTATACTCAGCAAAATCAATACCGGTCTTGCGACGGTAGTTTGTAACATATATGCCCAATTGGAGCTCAATCACCGTTTAAACGCTAGCGCACTTTCAAGAATTTCCTCCTATAGGCCATAATGTAAAAGATATCTTTGTCGTGGCCCTGTAGAAAAACGATAAGTCCTATACACACCAAAATCAATACCGGTCTTGCGACGGTGGTTTATAACATATATACCCAATTTGAGCTCAATCGAATGCCCCGTTTAGAAGCTATCGTGTTCACTCACATACACACATACATACATCTCGTAAAAATAGCATAAATGAATTCAGAAGACCTCAAAACGTGTAAATACACCAAAATCTCGAAGTCTAATTT
Source organism: Cheiracanthium punctorium (assembly GCA_038373885.1). Lineage (NCBI taxonomy): Eukaryota > Metazoa > Arthropoda > Arachnida > Araneae > Cheiracanthiidae > Cheiracanthium > Cheiracanthium punctorium. Next base: position 144,619 of record JAWZYV010004836.1, on the reverse strand, counting down.
TTTCATGATTATAATACTTTCCTTACATGGTACATGTTCTGGAAGTAAAAATGCTAACTAATGGATATTTTGTGATAAGTACATATGGCCATAATTTTTCAAAAACGCTTTTAATTTCTTATTTATTAATCCATACGTATTAGAAACCATTATCATTGAGTTAGAAGAACGGAAAATAAGTCTCGAAGTCTTTTTATTGTTACACAATTATGATATAGATATTATAAAGGAAATTTAGCTTAAAAAATTATTATTGCAGCATATATAAATTTAATACAATAAATCGAGAGATTTGGGAGGCCCTTATTTTTCAGGGGACCCGGGCTATTCAAACTCTGAAAATACGTTAAAATACTTGGCATGGTATAGTAAAGGGGGCCCCGAAGTAACCCGGGGCCGCATCTAAATATGATCAGTTCTGGACCTCTCTTTCATTCTTCTTTTTCTGTCCGCTTTCTGGCAACGCCCCCTAGAGAGGAAAGCCGCGGCGCTTACTTGTGACGTCACACCGAGTAGGTAAAGCGGGAGAGAGGAGAAACCCAATGGAAACGCTTTGCTTTACCTACTCGGTGTGGCGTCACAAGTAAGCGCCGCGGCTTTCCTCTATAGGGGGCGTTGTTTCTGGTGGAGTGGTGATTCTACAAATAATTCTGAGAAACTGAGAATGATCAAAAGGACGTACAAGGTCAGGCTTCAGGCAAAACAAACCCCCTTCTCTTGTCTTCTTCCCTCACTTGTGGGCGTGTGGTGTGTGCCGCCTCTGCCAACTGGGAGGGGGGACTGGGTGTTCCTTATCAATTCCAGTTCTATACTTGGAGTCAAAAGAGCAATTGCACCACGTGATCAATCGCCGGAAGAGATGACGCGGCAAAAGTAGCTTCCAAAACGCGCTACAAACTACGGATTTTTTGTAGCGCACTACATACTACACTACTTTTTTAAAAGTAGTGCGCTACACTACGAAAAAAGTTGCGACTACTGTAGTTTCGCTACTTGTAGCGCGCTACTTCCCAGCCTTGGTATTTTCACAGCAAGCGCTTGAATGGAATAGAATTCTACGTGCTGCAGCGCCATCTAGAAGAAGATATATAGCAAAATGGATCCTGTAAAAATATACTCCGTGTTCAAATATCCCAAAATAACCAATTTTCATCACTATTAGTTGAACGGTATGTTCATAGCAAGCGGTCGAACGGAATGGAATTTGACATTCTGCAGCGATATCTAGCGACAAATTATAGCAAAATGGATCGTGTAAAAATATTCTCCGTGTTCACATATCCACAAATAATCGAATTTCATCAAAATGAGTAGGACGATATTTTCATAGCAAGCGGTCCAAGGGAACAGAGTTCGACCCCTTGCAGCGCCATCTAGCGGCAAGCTATAGTAAAATGGATAGTGTAAAAATATTCTCCGTGATCAAATATCCATCAGTACCAATTTTTGTCAAAATAGGTTAAACGGTATTTTTATAGCAAGCGGTTCAATAGAATTAGACGTTATGCAGCGCCACCTAGCGGCTTCCGATATTTTAATAGTTATTCTGCTATTCGGGGCGGAGACAAATCCTAAAATCGGTCCAGTCGTTCCTGAGTTATAAATGGCGTAACTAACCCGACTTTCTTTTATTTATATTGTTGCAGAACACTCTGCTAATTCCTGGGTTCGTCGTTCTAAAATCCACTTAGTGTAGAAAGTTCTAGAAAAGAGTCCACTTGTCAGGATGGAACACAAATTTTATTGCTTCTAGAACTTCGTCGAACAATCAGCAGTACAAAATTCACAGGCACTAACGGCCAGTAGCTCGTTTATAACAGTCCACTCAGTACCGAAGCTTTCACAAATGCTGTCATTGTCACACAAAATAAAACACTTCCACAGGCAAAATTCAGTGGAAATATACGAGGTTTAACACTAACAGTCCCTCAAGACTCAGCAATGAAGAATTTACACGCAGCGCTTAAAAATAAAACTTCAAGAACGCAAAAGCGAAAATATCGCTTCTATAGTACAATACAATAATTCACAGAGCAAAGCAGCGTACTCATCGGAAGCTCGATCCACACTGAACTGGGGAGTTGTGATGCCGGTATTTACAGATGTCGCAGAAACTACAAGGAGCTTCTAGAAGAATGTATCTCTCGAAGATTCCACATAAAGCGGGAATTTTGATTACGTCATAGAAGAGTATATTAGGCTATCATGCATGTAAAACTAACTTTACAAGCCTCATTGGTAAACAAGCGCCAAATGACCAAATGTTGCCAAGGTTGGCGACTTTTGGCGCCAAAATTAAGTCCCCCTATAGTGAAGTTACTCTCTTAAAAATTTAGAGTGACATTGTCACTCTTACAAAAAGTCACCGGCAAATGATCCCAGATAGAGTGAGAAAACTGCATTATGACTCTTCATCGATAGGATTCTGTCACCCTAACTGCAAGAGTGAGACAATGTCACTCTTAGAGTAAGGGTGAAGGCGCTATCTGCTCACTCTAGCGAGAGAGTCACCACCTTTCCCATGATGCTCTCACTTCAGCAGGAGTGAGTGCGTTGCTTCCATACCCAAACGACGCCATATTGGAATTGGACTGCAGTTGCGAAGTACCAACTGCATACAAGTAATGGAATACTTTTAGCTAACACAAGTAAGTAAAACCTTATAACTTTTCAGTTATTGTAAATGTTATTTAAAATTTGATAATTCACAACATATAAGATACATTGATTCAGTGTCGGATCCATTAGGACTCCAGCTCTTCCGACAGACATTGCTTTGGTTAGGGTTAACATTTTGCTTTACTATACATTTTGTTTTTAAGACTTAAACAAGCCTGCTTCTTTTAATTTTATACCCTTCCGAGAAATTGATCTTTAAATCCGTCTCTATACTTGATCGTAGTATGTTATTTATGCTTATATAGCTGAAATCTTGCATTCGTTTTTTGTTTCTGTATATAATATTTGAGCATGTTTTGATGCGTGTTTGTAAATCGGTGTGGTGCAGTCAGGATTTTATTTCGGGGGTGGAGAGGGCTCTAACCTGTGTATCAAATTGTAAGCAAGCTGTTTCAACTGTAGCCTCAGTATCAAATTTTAAACTAAGTAAAGGGTCAGATTTTTAGGAAGGATACGCGCCTGTTGCAAATAGTATAAACAAAATTTTAAATCAAAAGCAGAAAATAATGATCAATTATATATTGTATGCAATTTATATTGAAATAAATTATAAACGTGGGAAAAAAATATTTTGTGATTAAATTTCAATATGTCTATGTGCATCATTTTATCTTATTGCACATTCTAGCACAGATTCACGCTTAGAATATACATATATACGTTGTTAGATCAAAATAACCGCTCTGTTGTTGTGGTGTAATATTTCCCTCTCCACTTTTTACACATACACAAACCTCTCTCTCATATGGTAAAGTGGATAATTTACGATCGAACACCCCAGATGGCCTCAGGAAAGTCCACTTTTAAATCAGGGAAACCAGCTGAAAGTAGCAGGTGATTCAGAATGTGTGAGCTTTCATTAGTAGCACGAAAAACACAAGGGATACTTGTGTAAACTGATTCAACGCGGAAAAAAAGTTATTGTTTTTGGTGTTAAATGCGAGATTTTTGGAATTGAAAAGTTTGTATACTGTTTAAGGATAATTCAATAGTATAGTAACGGATAAGTTTAATATTACTGGTAATAAAGGTAAGTGTTACAATATTAAATTTAGTAATACAGTATTAATTTTAGAGCCTTGCAGATTTTGGTATGGTAGATTTTATGTCTTCTGTTGTGTATCAATATTGGTAAATAAAATTCTCAAATTGGTAAAACTTACCTTTTAGCCTAGATACCAATTCAAAATAATGCTAATTTTTTTCTATTGAATTTAATTAACATATGAAATATATCCACAATATTGGCTATATACTGGAAATGTTTCTGAAGTAATTCCATTACTGATAAAGTTTTTAATAGTAGCAAGTTAGTAGTTAGCCCAAATATCTTTACAATGTGTTCACAATATTAAGTAAAAATTCGAAATATTTATAATGTATTCTTAATATTGACAAGTAATTTTTAAAAATATTTTTATACCATTTTATTATTTTTCTAATGCTAATATACTCAATCCTTCACATTGTTATTATATTGGAAATAAAAACTAATATTGGTAAAAATTAGCAACATTTATCCATTATATTGTCCATGTTAATGAATTAAATTAAATATATTTAAAATGTATCCACACAGTATTGTGTGTATATTATAAATTTCCCTCATATTGTACTAACAAATATTTTTAATGTGTCAGCATCTTAATATCACAGTAATGGTGAATTAAGACTGTTTATCTACTGTACATTATTTCAAAATTTAAAATCTGATAAATAATTTTAGGTGCATTTATGTACAAATTGCTGAAAAATATATTTTAATAATTAAGTCAAATACTACTGAAAATCCTGTGATGATAAGACCATGATTATCACAGGAGCAAGGAGGGCACATGCCCCAGACACCCCATTTTAAGGGGTCCTTAAATTTTTTCAGAATATGAATTTAGTTTATTAAATTTTCATTCTAAGATACTAAATGCCTGGTTTTTTTTTTCTAAAAGTTGGATGTGTGTGTGGCAAAATAGATCCCAAATGGATGAGCCGATTTTAATGTAGTTTGTTTTATTTTAACAGCCATCTGGTATAATCAGAACGGTTCTTCATTGTATTTGATAATATTCACTTCATCTATTCCCCTTAAATAAAGCTTACTTTACACTTGTTCAGTCTAAGACAATTCAAATAATATTGTTGACATTCAATTAATTTTGATTGCTGAATTATTTCTGTAATGTTATGGAAAAAGCCATGCTTTGAGTTGCATTTTTTTAAGACTTCATTTTTAATAAAGGTTATTTCACATATTGCATAGGAAATGTTCATAAACTTAAAATTTATCTAGCATATTTCATTTTAAATTCATTTAATCAGAACATATCTTTGCAGATTGAAAAAACATACTTAAGTGGGGGGGGGGGGGTGGAGTGAGTTTGGCTTAGGGACGTATCTAAACCTTAAAAATTTCAAGCTGAACTTTCAAAATTACCCACGAATATGTAATTTTCTCCATTTCTTATGTTTACTTATTTCGAGGGTGGCTGAAGCCCCACCAGTCACCCTCTGGCCAAGGACGTACCCAGGAAGGGGGGTGGGGGTCTGTAACACCTTCGAAATTTCAGTTTTTATTAACAAAGCAATAATGGTGAAGTCTTTTTGTGAAAATTTCTGCCTTTTTCATCGTTTGGACCCCCTCCGAAATTTTTGGACCCTCCCAGAATTTTTTTTGGGGTATGTCCCTGCCCCTGCTCTCCTCTCCTAGGGGGGGAGCAAGTTCCCTACCTTGAGCCCCCCCTTATGGGTGCCCATATCATTAATGTTATATTTTTCAAGTATTTAATATTATTCTGTGGTTTTCTGAACTTGCAGGTAGCAGAACAGATTTCATTATTTATTGACATTGTTGAGAAAGCAGACAGCATGGATTTCAGAGTTTGGGTCTTCTACTGGGTATCATTAAGGGTAAATAAATTTATGATATTGGTAAAATTTACTTAAAAATTCAAAATAATTTTAATCCTTTTTCTACTGAATTTAAATGAAATGTATCTGCAATATTGCCTATATTTTGGAAGTAGTTCTGAAGTAGTTCCATTACCAATAAACTTTCAAATAGCACCTCACTGGATTGTAAAACATTGAAAACCCAAACCAGTATTTTTACATAGCAGCAAGTTAATATTTAGCCCAAATGTATTTAAAATGTATCCACAATATTAGGTAAACATTGGTAATATTTCTAATGTATTCCTAATATTGACAAGTAATTAATTTTATAGTATTTTTATTTTTTCATGTTCATATACTTAATTATTCAATATTATCATTAAATTGGAAATAAATACTAATGTAAATTGTAGCAAATTAATATTTACCCATTATATTGTCAATCTTAATGAATTTAAATTAAATTTATTTAAAATGTATCCACAATATTGGGTGTATATTTCAAATATTGGTCATATCATATATATTGCACAAGTATATATTTTTGATATGTTAGTATCTTAATATATTATTACTTGCGAATTATCACTGTTTATCTGTTACACATTATTTTTGCATTTAAAATCTGAAATAATTTTAAATGCATTCATATACAAATTTCTGAAAAATATATCTTAATAAATAAGTCAAATATTACTGAAAAATATATCTTAATAAATAAGTCAAATATTACTGAAAAATATATCTTAATAAATAAGTCAAATATTACTGAAAAATATATCTTAATAAATAAGTCAAATATTACTGAAAAATTTAATGTAATATGATTGTTCCCTGATTATCATGGGCAAGCGGGTAAATACTGTGGAAAATACAGAAAGACAATTGTCAGAGTCGGTGAAGAAACAAAATGTAAGGGGGCCCCCATTTAGACCCATACTTCTGACTCAAGCGACTTTATGTCGTAATTGCTGCCTGGATTTGAGATTGGGGGGGGGGGGGGGACTGAAGCCCTATAGCCACTCATCCCATTACCCCTCGATCTACCACCGAATCATTTGTTCTTGTGATAATGTTTAAATGTAAATTTTAACTGAAGACTCCTACCTTGGGTGGTCATTAGTTAAATATATATAAATTGATAATAAATGAATATTCATATAAATTGGTTGCTTTAGAAAACGAAACTTTTAGAATGTTTTTTATGTACTGAATACTCATTTTCTTGAAATATAGGAGAGTTAATAACAGCGATGACTGGGTGATTTTTCAAGAACCTTTGATAAGGGTGAATACTACTTTGGATGTCTTTAGATATAAGTATGTATTTATTTTTAATTATTTACTGTTTCAGTGTATTTTTAAATTTGGGAGTTAATTTTATATTCATATCATATGTTATAAATGTTCCTTATACACATGTCTGTGTGAATTTTATATTATTATTATTATTTGCATTGCAAAGCATCCCATTTTAGAAGAATGTATATCTTAAGCACTGAATCAGATGGGTAGTAGATTTCTCACAAAAATTGTGTTTCATTAAGTGTCTCACTGAGTAGAAACAAAATGTTTCAATCAAGTTATTATTTTTTTTTTTTTACAAGAAATAATGCAATTTCTGAACAGGTTTTAAAAGAATTCAACTATGTCAGAAATTTGAAAATTCAGAATTTCTCTTCACAAGCTGTATTTATGGCAATACAAATGGTTAATTTATAGAAGTGAAATACTCAGAGAAAAATTTATAACATATTGTATTGTCCAAAATAGAGGGAGAATTAGCCATCAGATACAGTTTCCACTTTCGTGAATTTCTCCCTAAAAATGGGATAAGACCTGCAGTTTTGTTGTTCTATAAAAGTTCATCATGCTGTCTATGAAGAAGCATTCTGAATTATACCGAGTTTTTGAGAAGCCTGTCTTTAAAGCTTGCAGAGCCAAGTGATGAATAAAATATGTTACAAGAAAAACTGATTGATTTTGGCTGTTTATCACTTTATTATCTTTTTATTTTCTAGTACTCTGAACTGGTCCTGTGGAAAACCATTGAATTTTTGTCAGTGGCATGCTGTAAAAGAGAAGAAACTATTGGCATTATAAGTGGTATTCATATTTTTGTTTTATTTGTTTATTTATTCTTTAAATGTTCTTAATTACTAGTTCAAAGTCTGCATACTTTTGATCTCTGCGGTCTAATTTTTTCAAAGCTTGTATCGCATAATTTCATAATTGTCAATAACTTTTTTTTTTTTTTTTTTGAGATGTTTACTTTTTTGTTTAGTTTATTTTTTTCTTATTTTCCAAATTGATTTATATGTTTTTTTTTTTAGTTTTTTTTCCCTAAAGTGATGTTACTTTGGGGCAGTTAGTGACTATGTATTAAATTTTATAAATTTCATGTAAATTGAGAAAGTTATTAGGGCTGTTCTTAAAAGAAAAAAAGTATAACTTTTGGTAAAGTTACATCAATGAGTAAAACAATAAATATTTATACAGTAAAATTCAATGTGGTATTCTTTATTAAAGCATTTGACCCAGGCAACTCTTTAGTATATCATTTTATGTTATGCTATATTCTGTCATTTATTTAATCTCTATTATATGTAAATTTTTTATGTCAAGTTGCATATTTGACACCAAGTTAATAAATTGCTTGCAAAATCAAGTCTTATTTGCAACATTTTATGAAGTAACAATGAAATAAAGTATAAAAATCAATTTTTAGTCCCTTCAGATTAATTTTTTTACTCTGCACCCTCACTACCTCTTAAAAATATGTTGTAAGTAAAACCTTGAAACTCCTGTAACTTTTATTATTATTATTATTATTATTATTATTATTAATGTTGTCACTGCTGTTGTTGTTTAAAATGTAAACTGTAAAATGCTACTTTCAGAGATGAGATTTAAGAATTTAGTTTAATATTCAGACCTTTTTCAATGTTTATAAAGAATTCAGTTTTTTCATTTTTTTCAAAAATTTTCTGATTTTTCAGTAAGGCAAAATTGTATATAAGTAAGATAGATTTAGTATCAATAAAAATTAAAATATTTATTGCTCTTGAAATTCATAAGTATAATTGCTCAAAAGTTGTTTGGACATTCTTTCAGACTTTTTTTCCTTTTTTGTTAATCTCATATCTGTACTTTGGTACAAACCAAATCGAAAACTAGCCTACCAGTTTTGACACCATATTACATGTACCACCATTAGTGGTAAAAACAGATGAAATATATTATTTTTTAATTTTACTAATACAATATGTAAATGTAAACTTTACTTCCTTAGTAAATTCAGATTTTTTAAGCCTGCAGTATTAACAAAGTGCAATAACCTTGTCAGTGTTCACATGTTGTCATATGTATATTTGAATATTACTCAAAAATATCTTTAGTCTAGTTTTTAACTGACTTCAAGAAGATCTAGGTTATTAATTGGGGTCAGTACTCAGAGGTGTAGCAAGAATTTTCAGTGCCCGAGAACAAATTTGCATCACTTCCTGTTTACCAAAATGCGCTGGAAAAAGTTTTATATACAAATTGGTGCCTTTTGGATCCTATGCCCTGGGACAAATGTCCCCCTCTAGCTACACTTCTGAGCATTGAATCCTTGTAATTTACCAGACTGGATATGAAAAGTATTTTCAAACTTCCGTTTAATTATTTATTTCTTTTGTTTATCTTCCACATATAGATGTGATCTTTGCTAAGAATGTTGTTATTTGATGATATTTTACTTGCTGTGCATGAAAAGTTTTTATTGCAAAGTTATCACTTTATTTTTTACTCAATTTTTGATGTACCTAAAATATATTACAAGTCCTGAATATTTTCTATTTTTTAATTGATTGTAATAATTTGCAAATTTAACTCACCGATAGTAAGTAATGTGTTTAATATTTATTTTGTCACTATTAGTTTGATGTTTGTTATTACGCACAGGTTACTGTGATTCAGGGATAATTTTATTCCAAATTGCTTTGATATGGGATTTTCGCTTCAATACTGTCCCCAATTATTCTTTTTTGTGTTACCTCAGAGGATTTACCTCACAAAATAAAATTTTGTGAAGTAAATCCTACAATGTGTTCCTTACTTTTAATAAAGTATTTTGTGCTCTCAATCACTTTGCATATCAGTATATTCTAATATTAATAGAACATAGAGAACAGATTATTTTATAAAACAGTACAAGCATTTCTTATCTGTAAAATTAAGTTTTTTTTCTTTTATTTTTTGCAGGTAAAAAAATAGATTTTTTTTTTTTTTTTTTGAGCTGCTATATTTAGGTTTTATTGCAGTTTTTTTCCATTTGCTTTTATGTTCAGTGGCAAAATTAAAATGTAAAAGGCAGCTTAAATTCTACATCTTTATTTTATTCATTTATTCATAATTTGTACAATTTTAACAGTAGGAACCCTGTTTCCCTTCCCTCTCTTACTCAGAAGGTTACAGTATATGTAAATGTTACTTGAAAGTATTTATTATTACCATACATAAATATGGTAATATGAAAAATGGTAATAAGAAAGTATTTATTATTACCATTTTTCGGTATGCTTTTGTGCTGTTCCAAAATTGTATTTAACCTGCTCCTAAAGGTGTTCCAAAATGTATGTAGATTTGCAGACTTTTTATTATAAAGTTATCCTCCGATTTTAGTGAAACTATAAACAAAATGTTTTCTGAATCAAATGAAAAGATCTGCTGACTTATTCCTCTGTAAATTCATCACCTAGTTGAAAGTGTTAAGCTGTGCTTTAGTTGGAGATTTAAATTTGACACTAATCCATGTACACACAAAACTAATTTTAACTAATTTTATTTTGTATGTATTTAACATAGATCTAGTTTATGCTCTAGTATATTCTAGCTGCCAACTCTTTCTGATTTTGAGCCTTTCTTCAGTCTTATTCAAATTATGGGGAGGGGGGAGGGTACCCTTTTTTTATTAGGATAGAATAGCAGTTATGTTTTAACTTTTAATTCTGTAATTACTTGTTGAAGTCATAATTTTTATCTTCCAGATGCTGTTAGAAGAATCCCTGAATGTGAAATAGTATTGAAGTACTCATATTGAATCCAGTGATTGTATTTTATATAAATGTAACAATGTAATACAATTAAACCAAATTTGTAATAATTTGTTGTGTGTTCACTGCCATTGCTTTTATAATTCATTCAAACCTGCATGAGTCTCAATAAGAGATATCTTCCACTTTTTTTCAATTCGTAGGCTATTTTTTACTTCTGCAGTTCTGTAATAGTTTAAATTTTTTTTTTTAAATTTAGAACGCATCGTAAACTAAAATTTGCTAGGCTGAAGACTACTCTGGACTTGGAAGTTCCATTACTCATGTTTTTATTAAGACTTTGCTTATATATTTTTATTAACTGTTTTTTCTTTCTTTTTTTTTTGGCCCTCGTATTAATTGAACTTTGTTCTAACATACTAATGAGTTTTTCTGGCTTTACTTTCATTTATTGTTCTAAATCTGTTTTCAATAGTATAATAATTCTTGCATAAAATCTATATTAAAAGAATTTTTTTTTCAATTTGAAGTTTTTAAAAGATTAAGTAATTTGTAGCTATTTTGCTGTAAAAGTGAAATTGAAATAAATAAAATCACACTTAAAAATAAATAAAGAAAGGAATGTGTATATATATTAAAAAATTAAGAAATGGCTTTTATTTTGAAGTATGTATAAATTATGTTCAGAAGAGGAATTTGGTTTTTTAAGAGGTGAAAAAAAAAATCTTTTTCTTTGAATCACCACCCTCCCCCCTCACCCAGACATTATCTATGGAGGTTAATATGGTTCACCCTCATGCTCTAAACTTCAATTATTTCTTTGCGTTATGGCAAGTCTACAAGAGGGGTGTCTTCTTGGGGGGGCTGACTTGGGTGGTGAACTTTTTAAGGATTCTAACCTGTATTCTTGCTCATGCCTCTAAACCTTAAATAATGGTTTTTGGACAAGACAAAAATGTTGGGTGTATTCAACAAAATGGGCATTGTTGGGGAATTATGAAATAATTGGTTTTGATTTATATTATTTATGTATTGGCCTGCACAAAAATATTTCTTTACCCCTTTTCACAAAAAAAGAAATCAATCAATATAAAGTAGTTTCCATTTTAGAAATATTTTATTCCTTTTTCTGGGGGAGGGGAAAGAATAGAAAAATAGGTATTCTCTTAAATTTCCAAACATGATATGTACATTAACAGAGATTATCAGCAGATATATTTATATTTTTGATTTACCCAACAATTAGTTTATTTATTTATTTATTTATTTTTTTTGGTTTTCAATTAAAGGATAGCTATTGCTCTTTTAACTTATTTTCGTGTTTCATAATTCTTGTATTTGTTCGTATAAATGACTGAAATTTAATTTCAAATAATTTCTTTTCGATAACAATTCAATCCTGTTCATTTCTTATTTATTTAAAATTTAAAAAAAAGACTTGTTAATTGTAATAAAGTTGAAAAGAAAGTTTGAATAAATTATGCTTAAAATAAAACCTATTTAAAAATCAAAATTATTAGTATTCTTTTGATTTTATATAAATATCTTATCATGAACTATTTTTATTGTTTTGTTAATACTGTTGTAAGTGAAAGTTGTTCTGAAATGTACCATAGGTAAAAAATAAGCTTTCAGGGATTTTTTATTTCAGCAGGAGAAAAGGTAACATTGAACATATCAAATATTTCTGCACACTGTTGAGTAATGTGGATGTCCGAAACTCTTATTTCTATTCTTGTTTGATCACAGATTACCTCAAATGAAGTTATAGTACTGCAGACAAAGAAAATTCTTATAAATCTCCTGCTGATGGATTTTACATAGCTCAATGGCTATACAGATCACCTCCAAGCATTTTGAAACTTTCACTTCTATTCCTGTTACGTTTTGACTAACCAAACAAAACATAAACTGTTAACGAATTCTGTAACTAAATAGATCTAGAGGTTATGGAGGTTTGTTTTAGTAACCATGTGGAACTCTTGGGGGTACCTTTTAGTGATGCCATCATCTGATTATTAAAATGAAACTCTGTACTCCTTCTTAATCTGTTTAATTTCAGAATAGGCTGTTATTTTAAATACTGTATGTTTTGTGTCAACAGTCCACATTTCACTCACTGGAATGAAAGCAAGAATCTAAAAATGCATGGGGTCAGATATTACTTGTACCATTGAGCTACGTAAAATTTATTTTCCAGCTGTTATGGATCATTCTGAACATGACAATAATCCAAGATAGCCCAGAAATAGATATCTAAGAAGTTCTGGATATGAAATAAGTATCAATTTCTGATCTTTGGATATTTTGAATATGAAATAGATAGCCATTTTTGGGATATTCTGGATCTTTAAGATCTTCTGGAAGTTTAATTATTATAACTATGCTACATATATACAGATACCTGTATATTATAGATGTTATTTACTCATTAGAGAGATCACACCTCAAATTTCTAATAGAGAAATCTATTTTATGTTGGACTTCTAATAGATATACCCAATATCCAGCTATGATGTATTAAAGATTGCCTATGGACAAACTTGGGGGGGGGGGGGGGAGGTAAATGCGGCAAAAATATTTACTTGTACGATATGAAGAATATTTTCAAGGCGCGCTCGATATTAGCGAGATACATTTTAAATATATTTAATTTAAATTCAATAGCAGCAAAGTTTTATAATTTTTACAATATAAAGGTTAAATATCAACTTTCTACTTTTTACCAATACTAGCTTTATTCCCAGTGTAATATTGAGTAAATATTAACCAAAAAAATTAAAAATGGTATAAAGTTATGTTAAAGTAATTACTTATCCATATTGAATATATTTCCAATGTATATCAAATACTATAAATGCATTTTAAATATATCTGAGGCAAATATTAACTTTGCTACTTTGTACGAAGTTACATTTGATACATTTGACGAAGTTACAGCTGATCTTTGTTTTCAATTTTTTTTAACAATATTGAGTTAACATTAAAAAATTTATCAATTGAGGACTACTTCAAAAATATTTCCAATACAACCCTATATTAAGAATATATTTTTTTGTATGTTAAATTCAGTGGAAAAGGTATATTAGTATAGTCATACTGAAAGTATAATGTTATTTTGAGAATTTATCAGACCTAAATGCTAATTTTTACCAATATTGGAATTTTATTTACCAATATTGGAAACTGTTTATTCTCAATGTGTTCACTTACTACTTTGTAATATTATTGGTTTTTGATATCAATGTTTTCACAATATTGAGTTAATATTTAAAAGTTCATTGGTAGTGAGACTGCTTCAGAAATATTCTCAATATATAATTAATATATCAATACACACTTCATATGTTAATTAAAATTTTACAAATAATAATAACATTTTGAGCATATATCAGGGCTAAACTCTAGTTTTTACCAATACTGGAAGTGGTCTTTACTCTCAAAGTATTCACATATATGTAAATTTTAATAATTAAAAGTAATTAGTACTTAATAATATTGGAAATATTTCTAATATACACTCAATATTATTGATAAATTTCAAATACTTTAAGATTCAATAGTATTAAAATTTGACTTCAAATGGGCAAAATATTAAATTTATAATATTGGATTTTATTTTCAATGAATTCACAAGATTGGATAAATATTGATGCTATATAGAAAATATCTTTTAATGTTTGCCAAATATTTAAAAAATAATAATAATCAATGCTGTTACATATATATATATATATATACATATTTATAAGGAATTATTTTAATTTTCCCAAAATAGTGATAGCCAGAAGCAAGGCATATGCAAGGAATAAATCCAGGGCCGTACCCAGACAAAAATTTCAGGCAGGGTCCAAAGCGTGGAAAAGGCAGAATTTTTCACAAAAGGACGTCATTATTATTATTTTATTAACAAAAATCAATTTTTTTGGGAGGGGGGAGGGTCCGGACCCCTGGATACGGTCTCGAATAATCACCCTATAAAAAGTGGCGGTCACTCTTAAAAAGGGTCATAGCTCACTCTTGATCAGAGCGCTCCACTCTTTAAGGGATGGCGTGCTGTCACCCTTTCCTTAGAGTGAGGCACTCTTTCCCGGAGTGGGTTTTTGAATTCTCACTCCTAGTCCAGAGTCAGAAATGTCACTCTTCAGAATAGTGATTTCTCACTCTATGGAGGTTGGCTGATTTTTGTCACGAAGGTAGGGTGATATATCACTCCTCAGCACTGGTTTTTCACTCTTGATTATTAAGAGAGTACTGAAGACCTAAAGGACCAATATTTCTCGAAATTTCTTGAAACGCGATACAAATCAACTGGAAACCCAAACCTCAGTATCTCACCCGAGTTCTAGTTAGAGAATCTAGTTAACCGATTTTAATGCAACAAAAAACAAATTTTAACTATTTGAAGCGCAGAATACGAACTTTAAACTATTTTAAACCTCAGAACAGCGGGTTGCCCCGAAAATTCGTACAGATTAGTGTGTAATTGTTTATTATTGTGTATTTTCTTATTGCATTCATCGATTACTTGCTTAAATTATGTTGTTAAGATCCATTATTAAAGTTTGTATTGTAAATATTTGTGCGACCTCCTAACTGGGGATTGTACTGCCCGGGACGAGCAGTCCTTGGGAAGGCGGCAATGCTACGAATTTTCGGCGCAACATGTTGTTCTTGTGTTAAAATAGTTTAAATTTCGTATTCTACACATCAAATAGTTAAATTTTGCTTTTTGATGCATCAAAATCGGTCAACTAGAACGCGAAATATGGAGTTTTGTGTTTCCCTATTGGTTTGTATAGCATTTTATAGAAATCTCGAGAAATATTGGTCCTAGGCCTTCGGTATCCTCAACTACGGGAACTTATTTTTGGCCCCAAGTTTGGCGATATTTTGCCAAAAGTCGCCAAGGTTGGCGACATTTTGGTCATTTGGGGCGTCTTTCTCAACGGGGCTTGTAAAGTTAGTTTTTCTGCATTAACATGCATAATAGCCTAATATTTCTCTTCTATGACGTAATGAAAAGCCTCTCTTTATGTGGAATCCTCGAGAAATAGACTCTTAGAGGAGCTCCTTGTATCTTCTGCGTCACCTATAAATACAGGAATGACAGACCCCTCGTTCAGTGTGGATCGAGCTTCTGATGAGTACGCAGCTCTGTGAACTATGCGAGAGAAGCGGTATTTTCGCTTGCCTTTTTGAAACTTTGTTTTTAAGTGCTGTGTGCAAATTCTTCATTGCTGTGTCTTAAGGGACTGTGTACGATATCTTTTGTGTATTTCCACTGAACTTTTGCCCAGGCCCGGACTGGGAGGGAGGGGCCCGCCCGTCTCAAGAGAAGGGGGAGCCCGGGTTATTGTGCAACCGATAAATAATAGAATGTGTTAACTTTCGGGGTATGGTGGAGGTATGGTGTTATTATTAATTAATTATGATTGATAATTAATGCATTAATAAAATATTGATCTATTAGTCAATTTGAGTCATTCATATTA
This sequence comes from Cheiracanthium punctorium, assembly GCA_038373885.1. Taxonomy (NCBI): domain Eukaryota; kingdom Metazoa; phylum Arthropoda; class Arachnida; order Araneae; family Cheiracanthiidae; genus Cheiracanthium; species Cheiracanthium punctorium. The sequence goes on along the minus strand of JAWZYV010004836.1, from coordinate 128,520 downwards.
ATTAATCCCTTGTTCATTCGGGAACCCTCACTCAAAAAATTTTGAGAACTACATTTAAAATTAAGTGTTTTGAAGGCTTCTGGGGCGCAATTGAAGCTGCAAAACAATTTTTATGTGTCAAACTTCATTCAAGTGCTATCAGTATAGCACTTTTTTTTTTCATTCTTTTTTCTGTTTGGGGGCCCGCCGAGGGTGAGGCCCACCCGTCTGCAGACAGTCGGACACCCTGGCCAGTCCGGGCCTGCTTTTGCCGGTGGAAGAGTTCTATTTTATGAGAGAAATACAGCATCTGTGAAAGCTTCTGTAATTAGCGAACTATTATAAGCACATTACTGTCTGATTGCGCTTGTGAATTTCGTAAAGCTGATTGTTCAAGGACTTGCTTGGTCCTGAAACTCCTTGTGTTCCATTCTGACAAGTGGACTCTTTACTAGAACTTTCTACACGTACTGGACTTTAGAACGACGAACACAGGAAGTAAGCAGTGTTTTCTGCAACAATATATGTAGGGTTACGACGGCCGGTCGTCTTAATTAATTAAGGAGACATCAAAAATCTTGATTAATAATATTCTATTTACAAAACATTTACAAAAAGCGATCAAATAAAAATAAGAACAGGATTAATGGAAAATCAGGATTAATGGTACGTCTAATATCGTCCAAACAGTTGTCGTCTTGCGAATCCACGCCAACCCGTCTACGGCGAGATTCTTCATTCCACATTCTATCTGCACGAGAAAACCAGGGCCGTAACCAGAGGGGGACTAAACCCTACCTAACAAGCTTTCAGCCCGCCATAAGATTTTCAAAAAATTTTGTAAATTTACTGATAAATACGAAAGTTTAGAAACGAATGATTTTAAACGATCTTTAAATTTCACATCATTAAAAACATCCCTCGTTTTTTTCAGGGGGGGGGGGGTATTTCTCATCACGATGGTTAGATTTCTATAAATACAGTTCGTTATTTTGCTGTTCTCGGTTGCATAGAGCACCGGATTTTTCCGAGAACACAAAACTGCAACTCTTCCTTTAAGTCGGTTTCCCAGGGCATCGATTTTGAGGGGGAGTAAAAACTTAAAACTTTCAGCATGTTCATGTTTGCCAGTGGTGTAGTCGAAGGGGGACGCGGTCCCCCCACTTTTAATTCTCAGGGGGGACGCTCATTTACAAGGTCTTTTCAAAAATTCTGTGAAGAAAATAAAATTTTCGTTTTGTTCGCGCGAGAGCAAATATCTATATATATATAAATGAATGTTTGTGGGTATGTGTGTGTGTATGACGTTGAAAAACTCCAAAATCGTTTGACCAATCACCATGAAATTTGGTACACCGTAGTCTTTTATCACGGAGAAGGTTTTTATGTTATCTATTTTCCTCTAACTCACCGCTAGGTGGCGCAGCAGAACGTCGATTTCTATTCCGTTCGACCGCTTGCTATGAAAATATCATTCAACCGATTTTGATGAAAATTGGTACACACAGACATTTGAAGACGTAGACTATTTTTACGCTATCCATTTTGCTGTAACTTGCCGCTAGATGGTGCTGCAGAACGCCGACGCCGAATTCTATTTCGTTTAAGCGCTTGCTGTGAAAATATCGGTCAACCGATTTTGACAAAAATTGGTGTGTATGGATATTTGAACACTGAAAATATTTTTTCACTATCCGTTTTGCCATGAGTTGCCGTTAAGTAGCGCTGTAGAGCGTCGAATTCTATTCTGTTGGATCGCTTGCTATGAAAATACAATTCAACTAATTTTGATGAAAATTGGTACACGTGGATATTTGAACACGGAGAATATTTTTACACTACCAATTTTCCTCTAACTCACCGCTAGATGGCGCAGCAGAACGTCGATTTCTATTCCGTTCGACCACTTGCTATGAAAATACCATTCAACCGATTTTGATGAAAATTGGTACACACGGATTATTTGAAGACGTAGAATATTTTTACACTATCCACTTTGCTGTAACTTGCCGCTAGATGGTGCTGCAGAACGCCGAATTCTATTTCGTTTAAGTGTTTGCTATGAAAATATCGGTCAACCGACTTGTACCAAACCGTACCAAATTTCATGGTGATTGGTCAAACGGTTTTGGAGTTTTTCAACGTCATACACACACACATCCCTAGCAGCAATCTTTGCTCGGGCTTTACCAGGCCTATGATTGGTGCATCGGCCAGGGTGCGAATTGACGGGGGGGATGCCGGGGATCGTCCCCGGCTGAAGAATGTAATATCCCTGCATAGAGAAATATTAATTGATCCCTACCAGGGATACTATTTATCCCCTGCTGAAGAAATGTTAAACTGATGAAGGAACTCTTGGGATTGAAATCAAGAAGTCAAAATGAAAGCAGTGTGTTATCGTTTGTTACTATGCTCAAAGGCGATTGCCTTAAAATTTCGTCTGTTTTCTAAGCTAAAAACCCTCAAGGGTGGCTTCAATACAGGGACATTGTATATAGCCTGTGTATCTGTGATTCCATAGAAAAATCTATGACTTTTGTATGAATATAAGTCAGTTCCCACACGTGTCGGCGATTGCATTTGTCATGTAATATCATGTGAGCGAAGCATTTACACTTTCCCTCCTTTTTCTTTTCAAGTGTCCCCCCCCTGGAGAATGTTTTCTTTCAAATGTCCCCCCGTGGAGAAAATGTTCAGTTCGCACCCTGGCATCGGCTATTCATCGCCTGATCATTACTGATCATCCTTAATTTTTCGTATGTTCATCTTTTCCGGATGATCGAATCTTTACACTGAGATCTGATAGGCGCTTTCAAGATTGCGAAGGGTAAAGCGAGCAAACAGGTTTATATCGGTCTTTCTCCCAAGTAGCTGAACGGCTCGATATCTCTTCCTTCATTAATGTGCAAAAGCATCATATGCACACCATATGTTTGTTTTAAGGTTGCTGATTGGCTAAGCTATTACGACAAGACAGGCGACAAAATGCTGAATCGTTGTCCTCTTCCTGCTCTTAGCTTTGTCATGTTCTCCTGTATGTATCTATCTTGTGCTAGCTAAAAGGGCACCTTGCCTTACTCTGTCAAAGAGGGGAAACAAGGAATATTTTTAAAACAAAATTTGTCAGCGACTAAAAATTCTGGAAGTTTCCTGAAAAAGTGCGAAATTAATATATATAAGAAATTTTCCTTTGTGTAAATTTTTAATGACATTTCATTCAAAAACTTGCATTCTTCCCTATAACAGCCTTGAAGAAAAGGATATTTTGTTATAAAATTATATATGCATATGATAGTACATGAATTAATTGATACAATAAAAGAAATAAACAAGCTAATATGAAAATCAACGATATATGTGCCAATTTTTATCGATTGCTCAGTTTAAAAGTTTCACCAAAGGTCATAGGCTTCACATCCTAAGTTGCAAGGCGTTTGCTCTTCCGAGATAATTATATACCCAGCTAGAAATGTCTTCACTTTTTTTGCAAAAAAAAGTATAGATTGTGTACAATTTGTGCATAAAAAGTGGATATTTTTTAATATTTTGAAAGCATACACTTTTTGTGCAAATTATATACAGTTTTTATGCATACTAAAAAGTGAATATTCTATATTGTCAAAAATTGTGCACAAAAAGTGTATACTTTTCAAAGTATTCAAAATATTCACTTTATATGCAAATTTTTTGCACAAGAAGTACAAACATTTTCTAGCTGGGATTTAAGCAGTTTGAACAGTTTTCGCAAAATCTCAAAATCTAATCGAAATTTTAAGAAACTTTAGGGGCATAGTTTAAATTGTACGACCACCTATCGTGTCACTAAATTTTGCTTTATTCACTTAAAACGTATGTGATGCGCCGACAAAAATTTACGCAGTTTGAAACGATTTTCAGAAAAAATCTCAAAATGTAATTTTTTTTTTTTTTTAAATCCGACGATTATAGATTAAGGTGAGTGATTGCCTATCATGTCAGTAAATTTCATTCCTTTCGCTTTAGTCACTTTTACGTGATGTGCGAATAAGAAAAGACAGAACGACAGACAGACAAACTTTTTTTTTTTTTTTTTACGGCCGTACACAGGTCCCAAATGCTTAAAACGGATAGAAATCGCAAAATCTTTTTAATTTTGAGTAGTGTACAGGAAAAGTCTAGTTTTATTTAATTAGAAACTTAAATGTTTCCAATTCCGAACTTGAAACAACAATCACTTCAAATTTTAGTGTTGCAACAACGAGTCAGACCCCCGTCAGGTGGTTAGAATGCCCGGCTACCAAGCGTTAGTTCTCCAGTTCGAAACCAAGTCTCGGAAGCTTGAAAAATGAAGTTCAGATGGCAGCATTAAAATTCAAAGAGAAGAAGTTCGAATTTGCTTTTTTTTTTTTTTTTTTTTTACTTTTAAAAAATTTTATCTACCTGGGATATACCCCAATTTTTATCGATTGTTCAGTTTAAAACTTTTATCAAAGGTCATAGGCTTCACATCCTAAGTTGCAAGGTGTTTGCTCTTCCGAGATGAATATAACCCCAATCGCATCGGCTTTACAACGGCTCTACGCCCAATTTCCCCCCCTTGCCGAGGATCCAACCCTACTATTCGGGAGAGGACATGCCCGAGCAAAATCCGAGATAAGAGCCCCCGACGCGATGAAGAACCTTGCATGGCGCGCGCTGCGCTTCCTCCCTGTCCGATCATCGGCATTTCAGGAACCGATGACCGTTTGCTACTAGGGATACCCACAAACATTCATCCGATACACATGGATATATGAACATGGAGAATATTTTTACGCTATCCGTTTTGCTATAACTTGCCACAAGATGGCCCTGCAGCGCATCAACTTCTATACCGTTCGACCAATCGCCATAAAAAATTTTATGCTTACACATTTGAGCACGGAGAATATATTCCGACTATTCATTTAGCTGTTACTCACTACTAGATGGCACTGCAGCGTATTATTACTTTAACTTGCCATTAGATAGCAATGCAGTGCACCAACTTCATGGCCGGACAATTGATCTCTATGAAAATTGATATAGATAAATACTTGAACACGGAGAATATTTTCGTGCTATCCATTTTGCTATAAATAGCTACTTCATTGTGCTGTAGCACATCATTACTTTAACTCGCCAATAGATGGCGCTGCAACGTATAAACTTCTTACTTTTATTCGTCGCTTGATGGCACTGCAGCATATAAAGGCTGTTCAACTGATCGCTATGAAAACTGGCATAGACAGATATTTGAACGCGGAGAATATTCTGGCGTTATCCATTTTGCTATAACTTGCCACTAGATGTCACTTCAAACCAATAACTTCAGGACCGTTCAACTGATCACCATGGAAATTCGTAAACATAGATGTTTGAATGAAAAGAATAGTTTCGCGGCATCCGTTAAGCTATAACTCGCCTTCTGTACCGTTCAACCGCTTGCTATGAAAATACCTTTCAACTGATTTATGAAAATTGGTACACACAGATATTTGAGCACGGAGAATAATTTTACGTTATCTATTTTGCTATGACTTGCCGCTAGATGCCGATGCAGCGCAACAACTTCAAAGCCGTTCGCCCGATCACCTTAAAAGGTGGTATACATACACATTTGAGCAGCGAGAATAGTTTTTTCGTATTCATTTGGCTGTACTCACAACTTGATGGCACTGCAGCTAGGTCCTGATTTCCGAGAGGGCATTCGGGGCAAGCGCCCTGGCCCACAACAAAAAGGGGGGCCCCCAAATCGTTCTTTAAGTTTAAAATTTTGTAAATTTTGAAAAAAAGTTTTCGAAAGAGGGTCCTTTAATGAAGCTTTTGCCCAGCTCCCCCTCCCCCCCCCCGCAAATCAGCCCCTGACTGCAGCCCTAGAGTTTATTATTTTAACTCACCACTAGATAGCACTTCAGCAATCAACTTCTTGATCGTTCAACTAACCGCTCTGAAAATTGGTAAACATACACATTTGAAAACGTAGACTATTTTCGCGTTGTCCATTTTGCATAACTCGCCCTTTGATGGCGCGGTAGCGTATTATTACTTTAATTCGCCACTAGATGGCGCTGCAGCGTATCTTGACCGTTAAACTGTTTGCTATGAAAATTCGTACACATAGATATTTGAGCATGAAAATATTTTGATGCTATCCATTTTGCAAAAACTTCGACAATTGATGGCGCTGCGCCGGACCATCTTCTTCACCTTTCAGACGATCGTCATGAAATTCTTTATGCATAATTATTGAACGCAGATAATATTTATGCGATATCAATTTTGCTATATCTATTCATTATGATAAATAGTAATTACAACAAACCGTATTATAAAAAAGGAATCTATTCATTCCCGTGCGAAGAACGGGGCGTTCAGCTAGTATCGGTATAAAAATCAAAAGGAAACTTTTGACTGTTTGAATAGACTTTACAAATGGGATTGTAAGGGCTTCTTTAACACTTCAGTGGTGAAAACATATCCATAAGAATAGAACAGATTATAATCTTCCCGAACGACTCTTAGTATAAAATGCCTTTTCGAATGGCCGAAAAAGTGACAAAAATCAGGGTAGCGATTAGTCACGTAGCAATTCAGAAGAAAATCTGTCACTATGACATAGGATTGTTGCCTCACCATGGCACAGTGGTTATGTTACTGGAAATGGTACACAAGCGAAGTGTGAAGGTCCCGGGTTCGGGTCCCGTTGCGCGTCCATCGACCTAACAGGTTAGAGTTTTCCGTGGCTCTCTCCGAAACTTTGCGTAAATACGATTTAGGATCCCTTAGAAAGACCCCCACGGAGGGCATCCCTCTTGTGTTGTCTTTCTGACGAGGATTTATAAGCAGGTTTCGAGCCAAGCACACAAATCAGCTATACGTGTTTACAATAACAAGAACAACATTGGATTGTTGACAAAATGTAAATGGAAAAAATTAAGTAGCTCCCATCGGGGTCCGTGACAGTTCGGAGTTTTCCGTGGTTTTCTCCGAAACTTAGCGTGAATACGGGTTAGAACCCCTTAGAAAGACCCCACGGAGGTCACCCCCCCCCCCTTGAGCTGTTCTTCTGATGAGAATTTATAAGAGGGATTCGAGCCAAGCTCACAAATCCGATATACATGTTCGCAACAACAAATTAAGTAGCTTACACGGTTGATCCAAAAAAGACTTAGATATTTGAGCATGAGATTATTAACAAGTAATCAATAATTTAACAATGAGTTCATTTTAATTAATTAATAAACAAATGATGGTTAAATTAGTTTTATTGGTTGTTTAAGGAGTAATTCCATTTAATGAATCCGATAAGTTTAGGTTAAATTTCGTAAAAAATGAGCGTCCCCCCACTTTTTTTCTCAAGACTACAACACTGGTTTGCATCCAAAATGGTGGCGAACATTTTTGATATTTGCTGTAAGGCATGATAATGTAAAAAAAATTGAATTAAATTGTTTTCCGAAAATAAAATGCTCACAGGATTAAGGGACATGGGCGTCTCCATTTTTGTTTAACTTGACACATAAAGTTATAACAGTCCAAAAGTGTTGGAAAGGGTCTCCCACACTCACACAAGACTCAAACAATTATACTTTCGTGTTAGAATAGTTTGACACATCCTTCCGATTAAAGGGTAAAAAGAAAAACCAACGGGTACTCTTAAACTGATCACCTTGTATAATATTTATATTTTGCTTTATTTAGATATTTGAAACGAATAATAAATGCATTTATCAGTCAATTTTCATTCCAGTTTGATAGTTAATTTATTTTACTGATCTTCTTTAATTGGGTAGCATTTAATGGACTACAAAAGGTACAATGAACTAGTAACTATATACCTTATAGATTATTCTTGTACAAAAAATTACTCTAACGTCTAATCGATATCTAGTACTGCAAACCGCTCAAAATATCATTTGAATATTTTCCATGGAATCTCAATGAAAAAGTTATTAACATAATGAATGTTAAATAGTTTTCAAATACTGCGTTTTGTGAAGCGCATACTTATATTTGTTGTTGTTGTTGTGATGGAACATGTATTCGGATTTGTGTGGTTGTTCACGAGGAACCGCTTATAAATCCATGTCAGAGAAAGGACAAACACAAGGGGAGCAAATGCCTTGGGCAGGGCTGGATTTACACATCTTTGCGCCCTAGGCCAAAGGCCATAATTGCGCCCCCCCTCCTCGAAAAATTGATCAATAGTTCCAATTTAATATGCATAATAATTCGTTTTTTCTCATCAGCACTATATGTCACGTAAAAAAGTGTTTTATAAAGTACAGTTTTTTTTAAAGATTGTCAGATAATTTACATTATCTATTATCATTTCGATAGGAAGACCCTGAATTTTACCATTTAAAGCCACGCAACAGTTCAGTTTTGTGAAACTTATGAAAAGTCATCGCAAAACAGAGGATTGCATTGTAAATTTCGTGCGATTTTTGGACACGTTAACTTCCTGCAAAACTTCGGTATCAGTTTCTGTTCTCAGCACTTTTATGGGTAACATATCAGAATCAGAATGCACTTTTTCTAACGATCTTTTAGATTGAACTAAGAAACCAGAAATGCTCGTTTCATTAATTGCGTGATGTTTCACCGATATATTTTGGATGAAAGAGTTGATAATGCGTTTTCAAATTCTTTAAAATTATAGACGCATTACACTCAAAGCAACAGACTTTTTCTCGAGCAGACATATTTACCGTTCTGTGCGTGTGTGAGGTATGGTTCTTTTCGATGATAACTTACTTTGAATAATTGTTCTCTCCGGTACCCCTCCTTCCCTCAATGTGATTGTTCTGCAGCGGATCATTTTGTTCTGCGACACATGTCGTCGACTTGGACATGGTCTGTGCTGAGGTGCCCTGTGTCTGCGAGGGGGGGGGGGGTTAATGGATCTCCACACATGGGTTTTCTATAGATAAGAAATTATACTAAGGAAAAAAGGAATTTTTCGGAACCGTATTTTTCTTGGGCGATAATCATTTAAAGTAAGTCGTTTTCGTTTCTCCTTTACCTCATCCGTGATTGTTCTGCAAGGGAGTTCTTTGTTCTGCGCCCTAGGCCATGGCCTAGATTGGCCTTATGGGAAATCCGGCCCTGGCCTTGGGGAGGACTTTTCTGGGTATCTAGCGCATATTCACGTTACATCTGGAGAAAACCACCAAAACTCCAGACCGCTAGACAGACAGAGGACAGAACCCTGTTCCCCCACTCGAGCCATCTCCCAATGTCAGTGGTTTTAACCACTGTGCTACATATTGGTTACTTATATTTGGGGGCTATACTTATATATGTTTACAGCCTCCCGAACTAGATTCTAAGCCCTACCTAACATTTCATCCTGGTTACAGCCCTGGGGAAAACAGGTTCATAGTTTCACTGCAGCTTTGGGGAGTGGCAAGAAAGAGTCCGTCCGGTGGTGCTATCTGTTGACTTTGACCTGAATTAAGTTGGGCTTGGGCTACACACATACATGCATGTGTATATACAGTCAAACCCCGATATAATGCCACTATCCGTTCGAGAAAATTATGGCGCTATAACGAGTGCGGCGGTATATCGAATTATATTAGATTATTCGATGGATAAAAATAAACTTTGATATGGTATTATTACTATTGTAAAACTCAATATCATAATGCATTTTATTTAATAATAGGTAATATAATTCAATTCTGCTGGAATTAAATTATCAAATGATACTATGAAATTAAATTAAGATGCACTTACTGTTTTATATCGTCAATCCTATATAAAGAAGTTTCCGAGTAGAATAAACACCATGGCTGAAGTGTGAAGATCCAGGGCTCACAGGTCTTTCCTCCGATGTAACATGTGGTGTTTCATCTTCTTCAGATGCACTGTCATATGAATCTAAATTTTGATTTTGATTGGTAGCTGATTTAACAATTTCATCGATTGTCAGATCTTCAAATGTTGAAACACTTTTGTCTATATTAATATACTCAGTTGCCGACAGAGGATGCTCAATTTCTGTCAATTTGTGTATTTCATTTCGTAGTTCTTGGAGTGCTGTAATATTTTGCTTTGGAGTAAACCCTTCATATTTAATTAATCCAGTATGTCTCCAGCAGTTAACAACAGTTTCTGGTGAAATTTCATCCCAGGCTTTTTTTATCATGCGAATAGCATCGTGTAAAAGGAGTGGAGAAAAATCATCTTTGCTGATTTTTTCAATAATACGGCGGACGTGATGTTTTGTGACAAGGGGCATTATCGAAAATCATTAAAACATGCCGTTTCTTTCTTCGCATTTCTGAGTTGAAATTCGCCAGCCATTTTTGAAATAATGCTGCAGTCATCCAAGCTTTCTTGTTGTTCTCATAATCAACATAAAGGGCAGGATTAAAAATTTTAAAACATCTGGGCTTAGCTGATTTTCCAATCACTGTCAGAGTTCTTTTATCAGATCCATCTGCATTTGTGCAGAACACCAGCGACACAGGATCTTTAGCTTTTTTGCAGGCTTTAACAGGCCCACTAGAAATTGTTTTATCTGGCTGCAGGCGGTAAAAAAGTCCACTTTCATCCATGTTGTAAACGTCCTCAGCTTTATATTATAAAATCAGCGCACTCAATTTCTTACGACCATTTATTACAACATCTTCATCAACTCCTGCAGTCTCACCACTTCGTATATACTGCGAGTATCCTCGTCGCTTCTTAAATCTGTTCAACTAGCCGCTACTATACTCGAAATCTGTGATGCCCATTTGCTGGCCAAGGACTTTTGCTTTCTCTCTAATAATGTCTCCAGTTATAGTCGCATTTTTAGCACTCATTTGTAGTATCCATGTGCAAAGGGCATCCTCTAAATCTTCGTGATTTGCAATTTTCAGTTTTTTCACATTTGACTGCAGATCGTTGGTGTCCATTTTTCGGGATTTTTCAAAATGTCCCCTATGCAGCCATGGGCGCCGGCAGAATATTTCCCAGGGGTGGGCAAAGACTCCATGGGTGGACAAAAACTACTCAGGGGGGGGGCAAAGACTATCCATGTATGGTTACCATGTTGGAAAGAGAAAAAAGCAAGGGAAAACACTGCATACAAACTCCAGGGGGGGCATTGCCCCCCCATACCCTATGCTGCCGGCGCCTATGTATGCAGCGCCTGCTAACAGGCTTTTTCCACAATGTAGAAAAATGATTTGCGATGTGTTGCTGCGATGCATTCACATTTCTCTCTTTATATTCGCTAATTTCCCGCTTTTCCGAAACTGTTAATACAGCTCTTTTTGCCATCATGAATTAAGACTGGTTATTTTGCAGATTTAACTGCTAAATTCTTCGATCATTCAACGACTAATCTAATCTTTGAATGACAGATTTTGCATTTCACCCCGTTTCCCTGGAAGGCGGCGGAAACTAGAAGAGGGGAAGAGAGGAGAGCAGGGATTTCTTCAATCTGAGTTTTCAAAAGAGAATTAATAGGAATTCGTTACTACTGAATACTATTTGACTTTGAAAGCATATAGATGTAGGAAGGCAAGGGGCTCTTTAGAAATCTAACAAAAAGTTTAAAAAGAAAGATGTGCAAAAAACATATCCAGTAATTTCTAGAAAATTTGTTACACTAGGAAAGTTTTATTCTGGCGATATATCGAGTTGGCGCTTTAACGGATCCATTACATTGAAATTCCTATTTGACAGATTTGTTCATAGACATAATTGGCGGTTAAGCGGAATTGGCGCTATTTCGAGATGGCACTAAATCGGGGTTTGACTGTATATATATTATATCTTTAAAAATACGTTCTTTCTAATATGTGTATGTATTCTACTACATAAAATTGAACATTATTAACCCATTGGATCAAATTTTTCACTTTAGTATACAGCAGAGAATATGGGTAATGCGTTTAAAGATATAGACACACCTACACCAGCCCTTCATTTGTGCTCCACAGTTGTAAAAATTCTAATACATTATTTTGATAGTAAATAAAAATGCGCTCATTTTCTGTTGAAACTACTGATGAAAATTTACAATTCGGATTAAATAACAGGTCCAAGTACTACAACTTATGCACAGTAATTTTATTTATATCTACATTAAAAAGTATTAAACCATAAATTATTTTAAACACATTTTTCTTCGTTCACTGTACAATATGCATTTTAAACCGCCGCTTTTTTTTGACGAGCCCATCTACTAACGATAGCGCCTAAATATGGGCATTCCAAAATGTCATTCTCTCACGTAAGCAACACGAGTGCATTCAGACATGGATTAGCCATTGTTGTTCTTAAGACAGTTTTTCTCACAATTTTTAATTTACTAAATGTTTATTCATTCGAAGCAGTTGTTACTGGGGAAATTAGAGCTAGACAACTGAATGTTTCTTAGATTCTGATTTCTTGGAAATGTCATTCATCGTTACAACCTATGAGAAGTTTGGCAGAACTTACAACACTGCGTGCATAGGCGCACCCACGGGGGGGGCTATGGGGGCTGAAGCCCTCCCCCCCCTAAAGGTAGGAAATTAGAAAGTGAAAAGTATTGAAAATTAAAAATTGTCACTAATGAGTTAAATGTTTTCTTTTTAAAAATTGTCTTCAAATTATTTCTAAAATACTTTTTACCCCAAAAAGATGTTAGTTTTTAAATAAAAACTTACAGTTAGAGCATGAAACACGGTTAAACTTGGTTACAACATCACTGAAAAGATCATATAGTTATTTGATTCTAAAATGAGTTACATTGCTCTTGGGGTTATGTTCTATGGGCAAGTCGACTAGCACAGAATATTCTGACGTTAAAAGAGAATTATAACTATAATTGAGGTCCCTATAACCGAGTTCAGCAGTATTTGTAGCCAGCCCCCCCTAAACTAAAATCCTGGGTGCGCCACTGTCTGCGTGTAATGCTTCCATGTCAGCAGTTCCTGAATTTTTGGAAAGAAATCTGCGGCTTCTTAATCAGATCTATTATTAATTTCTCTCTTGTAATGTGAGGATTTGCTATTTCATACAATAGCGTGATTATGCTGTTCCGAGGATTGAGGTTATCCGCCCTCATCACCGTAAGAGTATCTAGTACCTTCTTAAACTCCATGTGATAGAACATCATAAGTTCGGGAGTAAAGAGATTCCCGGTAATCGTCAAATTTCTTCAGATCGTTAATTCGCCTATCAGAGTAAATGAATCAACTTTTTCTTTCAAAATTTGTAGGAAACATTCATATGATATGCAAACCGCTTTCAACAACCCGCTCGAGCAGTCCATCTCATCTAAGAAAGATTTCGCAGTAAAGAAAAGCATTTTCTTTTTGAGCTCATCTACTAATGGCTTGTTTCGTTTTTTGTATTTGCCGTAAAAAACAAATAAAGTTCTTAAAAGACGGAAAAATCATCAGCTATAATATATGTAACATTGCAGCTAGGCTTAACAAGCGAGTTGAGTCTGTGAACTTCACAAGGAATAAATGGCACAATTCGACCCATGATTCCTGAAAACTTCTGCTAAGTGCCTTTGAATTCTCCTTGCATGCTCCTTGGAACATTGTGCGACTGCTACCTGTTCTGTATTGAGCTCATTCTTCGTATGGACGTGCCATATCTCATTTGCAAGGCCGACATTGGCTTTATTGACTGCTTCTACAACTTCTAAGAGTCGCTCCTGAGTTTTTCCATCTTCCTCTACATGTCTCACATACACATTAGCATCTAATCGATCCTGGTGCGAAGCATCTGGTGTTGTATTTGCCTTAAATCCATAAACTATGCCATATAAAAATTTTGCCATAAATAAAAGTTACCTGCAAGAAGTTGCCCGCTGAATTTTCAGCGGTGTAAAAATGATCAGCTGATGCAGTGACTTTCATCAGGCGCCTGTGCGTGTAGCAATACGCTGTAACTTTCAATCGTCAGCTGACCACTTTTCCACCATGGAAAACTCAGCTGACTATTTTTTCCTAAAACTGGTAAAGTTAACTATCACTTCACCAAATATCAGATTTTTCAATATTATCTTACGTAACGGATGTTCTTTAAATGTTGTCGTATAATCCACCGCTATACAGTCGGATGCAGATGATCGTCGGCAGCTGACGTATAATCCACCACTATAAAGTCGGCTGACTATTTTTTTTTTTTTTTTCATTTGTATACAACGTGGTAACACATGTACAAAATATCAAATTTTTTATAATTATTTTACATGTTTGGGCGCCCGGGGACCAAAATGAACTATAGGACGAGATTTCAGATTTTTTGTTATTGATCATCAAAAATTCCAGCTGGCTCCCGGACTCAGGGGGGTAGCCAGAAATTCTTCATGGGGGGGGGTTACGACTACTGCAACTCACGTATATGTATATACGTGTGTGTGATAACGGAGTGAAGAATACACCTTTTGTATGGAAAAAAATTCCTCATGTGGGGCGTTGTGACCCCCCCTGGCTACGCCACTGCCCGGACTATTTGACTTCTAGTTGTACAATAACAGTAATGTTTGGAGCATTTTGGCCTCAAATATAAAGTCATAAACAACAGATGTTTTAATTCGAATTTCGAAAAAATCGCTTCGATATGTCGGGACCCATCCTGGCAAATTTCCATACAAAATTTGGTAGGCCTACGATTTGGCGGAATTCCCCCCACTTAAATCAATTAACTTAATTCGATGAAAATTCTGAATATAGATAGTTTAAAATCGCCTTAATAACTGCATTATTTCTGCACGGAAAATTAAAATTCAACGCCGTATTTTTATAAAACTTTCGCTTGTTCTTAAAAATACACTCTCATTAAATTGCGCCATACTCTAGAATCATCTTCGCAAATTCACATATCAACCATTTTATTTTTCGCCAAATTAAAAAGTTGCACATTTTAGTCTCGGAAAATTTCCAAATCCCATTTTTCTTTTCAATATAAAACATTTCATTCCAGCTCTGATTTCAAAAGCACACGATATTTTAATTAAAAAATAACCTGGCAAATAATCTAAACAACAAAACAAAAATCGTTATTCTTTTATTTTTACTTCAAAAGTCTGAATCATTTAATAAACTTGCCAAATATGGCAACCTAGATATGCTTAATCCTCACTACTACTGCAGGGCTTACAATTGCGAGAGGGCGCAAAGCAAAAATTAGCCTTTTGCGACACGTTTTTTTTTTTTTTTATCGATATCTCCTAAAATTATTCGAATTTCGAAAAGATCGCTTCGAGGTATGTCGGGACCCGTCCTGGAGAATTTCCATACAAAATTTAGTAGGTCTAGGATCACCAGTCTGGGAGCTACGTGAGACACAGACAAACTAACTAACCGACTGACATTTTATGGTTTGTTTTATTTATATAGATTTACAGTAGTAAAAGGAAGTTATGGATAAAATGTCTCTAAAATTTCTAGCTAAAATTAGAAGATATGAAAGGTATACAGCGCTTCCTATTTTATATGTCTGGTTCAGATTGCCAAGAATAAGGCCCTTTTTGAAAAATTTAGGGTCGGGGGTTCTGACCCCCAAAACCACCCCATCGTTAAGCCACTGTTCAAGAATAGTCTTAACAAACTAGAAATGGGCCATTTGTTCAACAAATATGTATATAAAATTAACTTGGAAGCCTTATAAAAGGAAATATTTGATGATCAAACAAAAGCCCACTTTTGTTTAAGGAAAAAAAAAAAATCTTTTTAGTCTGAAAATTTCGGGATGGGTAGGGCAGGCCCGGACTGGGAGGGTAGGGGCCCGTCCGTCTCAAGAGAAGGGGGGGGGGGGCGGGTTATTGTGTAATCGATAAATAATAGGATGTGTTAACTTTCGGGGTATGGTGTTATTATTAACTAATTATGATTGATAATTAATGCATTAATAAAATATTGATCTATTAATTAATATGCGCCATTCATATTAATTAATCCCTTGTTCATTCGGGAATCCTCTCTCAAAAAATTTTGAGACATTTAAAATGAAGTGTTTTGAAGCCTTCTGGAGCGCAATTGCAGCTGCAAAAAATTTTGTATGTGTCAAACCTCATCCAAGTGCTATCAGTATAGCACTTTTTTAAAATTTTCTTTCTTTTTTCTGTTTGGGGGCCCACCCGTCTGCAGACAGTCGGACACGCTGGCCAGTCCGGGCCTGAGGGGAGGGCTCGAGCCCCCTGGCCCCATCTCCTGCGTACGCCACTGTACGGGTGTATGTATTTGACTCTCATACCTCAAAAACTATCAGTCGCAGAATGTTGAAATTTCTAATATAAGATTGTTGTAACCAGGGCCTCCGAGAGAAATTTTATAAGGTGGGACAGAAATGTTCCCGGGTCCCCCCCCACCCAACTTGTTTTTGCCTCAAAAAATATATTTAAAATTCTGCCCAATTTTACTTTCAAAGTAGTTATTAAAAATAAAAAAGTTAATATTGTGGGGTCATTTTTATTCTTACCTAAATTATAATTTTAATAATAGTATTTACAATCTGTAATAATGTAAAAATATAAAAAAATGAAGATCATTACGCTATTTTTATAACCAGATTCCAAAATCTTCCTTTGCCTTACCACCCTCGCTGTCTAACATGTGTTGCAAATCACCATCACTAACAGTGTGTTATTTATCTGTAAATGCATCAGTTCATATTTTGCTATAGTTAAACACAGTTTCGAAAATTATTTTTTTTTCTTTTAGTTATTTTTATATAGAATGCTAAAAGAAAAGAATGAGTAAGGAAATCTTCATATTTAGCGATTTTTTATTCATGCTTGAAGGTTAAAAATGTATATAAATGGTAGAATTAGCATATTTGTTATTAAATTTTAATAATGGCTTTTCATGCCTTTTTACCTGCAAAATTTCGTATAACATCATAAAAATTAATAGTTCTGGAAATGTCAGATTCGATGCTTAGTCTTGCTAAGTCTACAAGTCGTTCTTGAGACATGGTTGATCTTAAAAAATTTTTTACGAGTTTCAATTTGCTGAATGGTCGTTCAGCAGAAGCTACCGTTGCTGGAATGGTTAAAAAATACCCTAAGGGCAATGCAATCATTTGGAAATAGATCGTTGAGTTTATATTCTGTTAGTATGTTCAATAAATCCAGAGGCTTTAATTGATTTTTCTAGCTGCATGTGTGAGGGAGGTGGCGCATTTTTGTATTTTGCACCACTTAGAAAAATAGCTAGGACCGGCACTGCGTTGGGCTGTGATTTTTTAAAAGTAAAGATGTAGAAAGGAAATTTGTAGTGCATTTTGAAAAATTCACGGGCCCCCTCTAGTTCGACGGGCCCCGGGGCAGTGCCCCGGCTGCTCCCCCCCCCCCCCTTCTTGCTGGGCCTGGTTGTAACATCTAGCTGAACATCCCGAATTTTGGTTCCAATCTACTGGTGAGTTTATTTACAGGACCACCCAAAATAACTTTAATACATTAATGTCAATGGACATCTTCAATATGTTACGTCTATAGTCAGTCATTGTTTGGTCCATGTCGAAATTCCCGTCATTTGTCATCGACCCTAGCGAGTTTTGCCAAAATATCGCCAAATTTGGCTCCAAAAATAATTTCGCATAACTCTAAAACTTTTAACCGTACGATGCGGAAATTTTGTAGTTAGAACTATTGTAACATTTAACTGTGCATCTCAGTTTTGATTGCAATCAACTGGGTAATTTATTTACAGGGTCACCCAAATGGCTTTAAATACATTAAGGTGTATGAACACATTCAATTCATTGAAAGTCTGTGGTCAATTACTACTTTGGCTATCCCCAAAATTTCGCAAAGTATCTCAAGCTTATCGGCTTTTGGTGAAATATTTCCAAATTAAGTGTCAGAAGGAAATATTTCAAAATGAGCCCAGCTTGGTGATATCGGAAATACATTTGGCTAGAAATTGGTAAACCTTAGTATTACTGCAGTATTTTATCAATTTCAAGCAAAATAAGTTTAGATGAAGTGCGCCAAAATTAATTTTGATTTAATAGACGTGGAAGGAAGTCATGTGTTGTCTATATCAGATTTTTAACATAATAAAACGCGAAAAATTAAAAGAGCAATACATAGATTATGATACACATTTAATTTACAATTATAATGCCAAATTAAAATTTCAAAGTATTTCAGACTATTTTTTCTTTTTTATGGAAATTTTTTGACAACATTAGGATTCAAGCTATGGACAAAATGAAACTGATGGGGGGGGGGGGAGAATCTATATACAGTATGGAACCTCTTATCCGGAAACCAGTTATCCAGAATCATATTTCAATCGATTAAAGTCCCCTTTTTTTCCGAGAGAAAAGCAAAAAATGAGTTTTTTTAAAAAATATTTCTTATGTTTTTGTTTTTTTATTTTGAGTACTAGAGCTAGAATTTATAAAGTAAGCAATCTGGTAAAGTATATTTTATTCATTTTTTTAGTGTGTTTTCAAGAAGTTATCCTACATTTACTACTTCCTCTCTAAATGATTATTTATCTCAATCATATTAAGAGTTTTTTATATTATTTTTCTAGTATATTAAAAATTAATATTTAATTCCAATCAAAAATAGAGAGTAACATTTATGCTACCAATCAAATCAGTAGATGTCATGTTAATCCTCAACCAATTATCCAGAAAATTCAGTTATCCAGAATACACCTGGTCCCAACCATTCCTCATAATAGGTTCTATACTGTATATTAAAACACTAAGGCAGATTCTTGGAAGACACTTTTGATGCATTTTGACTACGTGCATACTCACCCCGACCAGTCAAGGAAAAATGCCTTTCTTCACACATAAGTATGGCATTTCATAAGACATTATGCCAATTTCATGTCGAATTAAAAAGCATGAGAAAGAGAATTAAGTCCAAATGTATTTCTTAAAGTTCATGAATTTTAAAATTGCTAATATGATCGCGTGGATAACAGGAGCTTAAAATTTCTGGTGATGCATTTTTACGAAATGATATAAATAGTTGTATTTATTTGGCAGTTTTCTTCTGAAAGCATCGATTTGATGATGTCAGATGCTAAATCAATTGAGCACAATCACCAATCACTTTCACCAACCTAAAAAATTACTGCACTTTGGCGAGTTCTGCAGTCATGGTTTTGAAGAGTTATGCACAAGATTCAACGCTTCCAAAAGAACTAGATGAAAACGAAAGGGAACAAATTAGCGATAAATGCACCAGTTAAAGAGTTTTAAGACACTTAATTATTAAAACTACATTCAATGGCAACCCTCTCCCCCCCCAAAAAAAGAATAATAATAATTAAAAATATATACAGTAATGTATTTACATTTTGTTCCAAACCGCCGTGTTAATTTTAAGTTACGGTTGCCACATAAATACAAAAAAATTGTTATGGTAACTGTTTATGTATTATTATTGCCACCCTGGCGAGAGTGGGGGCATTTAAGTAGGAATCAACTGACTTCACCTGAAACAATTTTAAAAATAGCAGTTTTGGCACGTTTTCTCATTAAAATTACTTGCTAAGAAAGTGTTCATGAATGTTAATTCACATTCTAGAGTTAGTTCATCATCTTACCCTATCTAATTAGTCATCTTAACCCCATGGTTGTGGAAAGATCAACTTTTTTTTAAAGAGAACCGTTGTTTTCCCTCTTAAACGTTGAAACAGGCAATTGAAAAAGTTTGTGGTGTAAGGCAAGACACATAAGAAGTTATCACAAAAATCTCAGTTCTTAGACTCATTCTCAGTGGTCAGTAAAAATCATAATTGCTTATGTTTGCCATCTTACCCATTAGATATACTCTTTTTGCTGAATTCTAGCAACTTAACAAGCTCTGGCACAAAAGTTATGTCATTAGCAAAATAGCCCCGAAAAAATGTTTGAAATACAGATTAGCTAGGAATAACCCCAACATCTCAAATTAACTTTAATATGCTCAATTGCAATTGAGAGTAAAATGAGCAAACGTTTGTCCAGATCATATGTGTCTAAGGTATTAATGGTATGACATAAACCTAAAAGACAGTATGATGTAGGGATAAGATTTTTTGACAGTGAGAAGTTTTAGCTGCAAACCATCAAGCATTTTTTTTTCTGATTGTGTATAACACTGACACAGTTTTTTGTGACATGACATTGCAATAACCTCAGATTAGTACGAGTAACTAATGAGTAACTTTACGCCAAGCATTAAATAATTTTGTTTATTTTTAGATTCCACATCACTAGAACCATTTCGAATTACACATGTAAGAAAAATTTGCCTTTCCTTCCGTGCGATGAATAAATGAAAACAGATCTGAAAAATCTGAAAGTATTTTAGACATAAAGAAAAAGTTCACAAAAGTATGTGAAAGGAGAGCCACTTTTCTCAGTCCTTTAGAATAACCCAAAGACAGCTTGTGTAAGTTTTTGTATCTACCTGTGCAGATATGTTTCTGATGTTTTAAATTTAATTTTTTCTCTTTTTATGAATAAATGAACACATCTATACATATATAGTAGAGTCTCGATAATTAAAGTAAAATGGACTGAGCTTGCCTCGAACTATCGAAAACATAAAATTTAATAAGCAAATAAATGGAAATAAGCAATTATTGCAATTAGAGTACATATTTAAATGAAAAATGTATTTACATATTATTACACTGCTGATGGTTAGAACAGACTAGTAATTAAATCGGATAATAATAGTCAGTTGCTTTTGGATTTACACGCGACCCATTTCCATGCAGCAATATCACACCATCGCCAAAGCAGAATGTCAACCAGGGGTGCACCTTGGGGAGACCATGGGAGTCATATACCCACTGTCGGGGAACACTGTGCCCCCCACCCCCATTGGTGAGTTTTGTCGGGGATGTTTTAGAGAATTTCTTGCTTCAGGAAATTGAAAGAAATTTTGTAGCCAGATAAAAAATTCCATGAAAATGGTGTAACTTAAACTACGATTTCCCTGAACAAGTTTGGTCCCCGTCGATTTCCGCTTTGCAGAGAATTTTACACTAGTCTCACATAAAAGTGAGCGATTACCTACAGCCAAGGCAATAAGCAGATGGAATCACATTTATAGGATGAGCAGGGAGCAGGAATTTCAGTGACCTCCCCTGATCAGCTGCCAATTACCTTTGTAATGACCTTTCTAAGTACTTCGGGAGGCAATGTCACCAGACTTCCTTGTCGAAAAAGATAACCGATGTTACTATTTATTTGCACATATAGCACTGGTTAAAATGAACACATTTGTTGATTTGTTTTCCATCTTCTTTCATTTCCATCATTTGTTTTCCATCTGTTTCTTTCTTTCTCCCCACCCTCAAGAGCATTGGGACTGATGGAAGTGTACAAACACAGTAAGGTAAACTTCAGTTTCAGCATCTCATTTACACTACAAAGTACAATAAGCCCCTAGCATGGGTCCCTCAAAATTTTGATAGCATAGTTTCATCAATATAGCAAAAAAACCGGAAGGTTTGCAAATTCAATACCCAACTACCACTGAAGACCATTGTGTACATAAGGTGTTCGTGGTTCTATCTATGGTTCAGCAAGCCTTCTTGATGGTCACTTGCAGCTAGAGATGAGTTTGGGCTCATTTTTTAAAACCTGAGTCAGAGCAATATTATTCAAGTCGGAAGCTGAGCCCGAGCTCGAAATTTCAGCCACGAAAAGAACAGAATTTCTGCAGAAAAGTTTGATTATTGATATCCAGTTACGGAAAGTCCGAACTTCAGAAGGGCCTAAGGCCTCCATAACCTATCCCCTGGCTACGTCCCTGATATGTCTGTTCATCCATAATCTATTCTTAAACCTTTCATTGTAACATTTCTTTTCTAAAGTAGCACTGATCAGGTTTTGAAAGCTTCGAAACTTTGAAACAATACTCCAGATTCATCTGATTCTCTAAATTAGAGAGCAAAATCATCAAAAATGTCACTTGCCAAAGTAGAAAATTTATTCACTAAATACAGTGAAAAGTTGCTAAATTTAAGGACAAATCCTTTAAATTGGCAGTACTGACTAATAAACTGTCTATTTTTAATATCATTATATTATATTAATAGACTTAATGTGAAGAATGATATACAAGCACGCATTTTGGTTAATTTGACTTTAAGTATACAATTATTGATTTTATTTAAGTTGTTAAAAATAATTTTGACATAAGCCTCAAGTCATTCTCCCCTTCCATTTTGGGCTCCTTTTTTGAATTTTTAATACAAGGTTGGTCAATGAAATACTTATTTTGCTGTCTTCATAACTAACTAAACTACTTTGAACCAATTAATGTCACTTTTGGGGAACCTCCAGAGCAAAGACATTTATAATTTCTCATTTTCCAGTGTTAATCATGCAGGTTAACTAAAATAGGAGATAAATGGCCCCACAGGTTCAGCATGCATATTCAATGCGGTTTTGCTTCGACCTTATATGACCACAAATATTAAAGTGGTATTAGTGATATTTCAGCTCATTGTTAATGTTTGCTTTATAAAATGTTTAATTAATGAATTTTTAGCATCTATAATGTTTGGGCCCCCCAAAATCTGTTTGCAACCCGGCCACTTCAAACAGAAGGCCAGCCCTGCCCCCGCCTCCTGAAAAATATCCTGCCAATGCCTATGTTTTTAACAAGTACATTGATAGTTTATTTGTTTATAATTTCTACAGAAGTAGGCTACATTCTGAAAGGGATTTTTTATGTAAAATGATTAAAATAGTCATATTTTTACAATCACTGAAATGCGAAATTTTGGGGCATATTGAATTTATTATTCGCCCCCCCCCCCCCCCCTGTCAGGGAAGATTGCCCTCTCATCAGGGAAAGTCTGGCGCCATCACTGATGTCAACACTGCACAGAAATGTCTGTGAGGGCATCTAAGGAAGAATACACTCATTTTCTTTGGAGGAGATATCTGATGTGGCTTCCGAGTGTGCCCAGTATTTGAGTTTCATGGTGCGAAAAACTTCTGCCATGTGTTTTATATGTGTTTGACATTATTTGGGAGCTAAACTGATTTTCTCACCAACTTGTATTTATGGGAAACTCAAACAATCAAGACTCCTCTGTAATTCTTTTAAATACTGAATAAAAGTTGAAAATCATTTTATACTATGTGAAAAACAATTCAACTTTCTTTAACTAAAATCTGAGAACTATCATTTTCTAAAACAAGTGAGCCATTAAAAGCTCTAGTGACAACAAAGCAATTAAAAAGTGATTAGTGATAAACTTAGATGAATGTAAAAGAAAAAAAAATATATTTTAAAGTAAATACCGAATTGTAATTTTAATATCCTGGGCATGTTGGGTAACAGATTTTTTAAATTTCGATAAGAAGAATGAGAGTCCTGCGCATATCTTAAGATCACAATTTTATTAATACTTGTGTCAATAATAAAAATTTAATGATAGTTTTCTCAATGAAATAGGTGAAGTGACTATTTATATAGTGTCAGAGGCGCAGAGAGCGAAGTCGGGGCCCCGGGGATAAAATCTTTGAGGTCCCTTTCGTATCCAGAAATCATTTTGATGTTGTATTAGATCAATCATTTATTCTCTGGTAGCCCAGTGGATAAGGCGTTGTACTCGTAACCGGAAGGTTGTGGGTTCGATACCGGCGTACCACTAAAGACCACCGTGTACATGCGGTGTAAGTGCACGTTAAATCCGTGGTTCCGAAAGTCCTCTCGGCGGTTGCTAGCAGTTTCCGAGGGTTGCCAATATTAAAAAGTCTCTCCTTCTGATGAGTTCCAAATTGTGGCGGGAAATTCCGGGGAGGACGTATATGTTGCTCTAAGCGACACATTCAGTGACGCGAGCTGTCCTCTCCTGGCAAACAAACAATCATTTATTCCTTATTAAAATTATTAATCATTTAAAGAAACTTTAAATTAATAGTAATTGGAAAATAATTAATAGAATTAAAATTATTAATTTAAAAGAGTATTATACTTTAATAAACATTCATGCTCTAAAAAATACTAACATTTTGTTTTGAAGGTTTACCTTCATAGAGAAACTGTATTTGAAACGTTAAATTTTTGCATAGCATGTTTCCTCAGTATTAAAAGACTTGATATTTTTATTGAAACTCCCATGCAAGCAGGCAGCCAAAAAAAAAAAAAAAATTAAGAAGGCCAAAAATGTGGAAATTACAAAATTTCTCATAGAAAGTCTTGATCTATAACATTTTGTTAAGGAAAATTCAAAATTTCGGAGGTTGTGTAGGCCCATAGTCTCTCCTCTGGCTATACCCTTTCTTCCCCTATTTAACAATGTGTCTCGGGGGAAAAAATGATTTCTTGTGAAATAAATCTTTTCCATTTTTAGTCATGGCAAACACTTGAATAACACCGTCAATGTCTACTTTTCTTGGAAAAGAAGACTTAATCAGAAAAACTCCTCGTTTTTGTCAAGTTGGTTTATGCTCTAGCTAGATTTTTGTAGTTTCACTCAAAAATTAATTTGAAACATCCGAGGACATAATATAATTTGGACTTTTTTTTTTACAAAATTGACAACACTTAATTAAGTATCAAATAAACAGCAAAAGCGGGGGCCCTTCACACGCTGAGGCCCTGGGGATTTTTCCCCTGCTCCCCCTCCCTCTCTGCGCCACTGTATAGTGTTTTAAGAAATAAATAATTATAGCGCAAACAAACAATATTACTTCCCATTTTTCCAAAGAAGGGTTGCTCAAACTTTTTCTGTGATGGAGCAGTTTGAGGTCTTCAAATTTTTTATGGAGCATCTTGTGCAAATCTCAGTCTAGTGTATTTTATGCTAAGGCAGCAATTATTTTTTTGTGGAGCAAAGTTTGAGAAACTCTGCAACAGAGCTAATTTGTTAATTGAATTCTAAATACACATTTTTATACTGCTTTTATATCTAGATCTTCATCTATATCTTTCATCAAGAACTGTTAATCTAAAAATTTAAGAGTGTATTAAAAAGAATGGAAAAGAAAAGTCAAAAATAAGATTCCCACATGATATTCTCTGTTTAAAAATAGATATAAATAACACTAGTTTAAGTGAAGGAAATATACAGAACACAGTAAAGTTTCACATTAGCAGTCGCCAGAGGGCAGCATGGAATCAGTCCTGGCGACTATAAAACAAACTGTCTATCGCCAAAATTGGCAATCTGTAAAATTTACCTTTTTATAAGCTAGAGTGCAATAGTAGGGATGAGTACCGAACTTAATGCAGAAACTTGTACAAATTGACAACGTGCATCACAGAACAAACATCTCTGCTGCAGAAAAATTTTTGCTGGAGGAAAATGTGGGAGGGGGTGGGGAGTGAATACGGAAGCAGTACAAACAAAATTTGGATCTGTTGTTAGAGGAGTACCAAAAATTATGGCCACTAACAATATCAAAGTGGTCACTGAACTTTGCAAAGTCACTGGCTACTATGGAAATTTTTTATTCTGAAGCTTTTAAAGATAGTAAATGGAACAAATTAAAACAATCTGAAAATAAGCATTAACAAATTGCTCATCAACACACACACACATATATATATATATAGTTAGAAGTACAAATTGAAATTTATTAAATAACAATAATTTAAATTTACATAATTTGCATATTTTACTTCATTCTAATAAATGTGACATTGGATTCTTTCAGGATTAATATAAATAAGCAATTAATATTTTATAAATTTATAATACAGAAAAGACATTCACAACAAAATAAATAAATGAATAATTCATTTCATTATTCATTTCATTTTCAATTTATTAAATTCTTAAAAACCTTCTTATATGCAAATTAAAACAAATATCAAAATTGCTGTATCAAAATATAACATCAAACACTTTAAATAAAAATGTACTTAGACAAATTTAAAGCAATTACATATATAAATGATATAAGTGGCTTAAAGTTACCCCTGTTATGATCATAAATATATAATATTCACAAAATGTAAACAAGTTATAAATGAAATGGTTTCAAATAGTATGATTTTACAAGTAACTTCTAAATTTTTGTAGATATGTGCACATGTGATGATTTTAAGTACAGATGATTATTGAAGAAATAAATCTTTTTAGATCTAACAGTTCTAATAATTTAATAAACAATCACAGCATCAACTAATTTTTCCCAGTTCAATTTTTTTAATTACTTTTGAAGAATGATATATTGCTGAATCTATCATACCTGAAACTAAAATAAGAATAATTATAATATGCATTTTAAATAGTAATACATTAAAAAAAAAAAGAAAAAGAAATTTATATATTGCTTTGCACAAACAGTAAATGATTAATTTCATACATTTTTTTAATTGCAGATCTATAAGAGGGTTTATTTTTGCATCACTGCACAAAAGCATATTAAATTACCTTAAACACTGAATTAGCTTTTGCTACTTTATATAGCGGATGCAGAAATTAGCTCTATAACTTTAAAACTGTAATTTGAAAAAATTGTGTTATTTTGGTACATAAATACAAATAAACTAATTAAGAAAGGGACTTGAAAATATTTAGGCTGTCCTTTCACAAGCTGTACATATAAACTGAAATCATACTGATATTACAAATGTCAATGTTTGTATGTATGTTCGTTACTCTTGACTCCATCTAACTGTTACACACTGAAACGGTTAGACGGCTTTGGATGAAATATGGAATAAAGACTGTTAAAATCCTGGATTAAAAAACAAGCTACTTTTCATAGCACAAAAAAAAAAACACTTTTCCAATAATATACAAAAAAACTATAAAAAAAAAAATACAAGAGTTTTTATTTTACAAAGCCGTTGACAGATGGTACATACTTATAGAATAGACAGTTTTTAATTTAAAAAAGTCTTTTTATTGTCTGCTATGCTTGGATAAAGAATACACTTGAATAAGTTTTTCCTTCTGGCATGGACTTATAAGTGGGATACGTGTTAAGCACACAAATAAAAAAAACATATTACACAAACAAACAAAATATTAAGTTTTTGAAATTTTCATTCAGTTCAAATTATGCATTTTTCTGCTCGTCTTTTTTCCCTTCTATTTCTAATGCATTACATCCAGAAAAAGGATGTTAGTAATTTTAAATTTGTTTAATCACACTCATGAATAATGATACACTTTCTAACTTAATGGAATAAGGAAAGGAAATAAGGAAGATGCATGAATTATGATACGCTTTTAATGTGTAGCACTTTAGTGCATATTTAAAATCTGAAAGTGTTTCAGATATTCTTACTTTTTTTTTTTTCCCTTTCAGTTTTTTGATAATGGCCAATATATCCATATATCCTAGTATCCATATATCCTTTTGATATATGGATACCATATATGCATATATCCTTTTGATAATGGCCAATATATCCTAGAAGTTCCTCAGAATTAATATTTGTACCCTTTCGTAGGTTTTTACCACTAAACCATCTTATTTTTGTAACCAAGGGAGGCCCAACACAGTAAGCAAGGTAATCATCACATCTGGGCAACGTCTTCAAAGAGGCATCATGTCGAACTCAAAAACTATGTAGAGCATAATAAAGGGCGTCTTTTTTATGTTAGCAGTGGGCACCACTTTCCCTAGGGCCGCCCCTGTTTGTAACCATCTTAATTTTAAATTCCATTCAGAATCTGAGATATTTCAGTGCTAAGGAAGCTGGTAAGAAACACAAGATTTTTTAAGATGGTGAACCAACTGGCCACTGGAGGCGGCTAGTAAATAATAAATCTGTATCAGTAACAAAATATTCACAAAAATTCTAGAAACTGAAAGTCAAAGGGTTTACTGCAAAGAAAAAAAAAAAAAAAAAGAAGTAGCTCCAATCATTAGTTCTTGTGTTATTCAAGAGATGGAGTAGTCTGTCATGTTAGTTTGTGTTGAATCGCAACTTTTTTTTAAGTTTCCACAAACTTGGATAGTTGGAGCTACCTCCTTTTTGGAGCAAACCCTGCAATTTTACAAAATTTGTCAAAAAATTTAATTCTGTATTTTTTCATCAAAGTTTCCAAAAAGGTATAGTTTTTTGTTTATTACACAGTGTAAGTCCAGTTTATGAAAAATCATTCTGAATTTTTTTGAATTCCTACTGCAGTCGGTTTATTTTATTTGTGTACCAAGACTATTACAATAGGTTTTCAGCATGTGAGAAGTAAACAGTTTTAGACAACAGTATGAGAACAACTGTTCAATTAGAAACAACAGTACGTACATTCTTTATCAATCAGCAAAAATGCAGGGTGTCCATGAATTCATCTACTTATATAAAACACTAATGTATACGGTACCAAAAACGCTGATATTTTTACACTGTGAATGGTAACAACTAGATGTGAATGTTAGGGTAATAACAATAACACATATGCAAAAATTCAAATGTTACTGGTGGTCCATGACATTTCGATCCCACCATTTCAGTCTTGCATTTCTGTCCCGCTGCAGTTTTGGCACCTTCCCATTTCGATTTGACCCTTTTGATACAGATATTCCATTCCATTTCTTACTTTCCTCTTAGTATAGTGGTTATGTATTAATGGCCCTAAATTTGAAAAATAATTTTGTGTTTATACATTAATGGTGATGACGTGACATAATGTTGCACTGTGAAAATAAAATTCAGAAAGTCTAAACGCCTATGCCTTGAAACAAAGAAAAAAAAATAATAACCTAACTAAATAATAATAATATCGATAGGCTGATATCACATTGACCTCCTTCCCCCCAATGAGAAAAAAGCCAGATAAATAGCTAACATGACAAATTTCTCTCAGAATGGAGACGGTTCAAAGTTCATTCAGCTGGAACCTCCCACAGAGAAATTTCCTTCAGCAATTGGACCAAGACACCCTTGGGAACTTTGTTTCTTTCTTCCTTGAACAATTACATCTATTGTACTTGATTTCAACACCAGAAGCAATAGCGTGTCTTTTTCAAGTTTCCTGGCAATAGGTGGCAATCTGGTATAGGTGACAATGTCTTCCTGAAGAAAACTTCAGAAGCTGTCATTGATGAGCTAACTTAAATGCCTAAAAGAGGAAAAAACATTAGCACCTGGGTTTCATCTTTGTTTGCCCGGTCTGTCTCCTTCTCATAATCTCCTCTATCTCGTAGTTCTTTGGTCTCATGTGCTATATAGTACTAAGAAAATTGTCTACGTTCACTGACACTGACAGTGTTGATTAGTTTTCATTTTCAGAGTCTGTAAGATTTCTGTACAATTTTAAGGGAAATGAACAAAACATTATCACACAGATCCAAAATTTTTGTATAATGGATATACTTTTTGTTTTCACAAATATGATTTGTCTGGAACTACCAATTCTGGAGATATGACAAACGAGATTCAAATAGCTGGAAAGAGTGCATTCCTACAATGATGTGCTTAAGCAAAATAATACTCACTCACATAGAAGTGATGCAGCTGAAGTACAAGTATTAAAAATTCGTTCATCAATAAAGCATAGAACAGAAACTACTCAAACACTAGCTGTAATTTTAAACGATGCATAAGAAAATTTGCCATATGGCAAATATATAAATTATATCTCAACACATGTAACTATAATTTCATATAATTATATATGATTGTAAAGTTTGGTAAACATATATATAAATTTAAAAAAAAAAGGATTCCTGTGCTAACTACCTCCACACGGTGAAATCTGGAAACTCTTTTCAAATAATTCCCCTCTTGAAAATAAGAAAATGTTTGAAGAGAGGCTAAATGTTAGCAGTCAAAAATTATTTATAACAATAATAAAAGAAATAAGGATCATTATAATTACAGTAGAATTACTGTTTTGTATAATCAATAATACGTGTAAATCAGTAAGACGTCATTGTAAGTTGAGGAATTAAAATTAATCCTATTATGCATTACACATAACAATAAATGAAATTCATATTAACTTGGGAAAGAAAGGCAGGACAAAAACGTCCTGCTTCTGTTACTGGTTAAGTATGCCACATTATAGTTAGATTACAAAACAGCAATGCCTATGCAAAATTCCAAGATCTTTTGGATCTTTTCACTGTTTTAAAGTATCAAGTTTACAATACTTTGCGCGTTTATAGCACATTAAAAAAAAAAAAGTCGCCATGTAAAGGGCTCAAGCAAATTTTAGCCATTTACTGTTTCTTTTATATTATTGTAACCAAGGATACATATTAAATAATGCAACCCTACTATAGAAGACCGGATTGCTAACTTTAGCACATTAACCCCAGAGCTGCTGCAATTAAGAACTATTTCTGTAGTAATTTGTGTAACATGATATCACCCAATACAGTATTTTTATAATAATTTAATGAATGGAAATGTCACCAATTCATCATTTTACAATGCTAGTACTTGGCATTACCCCCATGGCCACCATCGGCTTTTATCATGACGCCCAAAATTTGCAGGAACTCTAATTTAAATAAATTAATGACAAATATTGTTAAAACAAAGAAACACGATTCTGTTGATATGAGTCCAATAATTTGGCCTACACTGCATTGAGTATATAGAGCAGTAAGGTATAGGGCAGCGAAGCTAGCGGCCTTGGTGGCTAGTTTTAATATTTTACTTAAATAATTAAAAAACTACATACAATATTATTAATTAGTAACAAAATTTTACAAAAACCCAAATGTAATGAACTAAGGATTCAAACCTAACAGACTTGGATACATACATTTTGAACAAGTCTCTGTGTATGTAACATAAACTGGAATACCTTATTGATGCTATTCTTGCAATGAGGAATGCATATATTGAAGTTTATAAATTGGGGAAAATTTTTATTTTTACTTGTCACATATAGAAAACATGTTTTAGTTATCTTGTTAAGTTTTTTTAGGTACTAAAACTAAACTGAAGCCATTTTAAACGATGCATAAGAAAATTTGCCATATGGCAAATATATAAATTATATCTCAACACATGTAATTATAATTTCATATAATTATATATGATTGTAAAGTTTGGTAAACAAATATACTGATTCTGTGGAGAATCAGTGACCTTCCTTCAGATCCTTCCGAACTTCTTCAGAGAAAATATGTGTTTATAAGCTTACAAATTTATATGCCTTTAAGAAAATTGAAAATACAGCTCTGAAAAAACATAAAACCATTTATTTGGATGGATAGCTTATCACGCCAAAAGTGTCATTTAGAGCTACATACCTCCTTGTGGAGTTTCCTGCTAATATATGGATCCTCATAAGCAGGAGAGATTTCTGTATACTAGACTCCCTCAGAAACTGCTAGCAACAGCCAAGGGATGTTTTGAACCATGAATTTAATGTGTATATACACCACATGTACACGAATTCTTCAGTGGCATGTCGGAATCAAACCTGCAACTTTCTGGTTACCAATCCAGTGTCTAAACCACTGGGCTACCACACCCCCTATAAAAGTATTTGTGGAAGTTTGAACTAAGAGTGAATCTGCTTACAGCCAAAAGTACACTGGTGGAAACTGCTCTTTCATCCCAGCGTAACATTCTAAAACCAAGGAGCAACAACAACAAAAAAGTAATATTGTGTTGTAGTGCCACAGTGCAAGCCTATTCTCTGAGGCTTTTTAATAACATTTAATTTTATTAACCGTAATTATATAGAGTCTATGTACAAGTAGTTTTCGAAACATTGCACACTATCCAGCGCAGAGCAGTTAGGAGCACCTGCACTGTCCGTGACTCAAACCCATCTCTCCTCTCTCGCTTTCTTCCGAACCTCTCACTCCCCACTCTTCCGGGGTCAGCTCTCTTGATCCTAGGAGGAGAAGAATGCTCTCTCTTGGCCAATGACTGCACCACTAGGAAAACGTTCCACAGAATTAGATTGTGGGTGGTACACAGAACCTTGGCAAATTTCTCAAAAAATCCCGTAATAAGAGCGCTCATGAAGGAAGTCCGTTGGTTACACTGCTCCTTAGGGAAAACAATCCTACTGAAGATATTTAGTGGAGCGTCCACTATTGAAGCAGATTTGATTTCCACAACAGCTATCATGCCTACCCATTTCGACAATAAACACAAAGCAATAACTAAATATTTCTTTCCACTTAAAGGGCAAAAGGCGTCTATATTTATTTTTGAAAATATTTCTAAAACTAATTTCAGAGGGACCTTCTTTCATTATCATTAGGCTT
This sequence comes from Cheiracanthium punctorium, assembly GCA_038373885.1. Classification (NCBI taxonomy): domain Eukaryota; kingdom Metazoa; phylum Arthropoda; class Arachnida; order Araneae; family Cheiracanthiidae; genus Cheiracanthium; species Cheiracanthium punctorium. The sequence goes on along the minus strand of JAWZYV010004836.1, from coordinate 96,471 downwards.
TCCCACCCTTCATATGGCTTCTAAGTCTTGGTAGTAGCCCGGTCAGAAAAAATATCTTTCAATTTCATAACTCCTACATGGCCGGAGGTATCTTCGTGGTAAAGAGCCATAATCTGTAGTCTAAGCTTCTCCGGTACAACAATTAACTTTTTTACTTTCCCAAGAGAGTCCTCTTCTAATTGAAATAAAATTTCATTTTCTATTTCGTACCCCCTTTTCCCAGCATGCTCATATGGCTTGTTGGCCAGAATAGTAATCACTTTATGTGTGGGATATATCTTTTGTATCTCAATGAAATCTGCCCGATTTATCCTGGACAGAGATAAACCATCCTGACTTTTTTCTATTTTGGGCAACACAATAGCTGCGCTCTCACTTTCCCTTATCATTACATTCGAAACCTCATTTTGTGAAGAAAGCTCTTCTGTTTGCCGCCCCCCCCCCCCGTCTCATATTTACTACTGACCCTCACCTGTACTGCATTTACGACCTCTAGGCCTGGACCTGGAGTTGACAAATGATTATGATTCTCAAATTTTTTAGCTGTCCAGATTCCTAAAATAGAATGGCCATGATCTAGGTCATTGAAAATCACAGCTGCCTTGGCCATTATCTGGCCAAATTCTCCACTTAACGACAGATGAGCCAAAGGCAAGCACACGGCCTCAGAGGTCAAAGGCTGTCAGACAGACCCAAACAGTTTCGCTCGTAAAATGATTAGGAGTGAGGTATTTTCTAGTCACCAAATCAATGGTGCTACCAGAATCCCTCAGCACTTTCGATGCCATGCCGTTAACAACCCAATCTGAGATGAAGGGAGTAACCATGACTCTATCTCTCTACTCACTACAAAGCTATTATTTACAACCGCACTTTCTTTGCAGTACTTTAATTTCGGACACTGTGCCCTATAATGGGGGCCACCACAGGTGTAGCAGCTTACAACCTTCCACTTCTCAAATACCTGTTTCACCGTCTTCTTCTCTGCTTTGTCATTCGATAATTTTTTCTTACTCTCGTGTCCTGCGTAAGGTCTCTCACGGTTAGTAGTAATAGGAGGGGTCTGTTTTAGGTTTTTTTCGCACCTCTTTGAATTCCTCTATTTTTGCCACAAGGTCTTTAAGGGAAACAATACTAGCCCATTTGTCAAGATAATACTCTTTAAATTCAATGGGCATGCATTTTTTGATTTGATCTGAAATCCTTAAGTCTTTTAGCTTGTCAAAGCTATCAACCTTCAAGCCTTCTAGCCAATCTTCAAAGTACATTTGTAATTCATAAAAAAGAATCATACCAGGTTTGCTCTGGAGATTTTTGATGTTTAGCAAACAATTGTCTAAATTTTTCCATGCTGACTTTAAACCTTTGTAAAAGAAGTTCTTTTACAGTTCAATAATCTCCTCCCCCCCTCTTTGGGTTCCCGGGCAATGATTTGGATAGTCTCAGTGGGTAACAATCTAATTAACTGAGTTACACACTGATCTTCTACTATTTCTAGAACTTAAGCTTGGTGCTCAAAGAAGGACAAAAATAGCATATCATCATCATCTTTATTGTTAAATTTAGGTATAAACTTTTGAATTTCCCCTTTAAAACAACTCCCCTTACTAGAATTCCCTTCCCCATTTTCCTTTACAATTTCATGCTCTAATTTCATTTTCCCTATTTCAAATTGTCATTCCTGTTCCTGCCTTAAACATTCTTCCCTAAATCTTTCTTGTTCAGCACTAGCTTTCTCTTGGTCTGTCCTTTCTGATAAAATACCCTCTAATAAGTTCTTGACGAACTCTTCGTCATAATCATTGCTTTCTATGATGAGGGTTTCGATTTGAACCATTTTCATATTTTTGTTCACTTCATACCCTAGCTCGTCTGCCAATTTTAGCAGGTCGCATTTTTATGCCTTTCCCAAAAAAGCTACAATGATTTCTGAGGCAAGTACAAGCAAATTACTCAATCATATAAAAGCAATAATCTATAGGCAATTAAAAATTAATAATTCTAATTACATTAATATATTTTGATACACCCCAATATTAAATCTCTTTTACTGAACTTCTAAATAATGAATTTTCTTCACAATTAAAAACAAAGCAAAAGAGTATAATACACAAATATGCACAATATTTTAAAATACTATCTTTTATATTATCGACTTACTATTTAGAAGAACACTTATAAAGCAACACTTGTGATAAACACTCACTATATTTACAACTGAATATAAAGAATTAAACCATTGCTTTCTTTTGACACAGTAACTTAGTTTAATAGCAATTAATTTCAAATTCTTAAATATCCAAGTTAATGGAATTTTTATCCTAACTCCCAAAATTTTAAAATTTAATTTAATTTAGAATAGAACTTTTAAATATTTAAATATTTGCCCCAATGTAAAATAAAGGTACTTACTCCTCTTTAAAGAAAAATCTTTCTATGAGATCCTTTCTACCCAGTGCAGTCCTTAATCTACACCAAAAGTTCAAAGTTAATAGTTCGTTTTATGGTCCCCATAACTATCCTATTCAAATAGTGGAACGGATGTTCCCACAAAAGAATTCTGGAGTTTGGATGACTCTTTTTCACTTCGGATCCAGTTGTCCCACACAGCAAAAATTATTTCCTAAACAATATTCTTCAGGATCTGGATGACCCTCTTGAGCAAGGGACTGGCAGTCTCAACCAGCGAAATCACGGGAACTTCCAACAGGATCGGGGTGACCGTCTTTACTTCCTCTAAGCTGTGGTATCGTTGTTCCAGAACACTAAGGCTGGGTGGCCTCTTTCAGATCTACTAGGGTTGGGCTGAGCCTCTTTTCCTAAGTCATGGTGGCGTCTTTTAGGAACCATAAGGCTGGGTGGCTTCCTTCGACTCCACTAGGGTCTGGATGATCCTCCTCTTTTCCCATAAAACAAGGGTGGCTTTTTCCATTCAGCTAGGATCAGGGTGATCCACATATGCCAGAGGACTTAACCCAATGCTGGCACCAATTTCAGACTGCAAAGTAGTGCCACAGTGGTAGCATATTCTCTGAGGCTTTTTAGGAACATTTAATTTTATTAACAATAATTATATACAGTCTACATACAAGTAGTTTTCGAAACATTACATACTATCCAGTACAGAGCAGCTAGAAACACCTGCACTGTGTGTGACTAAAATCCATCTCTCTTCTCTCGCTTCCTTCCGAACCTCTCACTCCCCACTCTTCGTGGTCTGCTCTCTTGACCCCAGCAGGAGAAGAATGCTCTCTGTTGATTGATGACTGCTCCACTACGTTATACTATGTACACATGGGCAATCTCTGCCATTTAATCTTTGCAATGATGAAAATGAACAAATTAACTGGAATTTGTCTCCACTTCCAAATATTTGAATATTTGGTCTCAATGAAAAAGAAAAAAGGATGACTCCCTTGCCTTTCGTAAACATTTGCATATGCAGGGCCGGTTTCACCACAAGGCGAACCTAAACAACTGCCTAGGGCCACCGAATAAAGGGGGCTACCAATCAAGTAATCTTAAAAATTTAAATGTATTTTTTTTTTCAATTTTCCAGTTTTAGACTAGGGCCTCTAATGACTGATTCTTGAAAGAAATCTCATTAACGATCGAAATAATTTGCATGCTTATCAATTTTTCTGCTCAGGTTTTTTTTTGTCGGTACATCTTCAGCACAGAACACAGATACTAAAAATAGACAACACCTGCTTAAAAAGTTGTTTATGATGCTATCAAGAACTTGTGATTTTTGACCAATTCAGTTGATTGGTTGTATTTCAAAGTTCAAGGCCTTACATCCACTCTACACAGGAGACTTATCATCACTTTTTCATATTCGCTCTCTTGTTCTATGGTCCGATTAAGTGGAATTTTGGTGCAAATTAATATCATGCTTATGTTACAGTATATCTTTCGGTTCTTTTAAGATTTAAACCAAATAAGTGGCTGGTCTGATTAACCGGTGGTCCAATTAACTGGAATCGATGGCACTGAATGTATTAAAAATACCAATGACTTGCAACTGTTGAAAGCAGCTTTTCAAAACTGAATCTAAAACATATTTAACCCGTAAGCAGGCGCGTCTACTTTTGTAACTTAAGCACTCGCATGGGGTAAATCTTACCCCATTTTGTCTCCTTTATATTTTTGACTAAAAATGTTTTAAAAACAAATTTGTGCACTTATAACATAAAATACATCACTTCTGTTACGTTTCATGGGAATAAATCGTGCTTTTTATATTTATTTAGAAATTTTCTGGCAATTTCTTTAAATATCATGCTTTCTGAGAAGAAAATCGCATATGATATGCTTTATACCTAAAAACACGAATTACTTTATTAATATGATATTAATTTCATTTAATAGCCTTTTGTCAATACATACCAGTAGTGTAACATCAATTTATAGTTAATTTACATTTAGTTTATACTTAGTTTACGTTAATAACGTAATGAAACATTTTTAGTCGCACAGGAGTATTTAATCCCAAAGTGGAATTTTCTTCCCTTCCGGATAACAAAGAAACGAAATTCCTTCACCCACCCCAACTAGATCTTGACTTTGAAAGGTAGAAGACGGGGCAAACGTGTTCTCAAAAAATTTCTCCCATTTTATGAAGAAAAAAAGTTGCTGGGATGAGATTTACCCCAGCGCGCCTGCTTACGGGTTAAGATCAACTATGACCCAAGAAAGGCTAGTTGGACTGCCTTTAATATCAATAGAAAATGTTATCGCAAGTTCACTCGATTACACTAATTAAATTGATGAATTTGCAAACCAAAAGGCCTGAAGAATTCCGTTATGAAATATGGCATTAAACAATCTTCTATTGAAAATTTAACGCATTATTTGTTTTTTGACTCTTCAATAAGTCCAGGGAAGAGGTTGGTATCTGGATTAAAAAAAAAACAAAAACACCCTGAATGATGAAGCTGTAAGATGAAATTCCAGGTATCATGCTAATAAGCCGGCAAAGGCCTAAAGTAATAAGGGGAACTTATGATGGCATATCAATTATATGATTGATACTGATATTTAACATATCAATCATATGAATGAGGATTTTAAATATACATTCTCAAAGAAAAAGTTGTCGAAGAGGGGATAAAAAAACATTTAAACAAAATACTAAGCTTGTATTTTACTTGTAAATTTAAGGTAAGTTACTTTTACATATTGTTACGAATTTTCAGGGCAACCCGCTACTCCGGGGCTTAAAATGGTTTAAAATTCGTATTCTACGCTTCAAATAGATAAATTTTGCTTTTTGTTGCATCAAAATCGGCCAATTAGAACCGGAGATACGGAGGTTTCGCTTTCCCATATGTTTTTCTATCGGCTTCTAGAAATCTCGAGAAATATTAGTCCTAGAGCTTAGATCTCTTCACTTTTAGGGACTTATTTTTGGCGCCAAATTTGGCGATATTTCGCCAAAAGTCGCCAAGCTTGGCGACTTTTTGGCCATTTGGCGCGATTTTCCCAATGGGGCCTGGAAGTTGTTTTTCCTGCATTAAAAACGCATAATAACCTAACATTTATCTTCTATGACGTAGTCAAAATTCACGCTTTATGTAGAACCCTCGAGAAATTGACTTTTCTGGAAACCTCTTGTACCTCCTGCGTCGGCTATTTATAGAAGCGCGTCGCCCCGAGTGTCAGTGTGCGAGTTGAACATTCAATGTGTGAAGAGCTCTCAGTACGCTTGTTTTGTGTGAACTGATAGTGCTATAGAAGCTGTGTTTTAGCTTGCTTTGTGAAGCTGTTTTTAAAGTGCTGTGTGTAAATTCTTCATTGCTGTGTCTTAAGGGATAGTGTACTATATCCCTTGAATATTTCCACAGAATTTTTGCCTGTAAAAGTGACTTATTTTGTGTGAGAAATACAGCATTTGTGAGAGCTTCTGATCCAAGCGGATTGTTAAAAGCACGTTACTGCTAGATTGTGCTTGTGAATTATGTACAGCTGATTGTTCTACGAAGTTCTAGAAGCAATAAAGTTTGTGTTCCATCCTGACAAGTGACTTTTTAATTGAACATTTTTACACCAACAGGACTTTAGAACGACGAACCCCAGGAGTAGCAGAGTAATTCCGCAACATTTGGTGTCAGAAGTAGGATTCGAACCCACGCCCACATTCGTGGACCAGAAACCCAAAAGGCACTCATGTTGGAGGATTATCAGGATTTGAAATCTGCTCTCGTCTTCGCAATGAAGCTAGAAGCGGCTCAGCGGGCCATCAGGAAAGATCGGTATGCTGTTAGAGCTGTCACGGTCCAAGAGGCAGCTGACAAAGACACAGAGAGCGTCGAGAACAGGTTGAAGAGAATTGAAGATCTCATAGAACGAAAATTAAGATCCGATAGAACGAGAGATGGCCGAAAGAAAGTGAAATGCTGGAAGTGTGGCGATGAAGACCATGTACAAAAGCATTGTGGTCGAAAGTCTTATGACCAGCAAGAGAAATCTAAGAACATGAAAGAGGGAAACTAGGAGGTGGCCATCTCGCGGGGCGGAGGTTGCCATATAGTCAAAAGCCCCACCTAAAAGTCTTGCAGATTTCATCAGTGAATGGTGGCAGTAATGGACTCTTCGTACAGGGATACGTTAATGGTTCCCCATGCCACATGGTGATTGATACTGGAGCGAACGTAACCATCATAAGGACGGATCTGGTCAAGAAATTAAATTTGAAGATTATCTGGACTCCGTCCTCGCTGACCCTCCAGACTGTGACAGGTGACAAGATCGAAGTGGGCGGAAAAGCGCAAGTAGAAATCACGTTTGGAAATGCCAGATACGACCATGTGGTATATGTCGCCAATATTACAGACTCTTTTATTCTCGGACTCGACTTTTTAAAATCGCACAAATTTAATTTGTACTTTAAGAATAATGAGCTTCGTTCAGACTCAGAAGAAATAGCTGCGTTCGATATTAGAAATGAAACTGTTTTGCCTGTTCAGCAAATAATAGCCCAGACTGATATCATTCTACCTCCCAGAACTGATTCCATAATTTCTGGAACAGTAAAAGAAAGCAATAAATTCCGTTTTGGATTAATCGAACACCCAAGCAATAGTGATTCCGTCAGAGGAGTACTTGTGGGAGCAACACTTGTGGACTTGTCGAGAACAGAAATTCCAGTTAGAGTAGTAAATGTGACGGACAAGTCGAAGGTGATAAAGAAAAATGAAGTGTTGGCGACATGCATTCCTGTTACCTGCATTAATAAGAACATCAACCAAATGACAGCTAAATCTTCCGAGTGCCTGATGAAGGAATTATTACAAGACGTGGAGTTAACGGCAGAACAGAGAAGCGCTGCGGAGAAAGTAATAGCTGAATTTGAAGACCTCTTCTCTCGTACTTCCGGTGACTTTGGCCGTACGAGGTTAACGCAGCATAGAATAGACACAAGCAGCCATTCTCCCATCAAGCAACATCCTAGGCGGCTGCCGTTTGCTAAGCAAGAAGAGGTGAACCAACTTTTAGAGGAGATGCAGCGTGATGATGTCATCGAGCCATCGACTAGTCCGTGGGCCTCGCCGACTGTTTTGGTCCGAAAGGAAGATGGTTCCACCCGGTTCTGCGTTGACTATAGACGTCTGAATGACATTACCAAGAAAGACAGCTACCCTCTTCCCAGGATAGACGACACATTGGACACTTTATCGGGAAACGAATGGTTCTCCACTCTGGATCTCAAGAGTGGCTACTGGCAAGTAGAAATCCATCCCCATGACTGTGAAAAGACTGCGTTCACCACGGGACAAGGTTTGTGGCAGTTCAAAGTTATGCCTTTTGGACTCTGCAACGCACCGGCTACATTCGAGCGTCTAATGGAGACAGTGTTGAGAGGACTTTCCTACGAAGCATGTCTCGTTTATTTGGACGATATCATCATCGTCGGAAGGACTTTCGAAGAGCATCTCGAGAACATTCGAAAGGTACTGCAGAAATTAAAAGAGGCAAACTTGAAACTAAGTTCGTCGAAGTGCAACTTGTTCCGTCGGGAAGTACGTTACCTCGGGCACATAATATCCGCCCACGGAGTCCGAACCGATCCCGAAAAGACGTCCGCAGTCAAGAACTGGAGTCGTCCCGAGAATATCCATGACTTAAGAAGTTTTCTTGGTCTGTGTACTTACTATCGAAAATTCGTGAAGGGCTTTTCTCAAATTGCAAGACCTCTTCACAAATTGACCGAGACTGGAGAGAAATTTCTATGGACTGAGGAATGTGAGGACGCATTCAACGAACTGAAGACGGCTTTAACATCTTCGCCAATGCTGTCGTATCCTCACCCTGACAAGCCATTTATCCTGGACACAGACGCAAGTAAGGAGAGTGTCGGAGCAGTTTTGTCCCAGGAGATAGATGGCCAAGAACACGTCATTGCTTACTGGAGCAAGTGCCTCACAAAGGCAGAACGTAACTATTGTGTTACGAGAAAGGAACTTCTTGCTATCATTAAAGCCGTGGAGCACTTCCATCATTACCTGTATGGCCGAAAGTTCCTGCTCCGAACAGACCATGCCTCTTTAACCTGGCTTCTAAATTTCAAGAATCCAGAGGGCCAAATAGCCAGGTGGATACAGCGATTACAAGAATATGACATCGAGATACGTCATCGGAAAGGGGCATCTCATGGAAATGCAGATGCTTTGTCGAGAAGGCCCTGCATAGACAGTTGTCGCTATTGCTCCAGGGCAGAGAAAAATTACCATCTGAAACATCCCGTTGTCCGCCAAGTTACATCACCGGCACCATCTCAAGATCCCTGGAGTGACGAAAATGTTCGGGTGGACCAATTAGCAGACAGCGACATCAAACCTATTGTGGAATTTATGGAAAAATCCAGCGCTAAGCCCAGTTGGCAAGAAATATCATCTTACAGTCCGGCAACAAAACAGTACTGGGCTTTATGGGATTCGCTTCGCCTGAGGAATGGAGTCCTGTATCGTAAATGGGAGTCGGACGACGGCAAGATGCTCCGATGGCAGTTAGTACTCCCTCGTTCGAGGATTCCAAAGGTTCTAGAAGAACTTCATAATAGCTACACTGGAGGCCATTTTGGCGTGATGAAGACCCTGCAGAAAGTTCGCGAGCGCTTCTACTGGGTTAGGGCTCGAGGCGACGTCGAAAAGTGGTGTCAAGCTTGTGACACCTGTGCCGTCCGTAAAGGCCCGAAGAAACGAAACCGTGGAAGACTACATCGTTATAATGTAGGAGCGCCTTTTGAGAGGATTGCCCTCGACATCCTGGGACCTTTTCCGCGAACTTCGGATGGCAACAAATACATCCTAGTTGTCATTGACTACTTTTCTAAATGGCCCGAAGCGTTTCCTATTCCCGATCAAGAAGCTACGACCGTAGCAGAGGTACTGGTGCAAGAATGGATTTCCAGATATGGAACCCCTCTGCAACTTCATTCCGACCAAGGAACGAACTTTACCTCTATAGTCTTTAAAGGACTATGCCAACTTCTCGGTATGGACAAAACCCAGACTACGCCTTTACACCCACAATCCGACGGCATGGTGGAGAGGTTCAATCGCACAATTTTGAACAACCTCTCGCTCCTGGTATCTAGGAATCAAGAGGACTGGGACAAGAAACTCCCCCTCTTTCTGCTGGCCTATAGGAGTGCCGTCAATGAGACTACCAGCTTCACACCTTCCCAGATGCTGTTCGGCAGAGATCTTCGTCTTCCCGCCGATCTAGTGTTTGGCCTCCCTCCAGATGCGCCTTCATCGCCAGAGGAGTACGTGGAAAACCTTCGGTCACGATTTGAAGATGTGCATCATTTTGCTCGGGAGCGGATCAACCTGAACACGGAAAAGATGAAGACTCACTACAACACGAAGGCTACGGGACACGAGTTCAATGCAGGTGACAAAGTTTGGCTATGGAATCCTACTCGACGGAAAGGCCTGTCTCCCAAGCTGCAATCGCCGTGGGACGGTCCTTACACAGTCCTAAACCGGCTGAATGACGTCATCGTACGGATTCGTAAGTCACCAAATTCGAAGCCAAGAGTTGTACATTACAATCGGCTAGCCATCTACCGCGGTTGCAATTAGCTATTTTGATTATTAGACCATGGTCACTATGGCGTAATTCCTCTTTTCTTTCAACTCTCATTTCTTTCCTGTCTTTCTCTTTTCTTCCTCTTTCTTCAACTCTCTTTCTCTCACTACTTACGCCATGTTTAGTGTGCATATTTGTAATATATTGGTTTTTATTAATGTGTATTTGTTTATTACATTGATTACTTATTAGTGTAATTGTTTATTATGTATATTATTTATTTATTAGAGTGCATTTGCTTATTGTGTTTATTGATTATTTGCTTAAATTATGTTGTTAAGATTTGGTGAAAGGTTGGACACTGTATATTTGTGTGACCTCCTAACCGGGGATTGTACTGCCCGGGACGTGCAGTCCTTGGGAAGGGGGCAATGTTACGAATTTTCGGGGCAACCCGCTGCTCTGGGGCTTAAAATGGTTTAAAATTCGTATTCTACGCTTCAAATAGATAAATTTTGCTTTTTGTTGCATCAAAATCGGCCAATTAGAACCGGAGATAAGGAGGTTTCGCTTTCCCATATGTTTTTCTATCGGCTTCTAGAAATCTCGAGAAATATTAGTCCTAGAGCTTAGATCTCTTCACTTTTGGGGGCTTATTTTTGGTGCCAAATTTGGCAATATTTCGCCAAAAGTCGCCAAGCTTGGTGACTTTTTGGTCATTTGGCGCGATTTTCCTAATGGGGCCTGGAAGTTGTTTTTCCTGCATTAAAAACGCATAATAACCTAACATTTATCTTCTATGACGTAGTCAAAATTCACGCTTTATGTAGAACCCTCGAGAAATTGACTTTTCTGGAAACCTCTTGTACCTCCTGCGTCGGCTATTTATAGAAGCGCGCGTCGCCCCGAGTGTCAGTGTGCGAGTTGAACATTCAATGTGTGAAGAGCTCTCAGTACGCTTGTTTTGTGTGAACTGATAGTGCTATAGAAGCTGTGTTTTAGCTTGCTTTGTGAAGCTGTTTTTAAAGTGCTGTGTGTAAATTCTTCATTGCTGTGTCTTAAGGGATAGTGTACTATATCCCTTGAATATTTCCACGGAATTTTTGCCTGTAAAAGTGACTTATTTTGTGTGAGAAATACAGCATTTGTGAGAGCTTCTGATCCAAGCGGATTGTTAAAAGCACGTTACTGCTAGATTGTGCTTGTGAATTATGTACAGCTGATTGTTCTACGAAGTTCTAGAAGCAATAAAGTTTGTGTTCCATCCTGACAAGTGACTTTTTAATTGAACATTTTTACACCAACAGGACTTTAGAACGACGAACCCCAGGAGTAGCAGAGTAATTCCGCAACAATATTGAATTTATTTGTTGAATATTTTCATTATTATTATTATTTTTTTTAAGTTTCTTTATCGAGCTTTTTTCCCCCCCACCACATTACTTGAATTTTAATTTGTAGCATTACATGATTTTTTTAAATGAATTTTTATTAATATTTTCATACGCACTAAACAACAAATACATTCTAAATAAGTATAATGAAATAAACATTGCAATTTAAGTGAACAAATCATAAAAGCAACAATAAAAGTAAATAATTTATTTCTGGGAATGAGTCTCCACCAGTAGAAGATTGTTTTATTGATTGATACATCCCTGAAGACAAACCAGTAAATAATTTTTGGCAATTTATTATGAACTGTAAGCTAGCTATTTTTAGATATGTACAATTATTTTTTACTTTTAGATTTTAATAATTTCTTATTCATATCTTCTTTGAATTATATTTGTTTCCATTATTTTAGTGTGTCTTAAAGGAATCAAGAACTAGTTTTTTAAACTAAAGCTGAACAATTGTACTTTACATTGGCCCTAACACAGAGATAAATAAAAAAAGCAAACAAAAAATGTATTGTATAAATGTAGCTTATGATTTTTATGAGTTATGTTTGATATGTGTTGAATGATTTTAAATTATTACTTCATAAATAAAATTTTTCTAGAACAACTCAATTTTTGAGTAAAATGATGAATATGAGCTGTTCTATTATGCAGTATTAGCAGACTATCTACTATGTAAAGCAGGTATGGGCAACCTTTGAAAAGCTGCGGGCCAAACTTAAGGATGGCATCGAAGTCGCAGGCCAAACTTCAGGATATTAGCAAAGTGGCGGGCCGTATAATTGGTATTTATATGGGATTTTGAATGGTTTATAAGTGTTTTATACGAGGGTTTCTAATGTGCCGCGGGCTGGATCAAAAGCCGTGGCGGGCCACATCCGGCCCATGGGCCGTCGGTTGCCCATATGTGATGTAAAGTTTCAAACATTTGAAAATCGTCACAAAAATGTTCTTTTTTATCAGTTAAACTTTCTGAATGTCATTAATATTTTTTCATAATGAGTGAACACATGTATTATACATGTACTATGAATGAAAAAAACACTCAAAATACTGGTGTTAAATGGTAAAATAAATATAAAACTTTGAAAAAACACACATAAGATGTTACTTGTAACTTGAGACTTCAAGTTACAAGTAACATCTTATGTATGTTTTTTCACTAAGTTTTTTATTTATTTTATGTACTATGAATACTGTTGTTGTTGTAGGATTATGGCAAATTATCTACAACTAGAATCTAGGCTGATTGGTGGGTGCTCTCTGTGGGGGTCTTTCTAAGGGGTCCTAACCAGTATTTAAGCTAAGTTTCGAAGGAAACCACGGAAAACTCAACGGTTAGGTCGGTGGATGCGACCTGGATTTGAACCAGGCACAGTGGCAGCTCCTTTATTTGAGCACATGAGCACGTGAACACCCAAAGTAAAAACTAAAGAATAAACACATTAAAAAATTAAATTTAAAACAAATATTAAGCACACTTCTAGATTTACGTGAATTTAAAACATGAGTTTTACTCTTTTCCCCTCACCCACTATTAGTAAAGACGATTATTATAGCTAATGCACTGTAGTGTAGGTTACTACAGCACAGTCTTTAATCAATCGCATGTAACGGAAAAATTTTCCTCTGAGCTGCTCTCTGGCGTCAGAAGCCGAGACAGCTGCGGAGAACTACGGCATTGATGAAATCATTCAGCTCACACACTTCCTTTGTGCACACAGGGCCAATTTTGCATTATAGCTTCCGTATTTTCCCTTGGTTTGTTACGTTCGGTTAGTTAATTAATTTTTATTTTGTTTTCATATTATTTTCTTTATCACTTTTCACTACGTTATTTTTTTACAAACTAGTGTAAATTAATTAAGATGGGAGTAAAAGACGTGTTTCGGAGCTAGCAATGGCATTTTTCAATAGTATGCTTTGAAAAAAAATGAATCAAGACAGCACCTTTGCTGAAACTTATCTTGGTGACGAAATGTAAGACCCAAGATGACTTGTTGTCTTTCAGTTGCGTGCATTGTTTTCCTTTAACTGCTGGAAATGCAAATATGTTTTCATTTATAAGGTATGTTGTATAGGCCTACTTAATTTTCGAAATTTGTTTTGTGAACCTCCGTTTAAATAACCCACGAGCCGACACTGACCAGGCACCTTCTATCTCCCAGTTCAGAGCACAATGTGCTCGGCCACTGGTGGGGCCATGTATGAATGCATCTATGTATATGTATGTATGTGTTTTTGTAAGGACATATTCAAGGGGTGAGTTGAAGGATTGCAGACCCCCACCCCCTAAAATTTCAATTTTTATTGATAAAATAATAATGATGAAGTATTTTTATGAGAAATTATGCTTTATCTAACCTTTTGGACCCCCTTCCAAAATTTTTTCCTGGATGCGTCTCTGTGTGTATGCATGCATCAATGTATAAAAATGTGTACAGGGCCATCAACTTTGATTTTGATTAGGGCTGCAAAACTCCTAAAGCCAGGCCTGCGCATATGCTACTTGCCTATTAAAATAACTGCAAAAAAAAAAAATAGCTTTCAAAATGCAAATAACTTTTATTATGCTCTCAAGTAAACATTATTCCTACAAGTTTTACAAACTTAAGCTGAATTATTTTCAACATAACTAAAGCAATAAGCTCACACTTTGATCAGACAAGAAAAAAATTGTTAAAAACATAGATACATACCTGTAAAAACACCTCCAACTATTGCACAAACACTTGTAAGAAAATGGAAGAACGATCTAGAATAATAACAGAAACATTTAATTAAAAACATTTACTATCTTTATACACAACTGACTCAGTTTTATCGGATTTATTTTTTTTATGCGGTTGTGTGAATTTTCATTTTATCTAAAAGCTTCAGGAAAAAGTGAACAGTGACACGCATGAACAGTGTATAGAAAGAAATGAAAATAAATGCAGCATGTGAAAAATAACAGCTATAAATATATAAATAAATAATGAACTTCACAATCAGTATAGGAAGGAGGGACAAATAAAATTTGCAATTTTGAATAAATAAAATATGAACTACTTTTATAAAACTAATTAGTGTTTTTAAAAGTCTTTTTTATATCTATTACAAAATAAAGTTAATATACACAATATATAATCCAAAACAGAAAAAACAAATTCTTAAAAAAATAAAAAATGCCTTCATGACACTATTCAAAGAAGTATTTTAAAATATTAGACTTTTTTTGGTTATAAAATTAATAATTAAAATATTCACATTAGTAAATCAGAATATAGAGCTGATTCTTATACACTTCTCATAAGTTGAATATGTTTTCACATGGTATGTAGTCTAGTTACAACTGAGATTGTAAGTTTACATGTGTACTGAATGTGTGGCAGGAGTGGAAATCAAACTGGGCACTTACGAGAATATTCAGCAACACTTTACTGATTGATGAATGCAAACACACATGCTAAATTCAAGGGTAAGATCAGGTCCTACGAGAGGAGGGGGGGGGGTGCAGACGGGGCGCCGCCCCTGGGCCCATGCGAGTTATAGTGGGCCCCGTATTCAGCCAAAGTGCGTCCGTGAATTTTCCAGAATGTGTAACGAATTTGCTTTATAGATCTATAATTAAAATCTTTAAATAAGACTAAATTTTGAATACATAATTCTGGAATATAATTTAGTACATGGCAGAAATATTGATTCTGCCATCTCTTTCCATACAGCATTTTATATGAAAATCATTAAAAAGAGCAGTTTTACAAAAAAAAATTATTTCCTTCCGTCATGTTGTTTCGAAATGTTTGTGTTGCGAAAGCGACATTTCCACCTTTCCGCAAGGCTAGGACTAACTATTTGAAACGCGGGTAGAAACTTGTGTTTCGTTTCTTCGTTGTTGGTTTTGTGGCAACACAGAAAATAAAAAAGGTGTTGTTCTGTTCTACGGGTGATTGTTATGAAAATGTAGTGGACTGTTTAAAGGCCCGCTTTGGCCGGACCGACTTGCTAATAGAAGTTTATATAAGGGAAATTCTTTCTCTGATGATGAATAATGTGATGGGTAAAAGTCCGAAAACACCGTTATTTAAATTGTATGATAAGATTGAAACATATTTGAGGTCGCTAAATATGTTAGGTGTTTCTAGTGAAAATTATTCTTCAATTTTGTATCCGTTAATTGAATCTTGCTTGCCCGTTGACGTATTGAGAATATGGGAAAGAAATTTGAATTCGATGTCGTTGACGCCTGGCAAGAAGGAAGAAGCTGTTAATAAGTTGGATATTCTTATGAATTTTTTACGTCACGAAATTGAAAGCGAAGAGAAAGTGAGGTTAGCTCGCAGCGGATTCAATGTAGAAATAGAAGACGTAAACAAATGTAGTCCTGGTAGGAGGGAAAGAGCTAGCCCAACAGCATCTGAGTTGTTTAATTCTTCAGAAACGAAGGAAGAGGCGTGTGTATTTTGTGGTAAATCACACTCAAGTAACCTCTGTAAATATGCTGATAATTTGTTTCACGAAGAGAAGAAGCAAATACTAATGAAAAAAGGTGCATGTTTCAAATGTCTCTCGATACGTAAACATAAATTTCGCTTTTGTAAAACTAAAGTACCCCCTTGTGAGATTTGCCGCAAATTTCATTTTAAAATAATGTGTATTGAAGGAAGCACTCGGGCGGATTCGAGAAAATCTCAGCATACTGAAGGGGCGGAAACTGAAAAAAAGGACTCTGTTCTGTCTAATAGAACAGCTACTCGTAAAGTTCTTTTGCAGACACTTGTCGTTCGTATTAGAAGTAAGAGTCAAATGAAATATATTAGGATACTGATTGACTCAGGCAGCAGTAAGTCTTATTTATCGAATTTCGCAATAGCGACAATGGGATATGAATGCATTGCTGAGGAAAATTTGACACATAGTTTATTTGGAGGTATAGAGACTACGGAAACACACAAAAAATATTGGGTTTATCTAAGCGACTTTTTTGATAATTATCGATGCAAGTTTGAAGTATTAAACCAGGAAAAGATTTGTTCTGAAATTGCAAAACTACCAAAAGGGGAATTTCTACAGGAAATTAAGAAACGCAAGATATTTCTCTCGGATTTAAATGATGAAGTAGATTTATTATATGAGTATTCTCCGGACGAAATCCATGGGCTCGTAGGAGCTGATATTGCTGGAAAACTGTATACCGGAAACATAGAACAATTAAGAAGCGGATTGGTTTTAACGGAAACACGTCTTTGGTTGGACCCTAATGGGGAAAACAGACGCACTTGAGTCTTCAGATAGCACTAAAAGTGTTATGTCGCTGCACGTTAATGATGCGAAAATTTCAGATTTATGGAGGCTTGATATTCTAGGAATCTTAGACCCAGGAG
Organism: Cheiracanthium punctorium; assembly: GCA_038373885.1. Taxonomy (NCBI): domain Eukaryota; kingdom Metazoa; phylum Arthropoda; class Arachnida; order Araneae; family Cheiracanthiidae; genus Cheiracanthium; species Cheiracanthium punctorium. The sequence goes on along the minus strand of JAWZYV010004836.1, from coordinate 79,667 downwards.
AGAAAGGTAGTCGACAAGAACTTGAGAAGGCAGCGGAAGAACATTTTAACAAAAGTGTGAAAATTGATGGTGATGGAAGATATGTTGTGAGCCTCCCGTGGATAGAAGGCCATCCTCCTTTACCCAGTGGCAGGAATGTTGCAGAACGAAAGCTGAAAAGTTGCATAGATTCATTGAAGAAGAGCGCAAATTTAGAGTCATACGAAGAAATGTTTAGAGAGTGGATTCAAGAAGGAGTCATAGAAGAAATTCCTAAGAATTCCTCTGACGAAAGTGAACATTACTTGCCTCACAGAGCCGTAGTTAAAGAAAATTCCACCACAAGAGTGCGACCTGTTTTTGATGGATTGGCCAGGGAGAAGAATTCACCTTCGATCAACGACTGTTTAGAAAAAGGACCTAACACCGTCGAGCTCATTCCTGCCTTGATGAATAGATTTCGTTTTCAGAAAATAGGTGTTATTGCAGACATCCGTAGAGCCTTTCTACAGATTGGAATAAGTGAATCGGATAGATCCTATCTGAAATTTTTATGGTGGGAGAAAGGAGATTCAGCCAAGCCTAGAGTTTTCCAACATCGAAGGGTAGTTTTCGGGCTGACTTGTTCTCCATATCTGTTGGGGGCAACCCTTCGATTTCATCTGAAGAATGTTCCTCCCAGTTTTGCAAAAACAGCAACTAAGTTGTTAGAGTCTTTACGTGGATAATTGTGTTACCAGTGTGAATGATCCAGAAGAGCTTGAGAATTTTATTGAAGAGTCAAAATTAATTCTCAGCGCTGCTAAATTTGAACTTCGAGGGTGGGAGCACAATTATAATAGTCAATATTCTGAAGACCTTTTGCTTGAGAAGGAAAAGAACATTCCTGTTCTGGGACTAAAATGGAAATTAAACAGTGATTCTTTAACTGTTGATTTGCGAGATATTGTTGAAGATGATACACCAGAAACTAAAAGGAAAATTTTGTCGGCTGTCCATAAGATCTTTGATCCTCTCGGCTTTACTTGCCCAGTTACGTTGGGACCAAAAATTCTATTGCAAGAGTGTTGGCAGTTGAAAGTATCTTGGGATGCGGAACTTCCAACTTCCATTGCTAAAAGATTCGAACGGTGGCAAAAAGAAATATCCATTTTGAAGGAAATAGAAATTCCGCGTTGTCTTACTCCCAAAGGTGAAATACCTAAAAGTATAACTTTGCACGTGTTCTGCGATGCAAGTGTCAAAGCGTACGCTTGTTGTGTGTTTTTAAGAAGTGAAACTGAGAATTCAACTACCTGTCAACTAGTTCAAGCAAGATGCCGAGTTGCCCCAATGAAGACTATTTCCATCCCAAGACTTGAATTAATGGCCTGTGCAATCGGAGCGCGATTGGCGCGAAGTGTGAGTGAGGATCTAAGAATTGAAAAAGTTCCAAGATTCTTCTGGTCGGACTCCTCAAATGCATTGCACTGGATAAAAAGAAGTGAGAACTGGACTCCGTTTGTTTATAACCGCGTGCAAGAGATTCGCTCTTTGTCAAATACTGAAGACTGGCACCACGTACCAGGGTCATTGAATGCAGCTGACCTACCTTCACGAGGTTGCAGTGTAGAAAATTTGGCTAAATCAAGATGGTGGGAAGGTACAGAATGGTTAAATGGACCACCAGATAAATGGCCTCAATCTAATATAGTTCCCGATTTCGACATCATAAATTCTGAGAAAAGGAAGACTGTTATTTCCGCAGCTAACACGGACAAGCCAGGGGAGAAATATTACAACCGATTTTCTTCTTACGATAAATTACTTCGAGTTACAGCCTGGATTCAACGATTTCTCACCAACTGCAAAGTTGAAAAGGGCCAGCGAATTTCTGGAGTTTTAACAGTAGAAGAAATAAATAAAACGGAAACTTCCTTGTTGAAAATCGTACAGAGGGAAGCATTTTCGGGACCTGAAGACAAACAATTAAAATCACTTCAGTGTTATATAGATTCATCAGGCATTTTGAAGGTGAAGACTTGGATTTTAATGAGAAATGACACAGACGATTTTCGATATCCAGCAATATTGCCTTCACGTCATCCAGTTGTTGAAATGATTATTCGAACTAGACACTTGAAATTAAGCCATGCAGGAGTTCAGATCCTGATGAGCAACTTGAGAGAGGAGTTTTGGATTCTTAAATGTCGGAAGACAGTAAGAAATGTTATTAGAAATTGTGTGCGATGTAGAAGATTTAATTTACGTTGTTATATTTACGTGCGCTGTTTATCGAGCTGTACATTTAGAATTAGTTACATCTTTATCGACAGAAATTTTTTGCAGACTCTTAGAAGATTCATAGCCCGCCGGGGCCGACCTGCAATAATATACAGTGACAATGGTACTAATTTCTCAGGAGCTGAATCTTTACTAAAGAAAATTGATTGGGACACCATTTCTCAATTCAGTGGATCTCAAAAGATCATTTGGAAATTCAATCCCCCATCTGCCCCATGGTGGGGTGGGTGGTGGGAACGTTTGATAGGAATAGTGAAAGGAGTTCTACGGAAAGTCCTAGGAAGGAGTTCACTAAATTTGGAAGAGATGAACACTATTATTTGCGATACAGAAAGTGTGATAAATCAACGACCTTTAACTTATATTTCCAATGATGTAAATGATTTAACACCACTTACTCCTTTTATGTTCTTGAATGATCTTAGAGAAACAGGAATTCCTGATCTTGATAATTTAGATGCAACATCGCTGAATAAAAGACATGCGTACAGACAAAGAGTCAAAGAGGATTTGAGAAAAAGGTTTCGTGCCGAATATTTGGGACATTTACGTCAGTACTCAAAATCTTATAAAAACCAGGAACCTCTTGAAATTGGGGATATTGTACTAGTCGCTAATGAGAATGTCAAGCGACTTGAGTGGCCTTTGGCAAAAGTGATAGAATTGTATCCTGCAAAAGATGGTCACATTCGACTAGTAAAAGTCAGAATGAAAGGTGGAGAATTTCTCCGTCCAGTGCTCAAACTGATTCCTCTTGAGGTGAATCAGAAAAGTGACATTGGTGTGCCTTCACCAGAAGCCGGTTCTACGTCCAATCGACCAATCATGCACCAGACTGTCAGGAAATGTCCTGTAAGAAGTGAAGAGTGTCCTGCTTCAGCAGTTCCTGTCATCGAGAAAGCTGACAGAGACATTTTGCCAGAGACTGTTCCAGGAAAACGGTCTAGATATGGACGGTTAATTAAGACAAGAGTTAGGGTTTGAGTTTCTCCAAAGTTCGAAACTCAAAGGTGGGAGTGTGTTGCGAAAGCGACATTTCCACCTTTCCGCAAGGCTAGGACTAACTATTTGAAACGCGGGTAGAAACTTGTGTTTCGTTTCTTCGTTGTTGGTTTTGTGGCAACACAGAAAATAAAAAAGGTGTTGTTCTTTTTTTCTTGATATGTAATATATATATAATGTGAAATGTGATGTGAGTGTGTATTTTTGTTCGCTGTGAAATATATGTTTTAATTAAAACCCAGCTTTACTGTTTCTCATTTATAGCAGAGTTTTTTTTGAGACAAGAATCCGTAAAAACTGCTTATGCAAGGTTAGTTGTAAGTTTACTAGTTTACCTTGTCATAATTTAATAATATCGCTATACAGGGACGCGATAGTTTGTGCTTTACAAAAGGAACCAGGAAAATTTTCGCCCTGCCTAATAAAATTTCTCTCGGAGGCCCTGGGTAAGATTATTATTTTTCATATTACCCATGAATTCAACATAAGAGTTCATGGATTTATCTTGTGTAAAGTATTTGGTTAATAAGGCAGAATGCAACAACTAAGGCATTATCTAGGTATATAACACTCATTTGACTAGCTTTCAACTGCCAAATTTTCAAAAGCAGTAGAATAGGAAAAGCTTTTGTTCAGTTTATAGGTGGCAAATCTGTAATTCTGTCTCTGCTTTTGAGTGACAAAATAAAAAAAGGTGTATAAAAATCCAGTTTAATCATAGGGTAGTTTATAGACAATGGGAATAATTAAGAGCAACATGACAGTGCATTTCCTGAAAGTAATTATTATTCTATCTTAAAAAAAAAAAAAAAAAAAAAAAAAAAAAAAAAAACCCAAGAGCAAATGTACTAGTTATATGATTTTTGATAGCTAGAGATCTGAGTACTCAGTAAATACTTGTTAAATTTCCTGAGTATTCGGTGCACAGACAAATTTAGACCAAGTACTTGGTTGATACCAAGTAGTTATAAGAATTTCAGTATTTTTGACCATTACTGAACTGATTTGTAACAAATTATGAAGATAAAAATAATATATGCAATAATAAATAAAAGCTTAAGTATATATTAATATATCCATAAAACAAGTGTACAAAAAAGGAATGATAATAATTAAATAATAAAAAAAAAATAGCCTAACATGAAATTACTGGAAATTAAAATTAGTATATATTTATATAAGTGAAAGATTCTTTTATAAAGCTGTGTAAAAAATGTATACAAAAAAGAAATAGAAAGTGCACTAAAATTTTAATAATTAAATTTGGTGTATCGTATAATATGATACAAAAACACGGATTGTTCATTCTTTCAATTGTTCCCTGCTTCTGAGAAAACATGCTTGCTTCAAGCAGTGATAGAAGGGACACACAAGAAGTTTTTAGCAGGTTTGCACAAAATTGGAAGTATCAACCATAGCAGGGAGCCTAATCTGTGTATCATACATATACATATGTTACAAACATGTTGTAAAATTTCCAAAAACTTATAAAAGCATACATAATTTGCAATCTAACTAAATTTTAGAAAGAAATTTTAATGATAAAGTTTATAAATAATATAAAAATCTGAAAATATTTTATAAGACAACTGAAATAATAATAAAATTTTAAATAACACTATTACATGCTATACTGCACAAATTTAATATTTTATTTTTTTACATTATTAGGGGCCCCAAGGCCCCTCCTAATAATGCTTATTTGTAAAATAGGCATAATTTCAACAGACAAAAACCCGAAGATTGGATCAGACAGAATTGTACCGAGCTACACATTGCTCGGTTCTTGCATGTTCCTTGGAGCATAAAAATTTAAACTTTCCAATATTTTTAATTACGTGAAACCTATGGAACCACCATGTGTATTTGCCATCCATGGCGATTTTTCATAATTTAGCGACTTACGTATATGTATAGTTAATAATTAGCACTAAGAAAACAGTACTTCATATGTTTTCTTTAATAAAAACTAGGATAAAATTGAAGCTATAGGACAGCTAGGATAGCTTGCCACCAATGGCGACTTTTCATTATTTGGCGATTTCCACATCATTATAACCTATAAATACTGCTCGTGTAAAGTTACCGAGAAAATCGTTATCCATATATTCATATACATAATCCTTTGTAGATTGGCGTATTTAGCACCATGCAATATATCATCTCGCCGCGCTGGCAAATATCCTAACTGTACTACAATTGCTATAATGGTATAATTAATGCCACCAAGCATTTCTACTGGTAGCAAATACCCAAGCTGAAATTAACTGGCTTGACTATAATCTGCATTTTAATTATTTTTTAATTTCAAGATGCTGTGTGCTAACATTTTGGATGGAACACGTTATTTAGATTTAACCTGCTTGGAAAGATAGCCTTTTGCCAGATTGTACCTGATGCCAAAATGGCGTTTTTAAAATCTGTTAGAATTAGTCATTCTGTTTAGGAAAAACGAATAATCTATAATTCTAAACTCCTAAGAGAACTTACACAAAGTTGACAATTTTCAAATAGTAACACATTTATTTCACATACTTTTTAATTTGGCATAAAATTGGTGTAATTCTACTTCATGTTTGTCAATTTCAGGCGATTCTACATACTTGGTATTGCTTTGTTGCAAAGGCATGAATGATTTTCTGCTGGCAAAAATTGCCAAACCTGGCAACCATTATGCTTATTTTCACAGTTTTTTAATTAATATCTTAATTAAAGTAATTAGAATTTTGAAATTTAAGTTTTCCGGCTTCCCCAGAATTTTCTGAATCCCTGGACACCTTCGTCAAAACTGAAACTCCCACAGTTTTGGAGGAGATAGCAGAACAAGAACAAGCTTTTGACAGCAGCGGCAGCCCCCGTTACTTTTTCTTTAAATAGAGAGATTTTATAAATATATATTATTTTTATTTATATTGTATATTTTAATTCACAATTTTATTGAATTATACTAACTTGAAACACAATTACAAGTTTTCATTTAAAAAAGTACAAAATTCTTATAAGTGAATCTACATATTTTTTTAGCAACTACTCGGAATCGGCCAAAGTGCTACGTGGTAGATCACTACAGATAGCTAAATTTATGTTATGATAAACATTGACTCAGTAACTCTATTCAGTTTATTAAATCAGCTTACAAAGTCAAACTCACTTATAATGACCATGAAGGGACTGTGATATTTGCTCTTTACAATCGAGTGCACAATCAAGTTACGGGTTCATGAAAAAATCATAAAAATTCGTACATGCTAACTCTGTTACTTACTTTAATATATTTTTTTATTTCTGTACAGTGCAAAAGTTACTTAATTTGTTTTGAACTGCCATTTTGTTTTATCTTGAGTTGTTATTCTTTGGAGATGATTTATGGCCAAAAACATCATCATTTGTAACCTTGTCATTAAAAAAATTGTCTGACATTTTTCTGAGCACTATATAGCCATTGAGTATGTTGGGAGTGGTTGGGGTCAAAATTCTTCATATTAATCGCCTTCATTGACTTCGGAATGTTAAAGGAATATTTTCAAAAAGGATTAGTGCAATTGGCGGTCAACAGAAATATTAGGAATCATAAATACATTGCTCTCTATTACCGAGGCTTACTCACTAAAAGTGTTATATGCTCCCATAGACTTAACATTGTACCAATAAAGTATTTCCAATTTCCTCATTAAATCACAGCACGTTATAAATGAGTTTGACTATACAATGCAACTGTATATAAAATGTAATACACCAATTTGAGGAATTATAACAGTTTTAATTATAGATCTCAGAAAAAAGTTCTGTTCAATATTTTGAACTAAACAATATATTAACTGATTACATAGATATCTTACTTTTGTTTCTCACTATACTTGACCATAAGTGGGGCTAGCTCATAAAATACAAAGACACCGGGTGGTCCTTGTTCTCCAAACAATGAAGAAACTTGTTTTTGATGGCGTGTTACAGCAAACTGATTTGTATGCAAAGTCTGTAACAAAATCAACAAGAATGAACTAGAAACCAGGCCTCTATAGGTTTAATAATTTTTTTTTATAGATACAAGCATAGGCGTAACTTACTAAAGGCAAGAGGGGGCAAATGCCCCCCCCTCAAATTTAAGAAAATTGAGATTTCACCTTTTCTAAAATAGTATTTCTATAAAGGGAAACTTTTTGCTCTCCCCCCAAATGTTATGTGAGGGGGTGCTCATTTCTATGGAATTTAACTTAAATAGGTAATCATATATGCAATTAGTTAAATGTAATTATTGCTAAAAATAATAAGTAAAATTAACTAAATCATCCATTTAATTATTTTGATTAATTGATTATTATTACTTTTGTGTAGTTAAATTTTGATTGTAAGAACAATGTAATTTTGATAAACAGTGCCTTCAGGAAAACATAATTTTTCTGAAAACCATTGTCAACAATTCTAATGACACAATGACTTTTTTTTTTTTTTTACTGTACCCTTTGCTAATCGAGTTTTTTCCTCTCTTTTTCCACAGTTCGGGAAGACACTCTTTGACCAAGAGTGTTTTGGAGAAGAGGAGGTGTGTGTTCTGTTTCTAGTTGTATGTCTACATATTTAACATTTACATAGGGATTGTAAATGATATTAAAGCCTTCTTAGATGGTTCCAAAAACTTCTTTTACTTGCTTTTCTGACCAGCGACAGACCAAGCAAATTTGACGCCCTAGGCAAAGGAATTTTTATGGTGCACCTTTAAAACAAAATTTTTGAATGCCACCACCCCCCCTCCAAGAAATGCACCTATGTAAGACTTAGAGATGAGATGGGCTCACGTTCTGAAATTCACAATTGTTTTCGGGCTCGGGCTCATGAGAAATTTCTACTTTATTGAACATACTCCTTGTAAACAGATTTTAATAAATGATTCATGAGAGAAATAAATAAATAGTTATTATTTGATAAACTTGATTACAAAGACTTTGAAAGTGCATTAAGAGTTTTGTTATTATATTTGTCTTTAATCTGAACAGATGTCAAAGTTTATGATATTCTGTCAATGAAGTGAATGAGTTTTTTTTATCTATTAGCTCATAGCTGCCAAGCTATCTCAACTTAAAACAGGAAGATTAGGGTAAAAAACAAAAAAGATTCCCTGAAAAACAGGAAGGTTTATCCAGTCAAGTTTAAACCGTACAAAAAAAAAAAAAAAATTGCTAAACTTGATCATTTTTGTGAATAGCTGTTACAAGCAGCATCTGCTTGTTTCGGCCCAAGTAAGGATTTGCAGCTTTAATGCCAAATTTTGCAAATCATTTTTTTCTTTTTCATCCACAATGATTCCAGAAGATTTAATTCTCGTGCATTTAGATGTTTTTTCATTATTCTGAATAGGAAATATCTTTCAAAATCATGGACCAGCATAATTGGCAGCTTTGACTGGTAAATTGTGCTTTATCAGGGTTTTCATTCATGAAAAAAAATGGGTGAGAATTTCTCACCCTTTCCCACAAACTGAGTGAGATTTTATAAAATGGGTGAGAATTTTTCACTTATAGATTTGGGTTGGGTAAATATCCAGTGGGTAGGGTATTTATTCCTGCGTTGGGTAAATACCCAAAATTAAATATTTATGATTTTTAGTTATTTTTATTGAGTGTAACTGGACCTTCAAATCTAAATCAAGCGCAGTTACATGCAATAAAAGTGACCCAGTTTAAGATCCCCCAAGGATCAGAATGTTCCCAGGCCCCTTCTTTTTTTTTTCTTTCATAGACTTTATAGTTCTTGAGAATCCACTTTTACAATCTATCTGTGTTCTTCATTATTATTATTATTTTTTTTTTTCTTGTACCGAGAAACCGATTTGCAGGGTGCACAAATTTCTCGCAGTAATAATTTTTTAATGCGAGAAAAAGTAAAAAAATGCGAGATTCTCGTGTTCTCACACCCTAGTGAAAACACTGTTTATAACAGGGTACAATAAGCACGCGGTACTTAAATGATGTGCCACATACAGCCGAAAAGCAATTTTAAATTTTACTACCCACTTGCTTATTTAGCATTTTAGACTTTTTTTCAATGCTTCAGCAAATGTGTATAGGGAGGAGTACAGCTCTTTGGCTCAAAAGCCCCAACCCCGGGGCAAGATAAGGACTGTGACAGTTCAGAAAGGCTGTGTTCAAAATGTGAGAATAATTGAAATCTTCACACTTCTTACTTTAAAAATATCCTACCTGTTATTTTTTAAATTTTAGCAGTATGTAAGGGAAAATGACAGGAAACTGAAAAAGGGAAGATTTAATATTCCTGCAGGAAAACAGAAGAAAGTTCAAAATAAGGAAGTCTTACTGGAAAACAGAAAGAGTTGGCAGCTATGATTAGCTGAATTTTGGGCTCAGGCTTCATCTTAAATAATATCACTTGGGCTTAGATTGGAAGTCTGCGAGCTTGGGCTTTAAAAGGTGAGTCCAAACTCATCTCTAGTAAGACCTCCTCCCTTAGTTACGCCACTAACCCCATAGTGGCTAATTTGTCAGTGGTTGTTATCCAGTCAAGGTACCAAATGACAGGTTGGAGCAACCTAGTTACGTCACTGTCTTGTTGATAAAAGCCTCTTAACCTGGGCAAACTGGTCCTAAAATTTCGGTATGGAAAACTTTATTAACGGCTGAGTACATAACTGAAAGAAGGATTAGTTGGAAATTGAGGAAGGGGTAGGATTTTCCAAAAAACAGCCCAAATTATAAGAAGCCCGTGTGCAATTTTTCCATGTCTCCAGTTTGCTACTCGAGGGGAGAGAGATGGATTAAAAAGGATGAGCTGGACAGAGGGAACAATTTTTTCCAACTGCAGATAAGACTAGAAAAAATTTACTACCTGGTAAGTGTCACCTCCCTTTGCCCTAGGCTGTTGCCTGGTTAGCCGAAGCAGAATCACAAAATGATACTTTTAATCCATTATGAAAAAGTTTCGGTGTCCCCCTTGAACATAAAAAATAGGGACGTATGAGCTGAAATAAAAAAATGTGTGTGTGTGTGTGGGGGGGGGACACACCATTCCCTGATATACCCCCAGTATCGACTGCAGCAATGTATTGTTGCACATTATATCATATAGAATAAATAATGCTTCTCACAGAACTACATAAGCATGCATATAAGAAAAACTAGGTAATTTTGAAGTATAATTTTAAGCAACTGTTTTCATAGACGTTTGTATTTTTTGTGTGAAAAACCATAGATCTATTGGATTTTTTTATGTGTGGTAATAAAGAAAAGTTGCTCGTCAAGTTCCTGTTTTTTTAAATTTAATTTAATTAATTAATTTTTTAATGGTGTATGTGAACCTGTTGCATTGAAAGAATATGCAGTCGTCATGAGAATTTCATTGGAATATTACAATGCATAAGAAGTAGTTGCTGCAATTTCTCAGCGGTGTTCCTATGCTGTGTTGTTGATATTCACTGCGGTGTTTCTCCTGAATTGTTAAACTTCTTTGTTTTTTTAAAACAACCAACCATTCTATCCACCATTTTTATATAGTGCTGTGATCTTCAGTGCACGTCTTCGGTTAATTAAAAAAAAAAAAAAAAATACATTGTCATCTCATATTTCTCAACTGAACTATGCATCATTCATGGCCTGCGAAATTTTCAATGCAATAGGCCTTATTTGTTTTCCTTATTCTATTTTGTTGAAAAGTTATCATAATCTATATGTCTGTTCAATTTGTCTTTCTTGTTCCATTATGTTGGAAAGTGTGTTATAATCCATGAGAGTGATGTAATGGTTTTCCTTGTTCCATAAAATACTTTTTTAGAATTGAAATACAGTGGAGTCCCAGAAATCTGCACTGTACAGGGGAAGGGTTTGTGTAAACACTGTTTCGAAAGTGCATCATAGTCTAACAGTGTGCCATATTTGTCTTCCTTATTCCATAAAACATTACTTTGGAATTGAAATCCATAATATTAAAATCACCTACTAAACCTGTTTTGCAATCTTTGTCAAGCATAGTCTAACTATACTTCACCTTTATAATAAACAGTGGGATTTGGCAATTTCTCACAAAATACAGATGATATTGGAGAGCTAGTTCAGTTTTGGGAACTCTTTTTGATGCCAAACTCTGGGATAAATCTCCAAAAATGGCCAACCTCACTGCTATTTGGAATCCTTGAAAAGTGTTTTGGCATTTTGCCACATTAACAAAAATTCTTGTCTGAAATTAATGGCATCCAAATACTTATAATAATGAATAAAACTCTGAAAATTATGGAGGAGACTGGGAAGTTACCATCCTGTTTTGAATTTAAAAAATAAAAATAATGAGGTATTTCTACCTGACCATCAGCTCTTGCATACATAGTAGGAACAATTTTGACATAGTACTGAAACATCATAGCACCTAAAAGAGAAATGATTCAAACATGTAGTATTAGAAATGTAGACATAGAAAGTTTTTGTTTTGTTTTAAAGTACAATATAAGAGCTTCGTCTTCGTACCATGTCATTCTTAGATTTTTATTCACTGTCCCCCATGACTTTTTTTGGGATGTGTGTGTGTGTGAAAAGCAAGTTTTTCAGGATGAAGGACAACGAGCAACAGCTCATTTTTTTTTTTTTTCTGCATGTAGTATTGATATGTAAGTATAACAGGAAAAAAAAAATTGGTTTGTTACTGAAAGTCTTTCATTGTTTTTTTAATGCCTAAAATGACAAAAATCATTAGTTAGTGAACGGCCACTTGATGTCTTAAAAAAACTATTTAGGCTAAACAAATCGATTTTATTATGCGCATTTAAAAGTCCATTTTATAAGCTTTCCAAACTGTTTTGGGATATAAAAGATAGGTAAATACATGGGCGCCGGCAGCATAGGGCATTGCTCTTTACAACATGGTAACCATACGTTGAAGTAGTCTTTGCCCCCCGCCCCCCGGGAAATATTCTGCCGGCGCCTATGGATACATATCACCTATAAAATTTCGTGAAAACCAAAAACGGTGCGGCACAGCCCATTCGTCGATTTGACAAGGAATGACCTAGCAAGTAAGCTGATTTCTCTAAAATTTTAAAAATAAAAATTTGAAACTGAACTGTTTTAAAACTTATTTGAGGGGTGGAAGGTATTCCCTTCTCCCCTGATGCGCGCCCCCCTTTTGATAGTAAAGAAATTTAATAAAAAATATCTGAGAGAGCCTATTTTTGTTATAAATAATGGGCATAAATTTCAACGAATCGCCCCCTGCCCCTGTGGTTGAAACGGCAATGACAACACTTAATAGAAAATTGTTTTGTAATTCCGAGGTTTTACGTGTTTTAACCGATAGATGGCAGCACAATACAACATAATTTACGATAAGAATATTTCAGACAGTAAACGGAGTATTTTTTTTACAGAGGGCAATAACAAAAGTTTCTAAAATTGTAAACGAAATGCTATCCTTAACATCTATGGAAGATAGGAGGCGGCAGTTATTGATATGAAATCACCTTCAGATTTTTAATACAGAAATTCCTATGATATTTGCGAACTGTTTCTCCAGAATGCTTTACCGCAGTTGCCTTATCATATGTAAAAGCATCGCAAAGAAAAACTACAACATAGCCTTTTTAGCGATCAAATCAGTGTAAGGCAATTTTCCGAACAAACAAACAAAAAAAAAATCTGCTTTTCCCAATGACTTTTTTTTTTTTTTTTTTTTAACAGAGAATAAGCAACCTTTTGTTTCTCAGCAATTCACGCCAATGCCTTGTAAATAAATTCTGTTGTACTGGGAAAGACAAATATCTGCTAAATATTAAATTTAATAAATCAATGTTAACTATAAAAACTCCCGACCACCACCAAAAAAATAAATAAATAAAAAATAAAGTTACTGTTTCATTGAATGTGCGAGCGCATATTTTAAACAATTTAATCTAATTTTTTCCTTTAATGCTTACTAAAAGACATTCTGAACAAAATAAAAAAAAAATACGTATACAAAAGTCTAAGTAATTTTAAAAACAACAAACGGGCTCAGCCGGGATTTGAACCCGGGACCTCTCGCACCCGAAGCGAGAATCATACCCCTAGACCACTGAGCCTATACAACTTTGTCATTCACAATGAAGCAATCCTTAGTCGCGCTTGTTATTTGCCTATGACTAACGTATAATGTATATACGATTGGAAGTTTCAAGTACAAAACAGCAAAAGACAATCAGATTTGAAACTTGGATAGTTTAAAATATATTGTCCGTTGATAAGGAATTTTTTTTCCCACCAAATTTGTTCCAAAAACGAAGATTCTCTTCTCAAAGGCAGCTTTATATTTTTCAACAGAAAACTTTATTGGTTTACGATCATATGAACAATAAAAATGCTCTCCTTTTACTCCGATATGTTTTAAAATAACCTTTTTATTGTTCTCAGTTCTCACACTTTTTGGTATTTTCTGTTAAATTAGTTAAACTAAGCAAACACAAACGGATTATTTAAAGCATAGGTTCCCATGCAACAATCAGGAACCCCAAGCAAGGGCTGATGGCTGATTAAAGGGGGCGGAAGGGGCGACCGTCCCCTCCCGCGAACTTTTACATCCCCCGATGTAAAAGTTCCTATTTTACTTCCGTAAAATGAATGTATATGTCAATCTTCTAACTAACACCCCCTCCCCCCCCCCGACAAACTTGCATTAATCCGCCACTGACTCCAAGGACCCCACAAGGGTGGTGCTGGGCTGGGTGGACCTCTGGGTCCAGGCGTCCGCTACTTAATTGTTTAATAATTTTATTTCAATAGAAAATAGAAAAAAAAAAGAAATTTTACGAGATTCTACAGCTAATTATAGATTAAAATTTAAAATACATATTAATGATAAACAGTCTGTCATAAACGTTTAATAAAATTGGTGGTGGTAGTTATTGTCATTGCATATGTTGTGAGAACTTAGTTGCGTATTAGCGCAGATCTGCCTGGGAATCTAATTTATAAGAAATGTCAGTTAACATATTCATCCACTAAGTCAGCATTTCCCAACCGGTGAGGCACGTCCCCTTAGGGGCGCGTAGGGCGTTTGCAGGGGGGGGGGGGGCGAGAAAATCAAGCAAAAGCCAAGTGATAACTCATGTTTTAAAAAAGCATCTTATTTATTCTTACTTTTGCTCCAAACCATATCGATTTTCGCTTAAAATGTTTATTCAAACTTTACAGATAACATTATTTTGAAGAAAAGGCTAATAAGTGATCATTTCTGAAGAATAAAAAAAACTGAATGTAAGCTGAAAAATGTGAGGAAGGGGGGCGCCACCATAAGTTAGCCTTTGTTGGGGGAGGGCAGGGGGCGCAACGTTACCTTTTTGGCAATAGTGTATATATTTCCTTCCTCAGAACTGGACATCTACTGTTTTAAGGTAATGTGTAGGGAGACTGAATTTCAGGTTTGGATATCTTTTAGTTGTTATGAAAACGCGCAAAGAAAAGCTTGTGTTAATGCTACCTTAAAGGGAAAAAAAAAAAAAAAAACCTTTGCTAAAACACACATGTACCATAAAAAATAGTGCAAGACGTACGTTTCGGGTGGTACAAGGGGTAGACCCTTCTTCGACTTCAAAAACACCATCCGACACAAGGTAGTAAAGTAAGGAATGTAAACAAAAGGACACACAGAAAAAAAGACGTGGTCATTCGGAAGGAAAAAAAATTCTTAGAAAACCGGAGTGAAAAGACGTACATTTCACGAGCCCCGCACCTATCACACATAAAATCGAAACCTATGTCATTCGTTTGAACAAGGACCGGTTTGTACAGCAAGAATTTTCGTTTGTACCGAAACGGTACAAAAGTAAGACGCATGTGACAGTGCGGGGCTGGGAAAACAGCAGCCCCGCGCTTAGGGTAGATTCAACGAAACTTATGCCAATCGTTTGTACCGGTTTGTACCGCAACGGTACAAAAGTAATACGCATGTGACACTGCGGGGCTGGGGAAACGGCAGCCCCGCACTTGCGGCAGATTCGAACGAAACTTATGCCAATCGTTTGTACCGGATTGTACCGCAAAAATTTCCGTTTGTACCGAAACGGTACAAAAGTAATATGCATGTAACACATGCGAATTTAGTACGTACATTTAGCATTTCTCCAGTTCCCGCAATTTTGAAAAATGATCGGATCGAAACGAAAGCTATGTCGATCGTTTGTACCGGATTGTACCGCAAAAAATTTTGTTTGTACCGAAACGGTACAAAAGTAATACCTATGTGACACGTGCTAATATAGCAATTCTCCAGCCCTGCAATTTTGAAAAAATGATCGGATCGGAACGAAAGGTTGTCGATCGTTTGTACCGCAAAAATTTTCATTTGTACCGAAACGGTACAAAAGTAATACGCATGTGACACGTGCGAATATAGCATTTCTCAGCCCCGCAATTTTGAAAAAAAGATCGGATCGAAATGCAAGATTTCCTTCTGACACTTTATTTGGCGATATTTCACCAAAGCCGACAAGCTTGTGATATTTGTTTGCGAGATTTTGGGGATAGTCAATTTAGTAATTGACCGCAGACTTCCAATGAAGTGAATGCATCCATACACCCAGTGGTGTAGTCGAAGGGGGACGCGGGGGGACGGCGTCCCCCTATCTTTTCATTTCAGCCCACACGTCCCCCCACTTTTTATTCTCAGGGGGGACGCTCATTTACAAGATCTTTTTAAAAATTCTGTGAAGAAATTAAAATTTTCGTTTTGTTCGCGCGAGAGCAAGTATATCAGTATAAAAATCAAAAGGAAACTTTTGACTGTTTGAATAGACTTTACAAATGGAATAGTTTCTTAAACACTTCAGTAGTGAAAACATATCCTTAAGAATAGAACTTCTTCCCGAACGCACTCTTAGTAAAAAATGATTTTCCGAATGGCCGAAAAGTGACGAAAATCGGGGTAGCGAATAGTCATGTACCAATCCAAAAGAAAATCTGTCACTTTGACTGACATTGGATTGTTGCTTCACCATGGCACAGTATTTATGTTACTGTAAATGGTAGATGAGCGAAGTGCGAAGGTCCCAGGTTCGGGTCCCATTGCGTGTCCATCGACCTAACCGGAGTTTTCCGTGGTATTCTCCGAAACTTTGCGTAAATGAGGGTTAGGACCCCTTAGAAAGACTTCGACGGAGGGCACCCCCCCTTGTGTGGTCTTTCTGAGAAGGATTTATAAGCGTGATTTGTGCCAAGCACACAAATCCGCTATACGTGTTCACAATAACAACAACAACAATGGATCGTTGACAAATGCAAATAGAAAAAATTAAGTAGCTCCCATCGCGCGTCCATAACAGTTCGGAGTTTTTCGTGGTTATTTCCGAAACTTAGCGTGAATACGGGTTGGGACCCCTTAGAAAGATTACCATGGAGGACATCCCCCCCCCTTGTGCTGTTCTTCTGACGAGGGTTTATAAGAGAAATTTCAAGCCAAGCACACAAATCCGATATACATGTTCGCAACAACAAATTAAGTAGCTTACACGGTTGATCAAAAAGACTTTGTTTAGATTATTAACAAGTAATCAATAATTTAACAATGAGCTCAATGTATTTAACTAATAAACAAATGATGGTTAAATTAGTTTTATTGGTTGTTTAAGGAATAATTACATTTTATGAATTCGATAAGTTTAGGTAAAATTTCGTCAAAAATGAGCGTCCCCCC
Source organism: Cheiracanthium punctorium (assembly GCA_038373885.1). NCBI lineage: Eukaryota > Metazoa > Arthropoda > Arachnida > Araneae > Cheiracanthiidae > Cheiracanthium > Cheiracanthium punctorium. The sequence goes on along the minus strand of JAWZYV010004836.1, from coordinate 62,744 downwards.
CACTTTTTTTGTTAGGACTACAACACTGCATACACCTTAATGTATTTAAAGTCATTTGGCTGACCCTGTAAATAGATTGTTAGATATTATAATAGTTCTAAATGCAAAAGTTCAAAATTCTATGGGTTAAAGTTTTAGTTATACAAAATACGAAATAATTTTTGGCGCCAAATTTGGCGATATTTCGGCGAAACTCGCCAAGAACGATGACAAATGGCGATATTTTGGGCATGTACCAAATGACTGACTATCGCATTCATTTTGTAACTCTTAACAGCATATATCACTTCTGAGTCGTTTGAAATAGCCCAATACCTCTAAAATACACTTTAAAAAATTTCGGCCCATAGAGCGTAATGCATTTAGAATCTTTTGGGCGGCCCTGTAGATAAACTATGCAGTCGAAAAGAACCGAAAGGGGAGGTGCACAAGTAGATGTTACAACAATCCTAAATATAAAGTTTCAACATTCTACGCCTAGTAGTTTTTGAAATATGCGAGTTACATACATACTTATACGTACCTACAGAGGGCATGGAAATAAAATTAAATTTAGAGGTAGTCAAAATCAGTTTTTTCGTGGAAATTTGGCCCTCGAAATTTTTCGGGATCACATTACTTCTTTATACTACGTACAAGGAAGTAAAAAAGATCCAATTCATGCCTGGAATGTTGAGGATATTAGTTTTTCAGAAATAGGATGTTGTATTGGAAGACATACATTTACTGCGTCTAATTCTATGCATGGAAAATATTTTATTTGGGGGGATATAGTAACGGACGCAACAATACACGCTTTATAGAATCACCATCGGATTGTAAAAACCTCCAATTTATTTGATTCAAAATTTGAAACATTTTTTAAATACCGCTATCTTTTACTATGTTTTTGCATAAAATAAATCAAATTTACGTTTATTTTACATAATTTATAAAAAATTGTCACTTAATAAATTTATGTATGGTCCCTTAACTCATGAAAATAAAACATTTTATTTAATATAAATTAAACTACTGAAAGTAAAAATTTGCAAAATCGCGCCAAATGACCAAAATGTCGCCAAGCTTGGCGACATTTTGGTCATTTGGCGCGATTTTCCCTATGGGGCATGTAAAGTTGCTTTTACTGCATTAAAAACGCATAATAATCTATCATTTCTCTTCTATGACGTAATCAAAATTACCGCTTTATGTGGAATCCTCGAGAAATAAGACTTTTCTGGAAGCTTCTTGTACCTTCAGCATCGGCTATAAATTGAAGTGCTTTGGAAGTCCCAGTTCAGTGCGAGTTGAACGCCCAGTGTGTGAAGAGCTCTCTCAGTGTGAGTACGCTTGATAGAAGCGGTGTTTCGCGCTTCTTTTCGAAGCTGTTTTTAAAGTGCTGTGTGTAAATTCTTCACTGTTGAGTCTTGAGGGATTATTAGTGTTATCCCTCGTATATTTCCACTGAATTTTACCTGTGGAAGTGTTTTATTTTGTGTGAGAATTACAGCCTTTGTGAGAGCTTCTGATCTAAGCGGACTGTTAACAGCACATTACTGGTTAAGTGTGCAGCTGATTGTTCAACTAAGTTCTAGAAGCAATAAAGTTTGTGTTCCATCCTGACAAGTGACTTTTTACTAGAACTTTCTACACCAACTGGACTTTAGAACGACGAACCCAAGAAACAAGCAGAAGATAGATAGCATGTGCCAAAGGTAGCATGAAGTGTGCTACGAAAAGTACAGGAAGAGTTTTCTGTACGAGTGCATATTCAGATTGCAGTCGAAGGAAGTTATTTAATGCCAGTTCATTTAAGAAACCTGTTTAAAAAATTCTACTTTCAGCATAAGCTATATTTTTATGTTACTTTATTGGATGCACATTGTTGAACGTTAATCTTCTTTATTGCAATCTATATTCATAAAATAGTTAATGAAATTGCTAATAAATATTACAAAGCTCAAACTATGTGCATTCATTTTTCTCAAATTCATTTTGTATACAACCCCTATTTCACAGCTTGAAAAGTGCTCTAACTTTAAGCAGCTGTAACTCGGTGAATTTTGGTCGTAGAAGGACGAATTTTTTTTTATTGTGCATGAAATTGTATAAAGAAAAATTGATTTCCGGGGGACCGTATAAAAATTTAAATTTCTTAATTTTTATAGAAATTGATTTATTCACTTTGATTGTTTCTGAAATAATAGATTATACAATTTAAAGCATTTTTGCAATTGGAACTATGTGTCTCTGACTAACGGTTTAGGAAATAGCCATTGGACAGCGTTAGCACTGGACACCCTGTATATAAAATACTAAAGTTTAATTTTTCCTGCCCTTTTCGACCCATCGAAATTGCTCCCGTGACCCAACAATGGGTCGCGGCCCATAGTTTGGGAACCACTGATCTAGAACACAAAAGGGGCGCCTTTTTTTTAACGTTTGCAGAGGGGCAATATGGGGGGGGGGATGTCCGACAAACGCCATTCGATTCAAACCCTATCCCCGTTTGCATGCGCAGAAATACGATTCACTTCCTATAGCAGAATGCTACTTTCGGTTTCAAATATTACCGGCTGACTAATATGAAAATGTCTGTATCTGCAGTTCTATTAGCTAAATAGAAACAAATTCCTCAAACGTATTTCGAAGGCTGAAATATTACACTTTAACACACATATGGGCACCGCCGGCCCACGGGCCAGATGTCGCCTGCCACGCCTTTTGATCCGGCCCGCGGAACATTTGAAAACTTCGTATAAACCATTCAACATCCCATATAAATCCCAATTATACGGCCCGCCACTTCGCTAAAATCCGCAACTTTGGCCCGCGACTTCGCTAACATCCTAAAATTTGGCCCACAACTTTTCAAAGGTTGCCCATACCTGCTTTAACACTTTAAAGGTCGTCATCCCCTGAAATATCAAACGATGTCAAAAAAGTCTCCTCCATCAATTTTGATATCTATATCATACCCAAGCCGAATCAGATGTCCTTGCGCCAATTTTTTTTTAAAATAAAAATTTAAAGCATGTCTCGTTAAGCGTGAAATCTATATCAAGACCTAGACTTTCTCCAACGATATCAAAATCCTATATATACAATAGAATCTCACTATAACGAAGTCGCCTTACAACGAATTTCTCCATATAACGAAAATTTTCAAGGAAACGTAACTTTAAGGCTTAAACAACGCTATAAACATTCTCCATATAAAAGAGCTTATCTTCCCATAGCAAATATTTCAGATTTAACTTTGATTTTTTTTTTTGTTAGTTTCGAAGAAAATTTTAATTTTTGAACAGACTACTTAGTGGAAGAGTAACAGATGACAAAAATGGAGGCCAGAAAAGTGAAACTGTTGATAATGAATACACTTCACGAGCGCCGTTTATGACCAACAGAGGCACCGGGCATTGATAGATTTGCCCCCCCCCCCCAATCTATGAAATTTGTTATAGTTTTCATAAAATTTTGATATAAAGAATATTTCAGTAAAAACATTTAAAATTGGGGGTCCTGGACAAAGTCCAGATTCGCCCATATAATAATAAGGCCCTGCGCTTCAAGACCAAAACCACATCAAATTCTAATGCTTCAACCTTTCAAAACCATTAAAAAGTGGTTTCCAAATGGAAGAAAATGTGCCTCACCTTATTTTCAGCGGACTTTTAAAATGTGAATATTTTAAAGAAAATTTAAAATCATAGAATGCAAAACAATGTTAAATAACGGAATTTTGAAGTAAAATAAACGTACGTGCGTTACATATTTTATTCTCTAAATTCGTGGATTGTCTTTACTTTTGAACATTTCATTTATACAATGAAAAGTAAGAAACCGTAAGTTTAACAAAATTATAATAAATACCAATTTATTTTTAATCGAAAGTCATAATTTAATACTTTTAAACATCGAATTAACTAAAAAGTTTGTAATATTTGCTGAAATAACTGCAAAAATCTCTAATCTCTGTACAACGAAAATTTCTTTATAGCGAATTTTTTAACTGGAACCGAGCGAGTTCGTTATAGAGAGATTCAATTGTGTGTATACATATATATATACTGAACTCTTTTTCGAGTCCACACAATGAGAAGATAAACGTATATAAAACTGATGTAAAATTATAGCCTACCTCTCGACATTTGTTTTTTTGCAATCCTTGCAGATAGCGTATTTAGTATTGGGCACCAATTCAAAATAATTTAGAAGAATAGACGATTGTCCTGTTAAATTGTCATCTAACGATTCTTCGTCTATAATTTCGACCACACTTGGTGACCGACATCCATTTAGCGATGGTTAGGGAAAAAAAAAAAAAAAAAAAAAACAGTTCGAAAACACTCGCGCAAACAAATGTACCAATGAAACGACGCCTCTCATCTCATTACCAAAATAAAGATTCTAGAATGGTGTTGCGCCTGCGTGGTTTCTTCTGAAAAAGGAAGTATCGGTTGAAAAGTATCGGTGAAAATGGATGAAAGTAACGGAAACCGATACTTTCCCGATACTTTTAGAATCGAAAGAACCGATACCTAAAAAAATAGGAGGTATCGGCGCTGATACTATCAGTTGATCCCTAATATTAATATTTTATATAAAAAAAAAACTATAATAATAATAAATTAAGTTTGGGCCGTTTAGATCTAATTGCACGAATAAAAATCAGCTTCTTCTTATCAATATAATATGAGATATGAAAAAATATTTTAACATGGGGGGAGGGAGATTTTGGAAGCTCATAACTCATTCGTTTTCAGTTCGAATTTGTTGAAAATTGGTATCCGGGGTTAAAATAAACTAAATTTTTGAAATATGAAATGAAATCTAGGGGGTTGTTATTGGGGGAAAAAAATGGTGCGAATTTTAAAATGATGCAGATGGCCCCTTATGAAATTTTTATGTATAGCAAATTAAAATGTACGTCAATCGTAAATGGTATCTGTAACTTTGCAGTACGACGAACTTCGGCCGAAAAAAGTACAAGTGGGCATTTTTTTTACAGCAGCTTTACATGGTTTTGAGCCTTCTAATATATATTAGCAATTTCATTAACTACTGGTAGCCGGAGGCGGCCAGTTGGTTCGCCATCTTAATAAATCTTGTTCGGAGAGAATCCTGTTCTTCACTGGCTTCCTTGGCACTGAAATCTCTCAGATTCTGAATGGAATTTAAAGTTAAGATGGTTACAAACAGGAGCGGCCCTAGGGTAAGTGGCTCCCCTTCTAATGTAAAAAAGACGCCCCCTTTTCTGCTCTACTTAGTTTTTGAGTTCGAAATGACGCCCGTTCCAAGCCGGCGCCCCGATGCGATGCTTAACCGTGTAGGGTGGGTCCTGGTTGCAAAAATAGGATGGCTAAATTATAAAAACCTACGAAAAGGTACAAATTATTTTCGTCCTATATTAATTCTGAAGAGCTTCTGGATATATTGGCCTTTATCAAAAAACGGGAAGGAAAAAAAAGTAAGAAAATCTGAAACACTTTCAGATTTTAAATACGCACTAAAATGCTATATATTAAAAGCGTATTTGAATCCATGGGTCTTCCCTATTTTCTTTCCTTTCCATTAAGATGGAAAGTATATCATTATTCATGAGTGTGATTAAAGAAAATTAAAATTGATATTTCTAACATCTTTTTTTCTGGATGTAATACATTATGTACTACATCGCCATTGTATGTATTACAGTATATGCATATGTACAGTATACTTAAACATTATGTATTACAGTATATACAGGGTGTCCAATGCCAATGGCTATTTCTTAAACCGTTAATCAGAGACCCAAAAAGTCCGGGAGGCAGCTGCCATTTTACGGTCATCATCGCAAAAAATCTGAGATTTTTTACTTTGGTTCATTTTATATTGTAAGTAAAGAAAATGAACGTCAGCTGATCGAGTAGCGGTGGGTATAGCCGCCCTGGCTGCCCAAACATGTACAATAATTAAAAAATAATAATTATAATAAAAAATTTGATGCTTTGTACATGTGTTTATCACGTTGTATACAAATGAAAAAAAATAGTCAGCTGACTTTATAGCGGTGGATTATATGTCAGCTGCCGATGATGATCTGCATTCGGCTGTATAGCGGTGTATTGTACGTCAACATGCAAAGAATACACGTTAAGTAAAACAATAATTAAAAAGCTGAAATTTGCTGAGGTGACACAACTTTATCAGTTTTATGAAAAAATAGTCCGCTGAGTTTTTCTTGGTGAAAATGTCTTCAGCTGGCGATTGAAAGTTACAGTGACTTGCTACATCTACAGGCGCCGGATGTATTTCACTTGCATCAGCTGATCACATTTACACCGCGAAAAATTCAGCGGACAACGTCTTTCAGGTAACTCGTGTTCAACAGCTGAGCAAAAAATAAATTATCTGGAGCGCAAGGCCGGTCCGAGCGTCTGTAACCATTAGCTCCCCAGTGTTTCCCCTCCTTGGGGGTCCAGTAACAACAACAACAAAATAAATTACACATAACTTGAAGTACGAAATTTTCGTTTTTACGAAATAAATGCAAATTTAAGCGAAATTTTCTTCGATGTTTACCTATAGGAGGTGTTCCAAAATGATTCTCTTAAGTGGAAAACTTGCATAAAATAACATAAATGTTAAATAAAAACTTTGACCCGTTGCCACAATATTTTACACTATATTTTGCAAGCCCACATTGAGTAACGGGAAAAAAAAAAAGAGAGAGAGAATTTTGAAGAGTCAAAAGGATCATTTTACCCACACCCACGGGCAAAATGATCCTTCATTTGAAAATAATTGCAAATTGTTTTTTATCGGCAGAATAAAAAATGTAAAAGTAACTATGACTATAGATAATGAAATAAAATAAGTTTTATAATCATATAGTATGCTTAATTTATTTCATGAAAATTTTAAAATAAAAAAGTGTCACAAACAATAAATGGAATAGTTCAAAAATTATAATTAAAAAATTGTGGCCTACAATAAACGCAGAAATGAATTAAATAATTTTATGGGGAGTCATGCATTTTGAGAACGTCTGAAGGGCTGCCATGATGATTAGGGCCCGGTACTTGAGTTTCTTCAGTTGATGGATCATTTTACCCGGCAATATGGCTGCCCACTTTAGTTCATAATACTGGAACTTGCCGAGAAACAAACTAAATAAGTGCAATTCACATCCTAAAAACATACTCTGTTCAGTCAACCAAGTCATATTTCTGTAAATATTGCAATTCTAAATAATTAAGAAAGTTAGTGCTTACCTCGTAATAGATATGATAAAACCCAGCTTTTGAAGAATTATATTCAGACACGTAATATACTGATCGCTTAAATATCGCCATTGCTTCTTCTTGACTTGGCACAACTAGTTTATGGGTTATCCGATAGGTAGCGAATCCTGTATATAAGAAAACATACATGGATCGTTCTGCCCGCTAGGATTATTTTGGGCCCCCTTCCCCTATATCTTTCTCATTGTTATGTATTTTAAATATATAATTAAGAGTAAAAAAAAAGAGTTAGGTATCTTCAGTCGGCCGATTCATAGACACACTGTGAGACGCACCATGTAACATTAAAAAATGATAGATATCAGAAACCAAAAAACCCGAACTTAGTAAAGTAGTTCTTTATAAAAGTTACCTGAAAGAAGTTGTCCACTGAATTTTCCGCCGTGCAAAAGTGATCAGCTGATACAGTGAAATATACCAGGCGCCTGCGCGTGTAGCAATACGCTGTACTTTTCAATCGTCAGGTGACCACTTTTCCACCTTGGAAAACTCAGCCGACTATTTTTTCCCTAAAACTGGTAAAGTTAGCTATCACTTCACCAAATTTCAGTGTTTTTTATTATTATTTTACTTAACGGATGCTCTTTACATGTTAACGTATAATCCACCGCTATACAATCGAATGCAGATGATCGCCGGCAGCTGACGTATAATCCACCACTATAAAGCCAGCTGACTATTTTTTTTTTTTTTTCATTTGTATACAACGTGATAAACACATTCACAAAGTATCAACTATTTTATTATAATTCTTTTTTAAAAATTATTTCACATGTTTGGGCTTCACCCACCACAAATGCGCCAGCTGACGTTCACTTCTGTTATATGTATAATTAAATGAACAATAGGACGAGATTTCAGATTTTTTGTTATTGGTCATCAAAAATGCCAGCTGGCTTCCGGACTAATAGTTCCAATTGCAAAAATGCTTTTAAAATGTATAATCTATTATATCAGAAGCAGTCAAAGTCAATAATTTAATTTCTATAAAAATTAAGAAATTTAAATTTTTATACGGTCAGAGCCTTATTATCGCATGGATAAATCGGGACTTTGCCCAGGGCCCCCGATTTGAAATACTTTTCTGAAACATATTTTTTATATCAAATTTTTAAGAAAAATAAAACAAATTTCATAGATTGTGGGCCCCCAAATTCATCAATGCCCGGTGCCCCCGTTGGTCATAATCAGGCTCTGTATACGGTCCCCCGGTCCTATCAGTTATATTTAGAAAATTTTTCTTTATACAATTTCATGCACAATAAAAAATTTTTTTAAAAAATTCGTTCTTCTACGACCAAAATTCATCGTTTTATGAAGCAGCAAACATTGTGACTTAAGTCCCTTTTCCACGTTTAAAAATGTTCCGTTATGGTAAACCGTTAAGGGACCATATAAATGAAATTTTAAATTATAGGTTTTAATTTCATTTTCCGGCATAATGCGGTAAAAGAAGCAAAACTAATTTTAGAGTACTGATCTTCAAGCAGACAGGGCCTTATGATCGCATGGGCAAATCGGGACTTTGCCCAGGGCCTGCCCAATTTCAAATGTTCTTCTGAAACATTCTTTTTTATATCAAATTTTTATTATAAAATAAAACAAATTTCATCGATCGGAGGCCCCCAAATACATCAATACCCGGGGCCCCTGTTGGTCATAATCGGGCCCTGCAAGCAGATGATTATAGTCAAGCTCTATTAAAATCTATCTGAAGTCAGACTTACTAAATCGTATATGTGTAGCATGCAGATGTGTAACATAAGAGTGTGCTACGCAAAGTACAGGAAGAGTTTTCTACACTTCCATCGGTGCATATTGTGGCAGAATAATCTGCTAGTTTCTGGGTTCGTCGTTCTAAAGTCCAGTTGGTGTAGAAAGTCCTAGTAAAAAGTCCACTTGTCAGGATGGAACACAAGCTTTATTGCTTCTAGAACTTCGTCGAACAATCAACTGTACAAAATTCACAAGCACAATCAGACAGTAATGTGCTTTTAACAGACACCTTAAATCGGAAGCTTTCATAAATGCTGTTCATTTCATAAATTTCTCACACAAAATAAAACACTTCCACTGGTAAAATTCATTGGAAATATACGAGGGATAACACTAACAGTCCTTCAAAACTCAGCAATGAAAGATTTACATACAGCACTTAAAAATTAGCTTCGAAAAGCAAGCTAAAATATCATTTCCATAGAGTCAATACTAGATCTCCCGAATCCCAATCCCGCGGGATTGATACTGAGAAATAAATTATTTTTTATTACAATTTCACGCCATTTTCTACATAAATAGAACGAAAATTTTTTAATATTCATGTCTCTTATCTAACAATAAACGAATCAATTATTACAAATTTTAATTTAAAGTTTTATTACTTTCCGAACATGTACCATGTAAGGAAAGTATTGTAATCATGAAAAAATTCGAATTCGAGATTTTGGTGTTTTTACACGTTTTGAGGGCTTCTGAATCCATTTATGCTATTTTTACGAGATGTATGTATGTATGTATGTGTGTGTGTGTGTGTGTGTATGTGTGTGTGTGTGTGCGTGTATGTGTGTATGTGAGTGAACACGATAGCTCCTGAACGGAGCATTCGATTGAGCTCAAATTGGATATATATGTCATAAACCACCGTCGCAAGACCGCTATTGATTTTGGTGTGTATAGGACTTATAGTTTTTCTACAGGGCTACGACAAAGATTTCTTTTACATTATGGCCTATAGGGGGAATTTCTTGAAAGTGCGCTAGCGTTTAAACGGTAGATTCGATTGAGCTCAAATTGGGTATACATGTTATAAACCACCGTTGCAAGACCGGTATTGATTTTGGTGTGTATAGGACTTATAGTTTTTCTACAGGGCTACGACAAAGATTTCTTTTACATTATGGCCTATGGGGGGAATTTCTTGAAAGTGCGCTAGCGTTTAAACGATACATTCGATTGAGCTCAAATTCGGTATACATGTTATAAACCACCATCCTAAGACCGGTATTGATTTTGGTGTGTATAGGACTTATAGTTCTCCTAAAGGGCTACGACAAAACTTTCTTTTATGTTATGGCATAATGGCATATGGAGAGAAATTCTTGAAAGTGCGCAAGCGTTTAAACGGTGCATTCGATTGAGTTTCAATTTGCTATATATGTTTGAATTATTCATCGATTAAAATTTATTTAAGTGCTTGGCAATGATCTTAATCGTAAGTGTTCAGAAAGTCGAGTGGAGTCACTCCAGATTTTTTTTTTATATATCTTCCAATGGGAGTCTGGATCAAATATCTAAATCAAATTTTTCGCAAACTTCCAATCCCAAATGAACTGAAATATTTCATACTAATTTATCTCTTAGCGAACAGTCACGAATTAATCACAAAAAAGTTTTAATTTTTTTTAATTCACACATTTAATTATTTTACTAAAATTAAATCTAGATCAGGAAATGATTCATTGGATTTGTTCGATTTTGTACGTTCTTTTTTCAGCAAGTAAGAAAATAACGTTAAGTGTGTGAAAGTAGTATTTATAAATTGTATTTTTCTGTAAATTCCTGATTTTTAGCAACTAACATAACTAATACTAATATACTGAGACATAACTTAGTATATTTTATGATTACTGAAAATCATGATAATTTTCATATTTCTGTAAGTTATTGTATAAATTAAATCATAAGATTAATTATTACTATTAAAGTTAAACTTCATAGTGCTTAAAATCTTACTTTTTTTAATTTTTCTCTGTTGAAATGAAGTCCTAGCTAAATGAAATGTCAATCCCGCAAAATTGCGGGATCAGTAAATCTCAATCCCAAAATCCCGCAAGACGAAAAACAGTGCGGTATTGCATTCCCTAGTCAATACAAAGCGTAACGCAGCAAACTCATTTAAAGAGAGCTCGATGAACACTGACTGGGGTTGTCTGTCATACCTGTATTTATAGATGTCGCAGAAGCTACAAGGAGCTTCTAGAGGAATGCATATCTCGAACATTCCACATAAAGCGAGAATTTTGATTACGTCATAGAAGAGAAATATTAGGCTATTATGCATGTTAATGCAGGAAAACTAACTTTACAAGCTCCATAGGGAAAATCGCGCCAAATGACCAAAATGTCACCAAGCTTGATGACTTTTAGAGAAATATCGCCAAATTTGGCGACAAAAATAAGTCCTCAAAGAGGAAGTTACCGGAGACCTAGGACCAATATTTCTCGAGATTTCTAGAAACTGCAGTGGGGGAACCGAAACTTCCGTATCTATTGAACTGATTTTGGAACTCTAGAATAGAAAAGCTATTACTTCAGTAAAGAATCGCGTGCATTTGATAAACATGAATTACCATGGAAATTATGCCAGTTTTATGCCAAATCTATCTACCTATAATAATAAAAATGAATGTTTTCTAAACAAATCTACAGAGCACAGAGCTTTGAAAATTTGAGCATATGACTTCGATAATGTGCACCTGAGGCTCAGAATTTTGAAATTTTAATTACTTTTTAAACTATTAATTAAAAACCGTATTTAGGTGGTCATGCTTGGCGAGTTTCACACGCACAGAATGATTTATGCTTTTGAAATAAAGCAGAAGTTCTATTTGCAGGATCCCGTGCATTCAAAAAACATGAAATGGCATGGAAATTATGTTAGTTTTCACCAAATTAAAAATCATAAGAAAGAAAAGTACAAATGTGTTTCTTAAAGTTAATCAATTTCCAAATCCTACCAATAATATAAATCAGAGGTTCTCTGTTCTGCGGCACCCTGGGGTTCTGCGAGCGTACGCCAGGGGTGCAGTGGAGATAATCGAGAAAAGTTCTGGGCCTGGGGGATTATAATAAAAAAATTTCATCCAAACTGGTATCCCACAAAAAAGGTTGGCCAAGCCAATTATCAAGTAGGTGAAAACAAAAAATATTTCAGTCAAGTTCGAGAGAGTTCAGTGTCCAGTCTCCTCTTTTACAGGAACTCCTTGAGATTGGGCAAGGGTGGAGTGAGGCAAAATCCTATAGTCCTTTCGCAAGAGAGTAATTTCTTGATAGTTAGCCATTATAAACAGAAAAGAAATAAGGAAAAATGCATCTGAACTGTTTCATTCTAAACCTTCCTATTCATAGGTAACCCGCTGTGAAGTTTTAATTACTTTCAAGTTTTTAGCCCGAGAAGGCTGCCCTAAAATGCTTTTAGCCTTGCAAGGGTGCCACCAGGGCCTGATTACCGCACAGGCCAACCAGGCCACGGCCTAGGGCCCCCAAAATTATTAAAATAATTAAAGTTCTATTCCTAAAAAAATGAGTTATGCAGTAAATATTTAACGGTAATAGATAAAGCGATCATTTTGACAACACACTCCGCTGAGCAAAGGGTTTGTTTACACTACACATTCAGGCATAAAAGAAACGTCATTTTAACATCCCAAGAATTCCACTTTGGAGTAGTCACTGACGTGACGTCATTTGATTCTGAAGCATAACTTCTACATTAAATGCTAAAAATTTGTGAACTTTAAGTTAAAACTTTTTGTACAGGAGAGAGTTTGAAGCTAAAGCATACTCCCCCACACCTTCCCTTATGTGTGAAATAGCGAAGAAATACTGTTATCACTGGTATGACTAACAGGAAATGATCGCACAGGGGCCCCGCAAAAGTGCTAGGCCTAGGGCCTTTCAATGTTTTAGTCGGGCTCTGGATGCCACTGCAAAAAAAGTTTAGGAACCTCTGATATAAATGTGCACGTTTGTGAGTTTGCCTATTTGTGACTGAATCACACAAAAATAGCATAAATATTTCTTTTACAAGAGCACTCAAAATAATTCAAAATATTGTTGTAACTGTCTCTATTCACCAAATGCGTACAACAAAAAAAAATCTAAATTTAGTAACTCTGCATTATCTTTTACTTTAAATGAAGTATACTATCATGTCTTATATTTCATTTAAAAAAATCTGATGTGGACAACACATGACATCATTGCATGTCTACTAAATCACAAATATTTTCAGTGCACTTCCTCTAAACTTATTTTGTTTGGAAGAGATAAAATACTTCAGTAATACTAAGGTCTAGTAATTTCTTGCCAAATATTTCCGATATCGCAGAGATGGGTTCAATTTGAAAGATTTACTTCTGACACTTAATATGGCGATATTTCGCTAAAAGCCGACACGCTTGAGACAGTTTGCAAGATTTTGGGTTTAGCCAAAGTAGTCATTGACCACAGACTTACAATGAATTGAAAATATCCTTAGACCTTAATGTATTTAAATTCATTTGAGAGATCCTGTAAATAAATTACTCAGTCGATTGCAATCAAAAAAGAGATGCACAGTTAGATGTTACGATATTTCTAAATGCAAAATTTCAACATTCTATAGTTAAAATATTTAGAGTTACGCAAAATATGAAATTATTTTTTATGCCTAATTTGGCGATATTTCGGCAAAACTCGCTAAGGTCGACGACATATGAGGCGAGATGCATGGCGAGATGCATAACCGACGCATGATACGATGGCGAGATGCATGGAACAAAGCATGGACCAAACAATGATGCAATCCTAAATATAAAGTTTCAACATTCTACGACCAATAGTTTTTGAGATATGCAAGTTACATACATATGTACATACATAAGAACAGACGGCATGGAAAAACTGGTCAAAAAAGACCAGTTTTTCCATGCCGTCACCAGGTCGATCAAAATGGTTGTGCATACATTTATATGATCGTGCATGCTAGCATACGATGAGATGCATCCCAACAATTCTTAAAAGTAAATTTAGAGGTAGTCAAAATCGTTTTTTTCGTCGAAATATGGCTTCCGAAATTTTCCGCAATCACATTACTTTCTTATACTTCGTACAAGGAAGTAAAAATAAATAATATTCAAATACAGCCACTTTTGTCTATAGTGCAAACATATTTGTTATTCATACATGCTCCATTTCTCTCTGGACCTAATTCTACAGCCAATGTGGACGAAATCACGGGTAACAGCTAGTATATTATAAACATTTAAGTGCATCCTTATTCATCATAAAAATAAAGAGATACATTATCTCAGATCTTGAGAATCGGACAACAGTAATTTAAAATTAAAAACTTAACTAATATTTTAATAATTTTGAAAGTATCTAGAATTTTTCTGATGAAGTTGAGAACAGTTAAAACATAATGATAATATATGTAGCAGATAACCTAAATATATGTAGCAGATGATTGAAATACCTTTTTCAGCAACTAATTCTGTTCCATCAAGTGGATTTGTTTTCCCAGGTATGTTCCTTCCAAATGATAAATGTCTTATTCTGTGAGTCAAATTAAACTATAAGACATACACACCACAGTGTAAATACCATAACAATATAACACATAAATGCATTCATAAAAGATGATTTTGACAATGCATTAACTTATAAAATCTGTCAACAGAAACTCAATGTATGTGTAAATAATATAAAGGAAAAAATATAAAAAAGTGAAAAAACATTTAAAAAAAATTCTCTCACTCTTTTTCTAAAATGTAACATGCTATGCAGTGGTAGATACTGGGTACATATTAATTTTTAAAAATAAAATTTCCTGAGTTTCCCAGATGGTTTTTAATGAGTTTTCAGATTATTGAAAATAAAATGAGATAAGTACCGAGTGACTACTTCTAAATTATAAGTTATATATGTGCCCCACTCTAAGCTAATTACATTATTATAGCAAGATGGTAATCAAAATTATGCTTTATTTTCATCAGGGTAGCATAAGAGTCATTCTCAAAAGATGGTACAATTTTCATTTTAAACAAACACTAATGAAAAAAAAAATTTAGAACTTTTAATTATTATTGAATAGAAAAATATTTTTTGAACAAAACTAATACAATGTTCACAGTGTAAACGACACAATTGATTTTTGGCTTAAAAAAATGTCAAATCTGTTGCTGGACATTAACTTTAAAAAAAGAAGTCAAAATTGTATTGTCTAGATACTTAGTTTCTTTACATTGTTTAGTAATAAAATTATTTTATCTTCAAAAAGTGATTTGTTAAAGGAAATATTAATTGCAGGGGCGTAGCCAGGGGGGGGGGGATATCGGGATATATCCCCCCCAAAAAATTTTGGATTAGTGATGAAATTCCGTCTATTTATACACATAAGTTCATATCCCCCCCCCCCCCCCCGAAAAATTTTTCTGGCTACGCACCTGATTAATTGCATAGTTGATAGAAGAATGAATAACTGCTATTACTATTACTGCTATTGTACTTGTAAGCAGTATTTCAGTTGAAATGAACGATTTCTTTAGAGCTTGTAGGTTTCCTGTAAATTGCAGTTAAAAAAATTTTGTTTGTTTAAGGTCTAATTTTCACACTGAGGTAGTTTAGAATATTGTTATTTTCCTTTTCCATAGTAAATTTAATGCTTGTATCTATTTCATTAGTTTGTATCAGTTAAGTAAATTATCAAGGCAAAAATATCATCAACATTGCATAGGCTATTCCATGGGGATGCCTTTTGTCAGTAAAATTTTTATGATTAAATTGAAAGTATGAATTTAGCGGGATTAAATTTAAAAGGAGCTGGAAAAGGTATCAAGTAATTTGTCTGTTTTAAAAACTTTTAACTTGATTCATTTCATTAATATTAATGAAATAATAATTTCATTAATATTGGTGGAATTTCATTAATGAAAATTTCATTAATATTGATGGATAAAGACTTTATCAAGACTAGCCCAAAATAAAGTTCAAAAAATAAAATTCAATAACACAGAAAAAATAGCGAATTATGGGAACAGAAATTATGCATTTCAGCATGAAGCTCTTGAATCAAAATGACAGATGGAACCATAAATGACATGATGATCATTCAAAGCAGATGAAAACACATTAAAATCCATCAGTAGCACTTTCGGTGGCAGCCACCACCTTCTTCAGCCCTGGTCTCAAAATGCTTTACTCTCTTCCTCAGTATGACGTTCCATCCAGGATCTATCTGCGCATGCGTCATGTCATCTATAGCGCCATCTGTCGTTATAATCTGCAAAGCCTCCATGTTTAGGGCATAATAGTTATTTGGAGAGTTTTTGGCTATTATTAAAGTCGATTTCTATGGGGCGTTCTTGCGCTATTTTTGAGAGGGCAGTATTGGGTTTATTGAATTTAATGTCATTGTGGTGTTCCTTTTTTCGGTCTTTGATTTTCCTTTTAGTCATACCAATATAGCAGCCTGATTTATTAGAACTATTGTCTGTAAAGTTTATTTTATAAATGCTGGCGGTTTCATCAGGAGCAATAGGGTCTTTATCACTGCGAATGCGTTTGAAAATATTTTGATTAGGTTTTATGGGTATTTTAATATTTTTCTTAGCAGCTTCATTTGTTATTTTTAGAGCGGCTCCCCTGCAGTAAGGAATGGCATTGGTAAATTTTGGTCTCGGGTTTTGATAGTCGTTAATTTGTTAGAGAGCAAAGCATTTTGAGACCAGAGCTGAGGAAGGTGGTGGCTACCACCGAAAGTGCTACTGACGGATTTTAATGTGTTTTCATTTGCTTTTAATGATTTTAATCCTGTCCGTCCTATTGCTTTTAAATGATATGATGATGTTACAACAATCTTATATATGAAATTTCAACATTCTATGACTAATAGTTTTTGAGATTTGAGAGTAAAATACATACACACGTACAAAAGTCGTCATGCTTGGTGACTTTTGGCATAATTCTTGAGGGAGGCACATAACCATGGCGGACTATTACCTAACTATTATGATAGGACAATATTGTACTTGAAATGGATGGATGTCCCTAAAACTGCTGTTGACTGTAAAGTGTCGGAAATCTTTTGAGTGTTCCTGTAGCAGCACTATAGATGATAAAGACACTTTCTTTGATGGAAAAACTTCATTTTGTAACCCTTAACAGCATATATCACTTCTGAATTGTTTGAACTAGCCTAATACCTCTAAAATACGCTTTAATGAATTTCTGTCTGGCGACCCTGTAGATAAACTATCCAGTCGAATGGGACTAAAATGGCGGGTGCACAACTAAATGTTACAGCAATCCTGAATAAGTTTCAACATTCTACGTCTAATAGTTTTTGAGACATGCGAGTTTAATGAATGTCGGCCCATAGAACGTAATGTATTTAGAATCTTTTTCCGGTCCTGTAGATAAATTTTCCAGTGGATTGGGACCAAAACTGTATTAACACCCAGTGTCATCCACAACAAGTTTTAAAAAATGTATTTGAACTTGAGTGGATTAATAAAAGAGTATTTTATTAACGATTGAAAATTTGTACAAGATATATATAGGGAGAGTGTGACCTAATAATAGGAATTAAAAAACATTTTTTAATCCCGTTAGATGTGGAGAAAACCACCCAAAACTCTAGACCCTTAGATTGAAAGTCGTGCGGTAGCCTAGACCCCAGACCTTCACACTTTAGCTGTCTACCAGTTTCAATTATCTTACCATCATGGTATTTACGGGAGCCAGAAAAAAAGCATGAAAAAAAGGTCTGTATATTTCAGAGCTCATAATCAATTTCCGATATGAAAATATAGGGTTGTTTCAGGATACAATTAAAAGTTTTTCACAGGATTCTCTATGACAAGAAAATTTGTCGATATTATTTTATATAACTTAAATATAATGATATTGAAATAATACAATTATTGCTTCACTTGCTATGTAGATGCGGGGAAGAGGGGAGCAAAAGCAAGAAAATAAAGGGGGTTTCACTAATTGCAAATAAAAAGAAATCAATGATGAAGAAACCTCAGCATATACAGTCAGAATTTTTCCAGGACGATGGGGTTAGTTATTTCCCCTCTCTTAGGCACACTTAAACCTAAAAATATCTTTTGGTGCTACGCGAGTTTAAGTATTGCTACGGAGCAATACTTAATTGCTACGGAGTTTAACTCCCTTTTGAACCCATGTTTAACCAGTTTGCTCTCATCATTGAAAAGATGAATATGAGAAGGCTTCCATTCTTTCTTTCCAGCAAGGGTCTTTGAATAAATACTTCCTGCCAGAACACACAGCACAATATTGGGTTCCGTTGGGGAGCATTTAAAGATCCAGACCCATGTTGGGAAATAACAAAGATCAAAGAAAGGGAGCCTTCTCCATTGCATCTTTTCAATAATGCAGGCGGACAGGTTAAACATGGGTTCAAGATTAAATAAACAGGAGGGGGTGAATAAAGAATGACCAATGGTAAAAATGCTTTGATATACTAATTGTCAACTCCCTTGAAACTTTTCTGGATATTTTAGTTTAGGAAATGATTTGTTGTGGACAAATCATTTTCAAATCTAAAATATTTTCAATTGGTGCAAATAATTGGAATTTTCCATATCATACTTTATGTCAAGGGGGGGGGGGATTCTTGGATATGGCCCTTAGCATATGTACATGTATATTTGTGTCCCCCTGTCAGGGAAAGTCTAGCGCCACCACTGCAAATGTACCATACAGATGTTAGCACACTATCATGAATTTGCATGTAAGGCGTAATGTTTACAAAATATTTTTTGTAGTCCTGTACAAAAATTATAAGCCATACACACACCAAAATCTACACAGGATATAAGACAATGACCTACAACATACGTACCCAATTTGAACTTATTCCAATGCACCATTTAGTCACTAGCACACTTAAAATGATTTGCATCCACAGACAGTTATAAATATGAATCATTTTTTTTTTTTTTTTGCAACCCTGTGAGAATGAATTGTCAGCTCTAGATACACCAAAATCTACCTAATAGCCTTTTAATTTTACAGATTCTTATTAATCCAATTTTCATACCCACATGCATGTAAGAACATGAAATAAAAATGTTTTATTAAACAAGGTAATGATTGACATATTACTAACCTGTGTAGCCCCAGCTGGTTGTAAGTCATGAACTGCAAATAAATAAATTAGCAAGTATAAATGAAATTTTCATACTTCTCAAAATCAATTTTTTACAATGATTAATGTGGAATGATCCATTAAATTAAAACATGCATTACTATATACTTTTTATTTTTAACTTTAATATAACATAAACCAATAATATTTTTGTTTTAAATAACTATAGCACTAATAACATTCAAGGTTGTAAGAAAAAGTGCTTTCCACTCATATTACATCAATCAAAGTATCATTTAAAAAACATACACCAAGCAAATAAAAATTCTTTAATAGTATAGTCTTGATATTATCTTTACCCAAAAGATTATTTCATATTCCACAAAATATGAAATACTTTTTTTTCCATCTAAACAGGAACATTATTTAGCCAACTGAAAATGTAAATAACATTTCTATTGGAAAAAAAAGAGTTTTTAAAAGTATTATTTCTCAGCTATGTAAAAATATTTTAACATAAGATCATCCATTAAATGATGAATATAATATACAAATAAAGATATTAACAATAACAAAACAGAAAAGACATTCAAAAATTTAAAAACACGTGACAAGTTGAAAAATAAAACAATAATAAAAATCTTTTATTACTCGATACACAAAATTTTGATAGAGTACAAATTAGAAACATACCATGAACATGGTTTTGAGTGAATGTTCTTCCAGGAGCAATATGGAAATTCCCAGCAACCTATAATATATTTATAAAAAAGTAAAAAATTAAAATTAAATGTTCCTTTCCCCAATATTATAATAAATTTAATGAAATTTGTAAGCAGCCAAATCTCTACTTATTACAGGAATGAGAAGGCACAAATATGAGAAAAGAACAGGGCATGAGCTTGAATTAGACCACTAAAAAATTTTATGGCATGCAATAAATTTTTTCTGGAAGCTTTGGGTCATGCTGACCATCTGGCCAAGGCATATGCTTCTGCACACCAGATCCCATGGTAGCAAAGGTGTGGTTGCGCAGTGAGGGCCTTGGTCCTCAGTGGTGGATTAATGCAAGTTTGTCGGTGTGGGCGGTTAGTTAGAAGATTGACATATACATCCATTTTATGGAAGTAAAATAGGATCTTTTACATTAATTTCTTTTTTCCTGGGGAGGGGGGGGGGTCGCCCCCTCTGCCCTCCTCTTTAATCCGCCCTTGTTGGTCCTGCAGAGGGCTGTTGCATCAATGTTTAACTTTAACTCCTTTTTTTCCTGTTGAATTTCAACCACAAAGCAATATTACTTTTATCCTAAACAAAACAATAACTATGCACACATTTATAAATGAATAATTAATGGTCAATTTTATATAGAGACTATTTAATTAAAAAAAAAAAAATCTGGAGTGACTCCACTCGACTTTCCGAACACTTACGATTAAGATCATTACCAAGCATTTAAATAAATTTTAATCGATGAATCATTCAAACATATATACCAAATTGAAGCTCGATCGTATGTACCGTTTAAACGTTAGCGCACTTTCAAGAATTTCTCCCCATAGGCCATAATGTAAAAGAAATCTTTGTCGTAGCCCTGTAGAAAAACTATAAGTCCTATACAGACCAAAATCAATACCGGTCTTACAATGGTGGTTTATAACATGTATACCCAATTTGAGCTCAATCGAATGGACCGTTTAAACGCTAGCGCATTTTCCAAAATTTTCCTCCATAGGCCATAATGTAAAAGAAATCTTTGTCGTAGCCCTGTAGAAAAACTGTAAGTCCTATACAGACCAAAATCAATACCGGTCTTGCGACGGTGGTTTATAACATATATACCCAATTTTACCTCAATCGCATGCCCTGTTCAGGAGCTATCGTGTTCACTCACATACACACAAACACACATACACACGCACACACACGCACGCACACACACACACACATGCATACATCTTGTAAAAATAGCATAAATGATTTCAGAAGACCTCAAAACGTGTAAATACACCAAAATCTCGAATTCGAATTTGTTCATGATTACAATACTTTCCTTACATGGTACATGTTCGGAAATTAAAAATCATCATTTTTCAAAAAGAGGGTTTTAAGCAATTTCATAGCATCCAATATCCAGAGAAAAATCATTAATTTCAGACTATTATTTTGATGTAAAAATAAAATAACATAAAAAGACTGGTTTTGGTGAATCAAATCTTTCTTTTATGTGAGAGAAACCGTGATCTGAAATATAGTAAATATTCTGCATATGCACCATAATTTTATTCATCCCATAGTTATTTCAAAACTAAGCATTTAGGTTGTCAGAATAAAAGGGAAGAACTTCACTGTTTAATTGAGAAATGAATAATACTTTAATAAATGTCTCTAAATATTTTTCCAATTAAATTTTAGAATTTCTATGGTCTGATGTCATGATATAGCACTCTAATACATAGAGGTGGAAAAATGGTAGGAACAAATACTCCTGTCTTATTAGTTACAAAATGACAGAAAATGAAATAAAACCACAACTCATAAGATTATTTTTAAAATTTTTAAACATAAAAAATGCTTCTTTTTGTAGCAGGGGGGGAAAAATAGATCAATAAATATACCAAGAAAAACATTTTTTCTGTTAGTTGGATTAACAAAAATGTCTTCTTTGATTTACATATAAATATTAAAAACTGCATTTATTTTTACTTAAAAGAAACAGAAAAAGGTAGTTGTAATTTTATTCAATCATGCAAAATTAATCTATTGCAAATCTATATTCTTTCTAAATCACAGAATTAATAGCATGATTTTTTTAGCTTTGCATATAACTTTAAAATGAATTTAAAATGTGAAAAACTTTTTTAAAAAATTGAAATATGCATGCATGCATTTTTTAATTGAAATAGACATGAATAAAGAAAGATTTAAAGAAAAAGACTCATTTATCAAAAGAATGCAATAAAAATAATAATTGAACTTGAGTTGGCAGCTGGGTCATTCCAAGTCAGATCAAACAGTGCAGTTCACCACACCAATTTAGATTTTCCTCAAATTTTTTATAGATGATTTATAGGCTAAGATAATCAAACATCTTAATTTTGTAGGTTCTACAATAACTAATTACCGAGAAATTAACTATGCAAATTTTTAAGTTTTCTGCAAGATATGCCATTTTTTTCTTTTTTCCTGAATTGCTTAAATAGCTCCTTTATCTGTAGAGGTAACTGAAGTGAAAATTTGTTTCTAGGGGTAACTTTTTAAGCGGATTCTAAACATGTTATTAAAATTTGCAAATCTTGGCTTTCTGCTCAGGAGTGAAGCAAAAAAATTATTAATTTCATGTGACTTCTCCTATGTTATATCCAGTAATAAGTTTTAAAGAGCGTGTCAAAGAAATGAATATGTAATTTATAAATTATAATAGTACCTTTATTCATCAAAGTAATCTACATTATTTTCCAACAATCACCAACAGTCAGGTAGCGCATGGATGCCATCAGCATACAATTCATCTTTTGATGTGAGATGATTGAACTCATATGAAGTTATCAATGGTTTTTTGTACTTCATCCACTGTGTGGAAGTGTACAGAAAACAAGGTACTGTTCACTAACTGAAACCTTAACCAGTTTTGCAATATGAGGCTTCACATCGTCAGAAGGATATGAAGGGTGTACTGTACTTACAAACTATCGGAGCCCGGTAAAAGTGTAACTGCTGAATCTCTCTATTCTAAAAAAAAGTAAAGGCCGCTGTCAGAGCTTGTTTCTCTATCTTCTCCTAAACTGTGGGAATTTGAATTTCGAGAAACATGTCCATGGATTTGGGAAAATTCCGAGGAACCTGATAAGCTGACTTACATTTCGAAATCCAATTATTTTAGAAGATATTAATAAAAAACTGAAAAAATAAAACATAATGGTTGCCAGATTTGGCATAAAATCATTCATTCCTTTGCAACAAAGCAATTACAAGTATGTAGAATAGCGTGAAATTGACAAACATGGAGTAGAATTACACTCATTTTATGCCAAATTAAAAAGTATATAAAATAAATAACTCAAAGTGCATTAAACAAAGTTGGCAATTTCCAAATAGTAAGTTCGCTTAGACAACAGGAGTTTAGAATTAGTGATTATTCATTTTTCCAAAACAGAATAACTAATTGTAACTGATTTTAAAAGTGCCACCTTGGCATTAGGAATGATCCGTCAAAATGGTATCTTTCGGAGCAGGGTGAATCTTAACTTCGAATTCCAGAATGTTAGAATCCAGTACCATGAAAATGAAAAATAATTAAAATGCAGATTATTTTAAAGCCGGTTCGATGCAGCTGGAGTATTGGCTACCAGTAGAGATATTTGGTGGCGTTAACTATGCCATTATAGCAGTTATAGTACACTTTGGATATCTGCCAGCGTGGCGAGATGATATAATTTGTGGTGCTAAATACGCCAATCTGCAAAGGATTATGTATATGAAAATATGGATAACAGTTTTGCGGGAACCTTACATGAGCAGTAATCATAAGTTGTAAGCATGGGGAAATCGCCAAATAATGAAAAGTCGCCATGGGTGACAAGCTATTCTAGCTGTTCCGTAGTTTTTATCAAAGCAAACATATGAAGAACTGTTTTCTTAGAGCTAATTATTAACTATAGATATACACAAGTCGCAAAATAATGAAAAATTGCCATGGGTGGCAAATTCGCAAGGTGTCCAAGGTTTTACATAATTAAAAATACAGCTGAAACAGATGTTTTCAATTTATTACGCTTTAGCTCCTAATTAATATAACTTCTGAATGGCAACATTAATTATCATTGTGTTTCTGAGCAGTTCAAATAAGTTTTACAGCAATTATACACGGAGTCCGCACTCCTAGCTCAGGACCCGTACAACATGGATTCCTATAACAAAATATCTACCGTGCTATGGATGGGGTCTACTGTACTGTGAAGTTCAAATTTTTATGTACCAATGAACATACAAGAACCAAGCAATGTGTAGCTCAGTAACATTCTATCTGATCCAATCTTCGGATTTTGTCTGTTGAAATTATGTCTTCTTTTACGAATAAGCCTTATTAGGGGCCGAATGCCTCATACGAAATGCGAGCGTAGCGAGTCTGGGGGCCTTGGCCCCTAGTGCTATAAACAATAATTGCTGCAACTTAAGCAGGAAATCGATCGTATGCATCCATTTACTGGCAAAGGTTTGCAGCCTGTCAATTTGCTCCATGATAATGCAAAGACTCATGTTGTGAAAACTGGTTAACCCTTTAAATGCTGCACTATGATTCAGGAATAAAAGATATAATCAATTTATCAAAATTACATTAGAATGCACCCAAAATGACTATAAAACAAAAAAATTGCCAAAAAAAAATTTCCTTCCCTGATTTCACGGATGTTCCATTTTTGGAACATTCGCATGTAACACTATCTTTCCTTCTATTTATTTGCTTCATGTAAACAACAAAACGTAGTATGACAAATCTAAAATTTTATGCAATAATAAAAGTTTACTTGATAATTTGGAGTGAAATGACTAAAACTTAAGCAAAACTCATAAAAATTTTTTGTAATTTTAAAATTAGTATAATATAAGAAATGCAATGCAAAAATGTATAAAAGAACAATAAAAACAATTTTTCACTTGCATACTCTTGTCTAATAATACAGATAATATAAATAAATACAATTTTAAAGATGTAAAATACCTTATCAAGAAAGAATAAAATATTTTATTCTTTAGAGTGCTTAGGATTTCAACCAGTAATACAAAAATTTTTAAATGTAATGAAACACTGATTTCCTTTTATCATTTTATAGCAGTGTTTCTCAATGTCTGATATGGTGGGGAAGAGTACATGAAGCCTTTTGTTGTATTAAAAACACATGTTTATAGTATCTTTTTTTCATCCAACAAAATGCCCTTACCATTTAGCTGCATAATGTGCATTTGAATTTTTGGAAGACTTTTATTGATGGGCATGGCGTGCAGGTATAATGCTGATTTTAGGCTTCATCTTAAACGAATTTAAATTAATTTCTCTTCTAAAATTCTATTGCCGAAAGATGTCTCCCGGTGTAATCAGCTCAGAACTACTATCATTTATTTCTTCATCAGTAATGCACCAGTTTTCATCAAGGGGCAATTGACAAATATCTGTAATTGACTTATTACTATTGTCCGATTAAAAAAAAAAAAAAAAAAAAAAAAAAATTAAATCAACATTGTCTATAGTTAGAAATTTCCTAGGTTGCACCATCTACATTATTGTTCCATATATTTATACAAATTTTTACTGAAATTTTCTCTTAAAAATTGCAGAGTGTAGAAAGAAAATCAAGCATATAACTTGACGTCACTCCCTCCCATATGTTTCCTCTGCATAAAAAGGATTTAAAATAAATAAATAAGTCCTTCTGAAGCACTCACATTCATTGCTAACAGAAGAAACAAACAACTACCTGAGCTCAAATCATAGGAATGCAGCTCTAACTAAGCAACTCTTAAAAATTGCAGAGTGTAGAAAGAAAATCAAGCATATAACTTGATGTCACGCCCTCCCATATGTTTCCTCTGCATAAAAAGGATTTAAAATAAATAAATAAGTCCTTCTGAAGCACTCACATTCATTGCTAACTGAAGAAACAAACAACTACCTGATCTCAAATCAGAGGAATGCAGCTCTAACTAACCAGCTAAAGAGGTGGGAAACTTCCCCTTAATCCCACCCCCCTCTAGTCCTTCACCCTTCAAAAATAAGTAACATACGATTAATGCTTTTGACAGACTAATGCTTAGCAGATACAAGCACTGAATGAATGCACAAGCAATGAATGTATTAAAATCTAATAAAGCAATATCCCTGATATCCCTTATGCGATATCCCTGATTTCGTATATCACTATATGCCAATGTTCCTTTTTTGGAACACAGCATTTTTATGAAAGATTGAGAAAAGATATCTTGCTATTATTTGATTTTCTTTTATTATCTCTGAATTTATCCTTTGGTAATATAATAGAGGAATTTTTGGGTGAATTTGAATTTTTGGGAATTTTATAGATTTTTTTTTCTAGTGTAACTTGAAAATTGTAAAAAAAGTCGATTTCAGAAATCCTGGGCTGAAATTTTTATGTCTGAAAAATAAATAATATTTCAAAAAATCAATCATACTTTTGGTAACAGGCAGTACTTTTTTCAAACTGATAGATACAACAGTTTAGTTAAAAAAAAAATATTAAACATGATGTTCCAAAATAGGAACATTGGCATGTAAAAGGTTAAGGACATGCTAGTAAAATTTGGCTCGGAAGTTTTGGAATGTCTGACATTTAGCCCTGACATAATCCCTTTGGACTATCATCTACTTTGGTCGATGAACAATGCCTTGTCTTTTGTACACTTCCCCACAGTGGTCGAAGTACGAAAATCCACTGATGACTTCATCACATCAAAAGATGGAGCCTATGCTGCTGGCATCTGTGTGCTACCTGACCATTGGCAGATGGTGATGGAAAATAATGAAGACTAGCTTCTGATCTGTTCTCCGCATGGTAGGAAATGACTATTTTCCTTACACATATAATTTGAATTAAACCCAGTAATGCGGAATCTCAAAAAGGGAAAAATTACTTGAATCGTGACTACAAGTTGACATCATGAGTGCAAATCTGAAACGATTGTAACATGATAACACAAAAACTATGTCAGTGTCACCGATCAAAAAAGAAAGAACTTTACAGTATGCAGACAAAACTTTTCTCTTTCGAAATGCTTGTAGAGCAAGAGCCCACAGCCGCCAGACCTTCGTCATAGTATAAAAGCTGAAACTTTCTCTGCGCATATTCCCCAATAGAGGTAGGAACAATCGGCCACTATAAAGTTTGGATGATCGTGGCTTTGGCGGGTAACAGGTGGCAAAGGTGTATAAAATTGCAGAAAATTTTTGTCATTTCATAAAGCTTAATTTTTTTATATGTTCTTCTTTGCAGTACTAGAAATCACTTTATCCCTTGCCAGACACTTTTCCATTGTGGCAAACCCCCGCTAGACAACCTCAAAGTCATGGAAAACGTAATTCTATTACGAGCGCACTGCAGCATCGTAAGAAAGTTCAGAAGTAGCAGTATAAAATGTGCTTGGCGCTTTGTGACAGCTTGACGTACTTTGTTGCAGGACTTTACGAACACAACAGTTTTCCATGACTTTGAGGTTGTCTGGTGGGGGTTTGCCATGATGGAAAAGTGTCTGGCAAGGGATAAAGTGATTTCTAGTATTGCGAAGAAGAACATATAAAAAAATTAAGCTTTATGAAATGACGAAAATATTCTGCAATTTTATACACCTTTGCCACCTGTTACCTGCCAAAGCCACGGTCATCCAAACTTTATAGTGGCTGATTGTTCCTACCTCTGTTGGGGGGTATGTGCAGAGAAAGTTTTAGCTTTTATACTATGACGAAGGTCTGGCGGTCGCTGGCTCTTAGACTATTGATTTCTACATCATATAATTCTTTTTTTTTTTTTTTTTTTTTTTTTTAGGTTTAATTTATAGGATTATATGTACTACATATATAATATTACATAATTTTGACAACTATTTTATTTCATCTTGCATTTCGAAAAGTGTGGACAATGCATTAGAGCAGTTATGGTGCAGATGACTCTATTGAATTTTAGCTAAATTACCAAAACCTACATGAAACAATTAATGCACCATGTACGTTAGAAGCCAAAAATGCACCCTGTTTCTGTGAAAATCAGGTCACTTTTACAAGTGAAAATGTTTGTGATGTAACTTCAGCAATAAAGTTTATTAACCTTGCTGAAAACTTAATGCAATATCACACTCATTACATAAAACTGATGTTGATCTCACTGTCAATTCTTACTAAATAAATAACTAATTTCATATTATATTTTTAACAGATTACAGTAGACCCCCTTTATAACATGGGTCTACAACATGAATTCGTAGAACACAGCAAAAAAATTACAATCTTTTTGCCAACATACATCATCTTGCGAATTTTTTTTTTTTTTTTTTTTTTCAGAGAATCATTTGGAGCCTTGATTTAACAGCAACCAAAATGGGAAATAGTTATCTATCACTTATATGGTTCAATCACCAAAAATTAATGCAGGTATCCAATTAAAAAGTATCAGTTATTTAAATTATTAAAAATAACATGTTTCCACTCATTGTTAACTATGATGTAGAAAATGCAAGAATTTCAATTTTCAGAAATTTGAGCCAGCTCACCTAACTTAAATAAATTTACTTAATTCAGTGATAATTCTGTTGATAGATTGTTTAAAAGCGCCTTAACAACTGCATTATTTCTACATGGAAAATTAAATTTAACACCGTATTCTATTTAAACCTACACTTGTTTTAAAAACTACTATTTTTCCTGACGCTCTCAGTAAATTGCGCCAGGCCCAAAACTGAGCAAACAGCTAGAACTTACTTTCTCAAAATCGACATATCAGCCATTTTTTGCCAAATTCTAAAATATTATATTATTAGTATCAGAAATCCCCAAATCCCAGTTCTTTTGAGTATAAAACATTTCATTCCAGCTCTAATTTCACATGCACATGATATTCTGATTAAAAATTAACCTTAAAGTAAACTAAACAGAAAAAAATTATCACTATTCTTTTATTTTTACTTAGTGTAAGAGTCTAAATCATTTAATGAAATCGTCAAATATGGCAACCACAATGCTTATTTCTCACTTTTTCACTACAGGAGTTACAATCGCGGAATTGCAAAGAACAAAAATTAGCTTTTGTGATATGTTTTTTATCAATATCTCCTAAAATAATTCAAATTTTAAAATTTAAATTAGCAGAAGACTTTCTTCAGAATTTTCTGAATCCGTAGACACCTTGTACGAAACTCAACTCCCCACCATTTCAGAAGAGATGACGCTACAGACAGACAGACATGCACAGATTTTAATAGTATAGAGAAGCTTCGTACCCATTCTCTGCACAGTAGGTAACTAATATTTTCCTTACACATACGGTCAATTCAAATACACCCAGTAATGTGGAATCTCAAATAGTGAAAAATTACTTGAATCGTGACTAAAAGTTGATACCACAAGTGCAAATCTGAGACGATTGAAACATGGTGACACAAAAACTATGTCAGTGTCACTGGCTATCAAAAAAGAAATAACTTTACAGTATGCAGACGAAACTTTTCTCTTTTGAAATGCTTGATTTCTACATCACACAATTCTGTTTTTTAGGTTTAATTTGTAGGATTAATATATACCACATAAATAACATTACATCATGTTGACAACTATTTTATTTTATCTTGCATTTCATAAAGAGTGGACAATGCATTAGTGCAATTATGTTACACATGACTGTTGAATTTTACCTAAATTAAAAAACCTACATGAAATAATGGATGCACAATTTACATTTAAAAGCCAAAAATCACCCTGTTCCCGTGAAAGTCATATCGCTTTTGTAAATGAAAATGTCCGAGATGTAACTTCTATGAAATAGTAATTAGTTAAAAACATTAAAAGCCTAAAATTTCCATAAAAAGATTAAAACAGGCACCATGAGCGCTTTCGACAGCTTAGCCCGCTGTCATCATTAGAACTGAGTTGCTTGGCTCGTTCACCGCTTCTTCTTCACTATGGCTTGCCACGATTGCTCGATCTGCGCATGCGCCATGTCGTTGACAGCTCCCTCTTGTGTCATTATTTCCAACGCTTCCCGTCTTAAGCCATAATTGTGATTATTGTAATTAGCTATTTTCTTGACATTTATGAAATCTATATTTATATTTTCTTTTAAGGCTAGGTGGGATAGAGCGGTACTTTGTCTATTGTATTTTATGTCATTTATGTGTTCTTTAATTCTGTCTTTAATTTTTCTTTTTGTAACCCCAATGTAGTATCCGGAAAGGTTGGAATCTCTATATGTGAAATTTATTTTATAAATACCTGCAGTTTCTAGAGGGTTAATCTTGTCTTTATCTGACCGGATTCTTTTAAATATATTGCTATTTGGGTTTAATTGGGATATGGAGGTTCATTTTACGCAGGGGCGTAGCCAGGGGGGGGGTGGGATATCGGGATATATCCCCCCCCCCAAAATGTTTGGATTAGTGACGAAATTCCATCTATTTATACAGATATAAGTTCATAACCCCCCCACCCCCCGAAATATTTTCCAGGCGCATATCCCCCCCCCCCCCCGAAATATTTTCCTGGCTACGCGCCTGATTTTACGTGCCCTGTTGGATATTTTTACAGCGAGACCGCAACAGTAGGGAATCGGATGAGTAAAGGTGGATTTTTCTTTTTGTGCGTCGTTGATGATGTTTAGTTTCTTTCTTCTATTTCTGATTAGGCGGGGGATGATATTGCTAGGATAATTAGCTTTGCGCGCAAGTTGCTTTATGAATTGTATTTCTTCCTTTAGTAATTGTTGGTTGGAGCATATTTCCAGGGCTCTATTGACGTGTGAACGTAAGATTGATATTTTGTAGTTATATGTAGTTTTTGAGGAGTAATTGACTATTTTATTATTATTGGTAGGTTTACGATAAACGGTAGTTTATTGTCTGGGGTGGTTCTAATTACTTTAACATCAAGGAAATTTAGGCTATTATTCTGCTCAAGTTCTATAGTAAATTGTATATTTTCATCAAGTGAGTTAAGTTCGTCGAGAATATTATTTATGCTATTGTTATTTACTATTGCAAAAATATCATCAACGTAACGAAACCAGTATTTAATATGGGGGTGGAGGTTTGTATTGATTAAAGTTTCAAGGTTTCGCATTTTCCACTCTGCTATTATACCAGATATTGGGGAGCCCATAGGGACACCTTTATTCTGTTTGTAAAATTTATTATTGAATTGGAAGTAGGAGTTATTGAGGATGAGGGACAAGGCAGCTTTTAGGGTTATTGAAATATCTGTATTAAATGTGTTCTCAATTTCTTTACTTATTGTATTGTACATTTCTATTGTGTCTATGGAAGGATATAAGTTGGTGACATCGAAGCTGACCATTTTAACAGAACTCTATGAAATAACTGAACTATGAAGCTGACCAATTTCAACAGAACTTTCTATGAAATAGTTTATTACATTTACTGAACTCTTAATGCAAATCACACTTGTTACATAAAACCGACTTTGATCTCACTGTCAGTTCGCACTAAATAAATAATTAATTTCATATTTTATTTTTAACAGATTAGTTGAATAGTATCAAATTAAATATTTTTTTTAAATCTGAAGTCATTTCTGTTCTTCCTGTAATTTGAAAATATATGAAAAAATAAATAGAAGCTTAACATAAGTCATTTCTAGGGAAATATTCTAAGCACATCAGATTCCATTATTCGGAAAGATTCCACAAATGCCATGGAAAAGCAATTACTTACACACTGTATTTTGTTTTACTTGCGAGTGCCTTTGCTATGCACATGATTGCAATATCATTCTCGACGCGATGCATATTCTAAAATCTCTGGTGAATTATTTTTTATTTTCATTTCATATTCCTGACTCTCTTCATTTTTGACACTTTGCGCATACACATAATCAAATACATTTCCCAATCCCACACCAGAAAACTCTGATTAGCACAGTGGGCTTATGCAAATATGCACTGGACATGCACTCTTGCTTCTGTCCAGAGCAGCACATACGTTGTGCTGCTTTGGATAATCTGCCAACAAAACAGCAAACAATGACATGAAAATGACGTCCGTACGTGAAGGAAATAAAATGAAAAATATGTAGAATTGCATTAAACCTTCCATTATTTTTAAAGCGCAAGTATGTTAAAGTTCTATTTGTTACACATTTAATGTATTTTCACTTTTTCGAGTCTGAAGAGCTGTAGAAATAAGTGGTTTCACTTAATTGTGAAAGTTAACAACTTAAGTGGCAACAATGGATTCTGTTGCTATGGAAACTATAGCAATGTTAAAAATAGAACATGAAATGAGTTATTTATGTTTACTTTGCTAGAACTGCCATATTGGCATAATTAATGCCGTCAGTCAATGTTAAAGAGCTAAAATGAATCACAAATTAAACTTGACAGTAAAGGCAATAATTTATAGGCAGCCTAGTCTTACCAGGCTTAGAAACATTCTCATTCATCTCCAAAAACATTCATATTTATAAAGAATTCCTATTTTATTACACCGTGTTTGGCAAGATTTTTTTTTTTTTTAAAGGACAAAAAGAAAGATTATCTAAGCATGCGTTTGTAACATCGGCTCATCTCAATCGTGGAATGGAATTAGCAGAACGTAAATGCAAAAACACACGCTATGAAACTAAAAGTTACATTATACTTGATTATTTATAGCCAACTTTGCTAAGAAAGATACTAAAGTAGGAATTAAAATACATTTTAATTTGTAAAACAAAAACTATATTAGATAGTATATTACTTTGTATAGTGGTTTTGTTCGCCTTTTCTTGTTTCCTTGTGACAACATGCTTGTTTGTTTATCTTTTTCAGTTTCCTCTGCTCAGTGAGTCGGAGGGCTTGTCTGATGAAGACCGAAATAATTTTTTTTTTTCGAAACGATCGTAACATCTTATAAGTAAATTTTATGTGTTAATGTGTTTCATTCATTGTTAACTACGATGTACAAAAATCGAGAATTTCAATGCCCTTAAATTTGATGAAATTCCCCTCACTTAAATCAATTTACTTAATTTGATGAAAATTCTGAAGATAGATTGCTTAAAATGGCCTTAATAACTGCATTATTTCTGCACCGAAAATTAAAATTTAACACTAAATTCTAATAAAACCTACACTTGTTTTTAAAAATACTATTTCGGTACGCTCTCAGTAAATTGTGGCAAACCTAAAACTGTGCAAACCGCTAGAACGTACTTACTCAAAATCGACATATCAGCCATTTTATTTTTTGCCAAACTAAAAAATTATAAATATTAGTCTCAGAAATCTTCAAATCCTTATTCTTTTACACATAAAAAACATTAAATTCCTTCTATGATTTTACCTGCACATGATATTTTAATTAAAAAATAACTGCAAATAATCTAAACAGAAAAAAAAAATCATTATTCTTTTATTTTTACTCCAGGAGTCTAAATAATTTAATAAAATCACAAAACATGGCAACCAAGATACTTATTTCTCACTTTTTCACCACAGGGATTACAATTGCAGAATTGCGGTGAGGAACAGTGACGAAAGCCGTTACTCGTTTAGCACTACCCAGGAGGCACGTGTAGCTTAAAGATTGCTATGGATGCGAGTAACACTGCCTCCCAAAGAAAAGAGAGAATTAGTTTTTACCTTGGAGAGAATAAACTTCTACCTGATTATCAGGCAGGTTTCCAGCAGAAAAAAAGTACCATTGAACAAGCGACCTTTCTTCTCCTAGCTTCTGCGACACCTATAAATATGACAGTGCATTGCTCCATTGGAGTCAGTCTTGCTGTACACTGTGAGCAAAACAGACATCTGTTCTCTTCGCTGCATTAGCCTGAGAATTGTGCTATTGTAAGCAATATTTACTTGATTCGAGAAGCTTGTTTTCGAATGCTGTGTGTGGATTCTTCATTGAGGAATTATTTATGATTTTCCTAGAGTATTTCCACTGAAATTTAGCTTATGGAACTGTTTTATTTTGTGTGTGAATTACAGCATTTGTGAAAGCTTCTGTACTAGGTGGATTGTACTAAGCGGACTGCACGTTACTGGTCATTAGTGCCTGTGAATTTTGTACAGCTGATTGTTTGATGCAGTTCTAGAAGCAATAAAGTTCGTGTTCCATCCTGACAAATGGACTTTTTACTAGAACTTTCTACACATACTAGACTTTAGAACGACGAACCCAAGAATCAAGCAGTTTTCTGCAATACTAGTTTGTTCACGGGATTGCAAAAATAATTCTTATACATTAGTGCCTATGGATGCAAATCATTTAAAATGAGCTAGTGCCTAAATGGTGCATACGAAGAAGTTCAAATTGGGTATGTATACTGTAGGTCATCGTCACGCAACATATATAGATTTTTCTGTGTATAGGACTTATAGTTTTCTGACAGGGCAACAAATGAGTGTTCTTTCACATTATGGCCCACGTACGGAAATTCATCAAAGTGTGCAAGTGTCTATAGGCTGCATTCAATTGAGCTCAAATTGTGCATGCATATTATAGGTCACTGTCTCATGATCTGAATAGATTTTTGTAAGTGTAGAGCTGATAGTATGTTCACAGACTTGCAAGAAGTAATTCTTACATATTACAGCTTAAGGACACAAATCATTTAAAGTGAGCTAGTGTCTAAATGGTGCAATCGATTGACATCAAATTAGGTATGCATATTATAGGTCACTCTCTTACATAATGCTTAAATTTTAACGAGTGTTTGCCATAAAGTTTTTTTGCAGGGCACAAAAGTATTCTTATATATCGTGGCCTATACACTCAAATCATTTTAAGTGCACTAGTGCCTGAACACTAGATCCGATTGATGTGAATGAAATTTATTTAAACATTTGGTATCAAGTGTTCATAAAGTCGAGTGGAGTCACTCCACATTTTTTTTCTAATGTGGTCTTTTCCAAAAACTAACTACTTACTGACAAAACTAAACTTTTGCTGAACAGGTATACAATCATGGTTTTGCAAGTCCCCAATGTAAAAGTTTCACAAAAATCCAATTCCCTGGTTAACAAGATAAAATTATGCTAAAAGCTTAGCACTTTTTGACAGCCATTCTCAAGAGTGTCATCTGTTGATTCTCTTCTTCCACACATAATTCAGTTATGCATACATCACGTCATTGGCTGCTTCGTATTTAAAAATTTTAAACATCCTTATTTAAAGCTGGGGCTATATGCTGTTTCTGTAATCTGAAAGCTTTTCTACATTAATAAAATTTGCTGTAATTGGGTTTGTAAGGGTAAGGCATGATAATGCAGTAAGAAATAAATATAATTATACAAATTCTCAGATTTATGATTGATTGAGGCAAAGCTATTTATTAAAATTTAAAATTATGTATCAATTACAAGGCTATAACTCTCAAAATGTCATGGATTTGTATATTACCAGACACCACTGGATCTGCTAGGTGTATGTATGTATAGGTGCAGATATAGGGAATTCAAATAATTGTTGTTGCACATGCGATGAAAATAAACACAAAGAAACTAAAAAGCTACAGTAAATGTTCAAAATTTATGTAAATGAATCATTGGAACAAATTTTTGAATGAACCCAATTAAAGTCAAATGAAACCTTTTTTCAATTGACTAGGAATTCAAAGGATCAGAAAATAACTACTATTTAAGAAAATCTGGAATGACTCCACTCGACTTTCCGAACACCTACAATTAAAATCATTAATAAATATTTAAATAAATTTTAATCGATGAATAATTCAAACACATATACCAAATTGAAGCTTAATAGAATGCACCATTTAAATGCTAGTGCACTTTCAAGAATTTTTGCCCATATGCCATAATGTAAAAGAAATCTTGGTCATAGCCGTGTAGAAAAACTATAAGTCCTATACATATCAAAATCAATACCGGTCTCACGATGGTGGTTTTTAGCATATATACCCGATTTGAGCTCAGTTGAATGTACCATTTAAACGCTAGCGCATTTTCAAGAATCTCCCCCATAGGCCATAACGTAAAAGAAATCTTTGTTGTAGCCATGTAGAAAAACTATAAGTCCTATACACACAAAAATCAATACAGGTCTTGCGACGGTGGTTTATAACATATATACCCAATTTGAGTTCAATCGAATGCCCTGTTTAGGAGCTATTGTGTTCACTCACATACACACAAAGACACACACACACACACACACACCATCTTGTAAAAATAGCATAAATGAATCCAAAAGACCTCAAAACATTTAAATACACCAAAATCTCGAAGGTTAAGCATTGCTGATTTCAATTTCTATTTTTAAATTTGTCAGAAATTATTTACAACAAATTCAGGGTTTCTACAGATTTCACAGCTTTTGCTTCCCTGACTTTCCCTGACATCTATCACGCTCTTCCCTGACTTTATCAGCGTGCTTTCCAGAATTTTGCATTTCTATTTTTAACATTACATCCTTTAATTAATAATTTTTTATGTATTTTGCCCCTTTTTTTACAAATAATAATAATAAAATTAATATATACAAGAATCTTATTTGACATCACTGGATTCTAACAAAAACCATGTTTGATTGCTTAGGATAATTAGGAAATAATTTAGGATAAAACTAAGCATATTTCAACTGCACAAGATATGCTCATAAAGAACACATTTTAAAATTATTTATAAGGTTGAATGTGAAAATGAAAATAAAGCAATTTCTATACTTAGGTTCAAACAGCAAATATTTTCTTGATTTTACTGCAAAATTCAATTTTTCTTGCATTTCCCTGACCTTTCTTCAATTTCTGCTAATTTCCCTGACTTTTTTCCCAAATCCCTGACCAAAACTCATTTCCCTGATATTCCCTGACATTCCAGGTCTGTAGAAACCCTGAAATTTCCTGAGAAGCCACAATAAGTGTTCTGTAATGTGATAGATGGAGTATTTATTTGTAACGTGAAATTCGGCAAATGGAATTGTCACGTGCAGCCTGGATACGTAAAGTGGAAGTTCACTGCATTGTGCGCTAAAAGTGATTTAATTTTAGGAATACATTCGTGCGGAACAGAATAAAATACACAAGTTATGAGATTTAAACAACGGGAGGCGATCTGTACGAAAAAGGTTCGAAGTACAAAAAAACACTTACCCCTTCTGGGTGGACCACTCGTGTGCTGGAAACAATCAGGCACTCACATTCAGAAACAATAAGAGGACACGTGACTCTGACTTAAACTGCAACCCACAACTTTATTTTTACACAAATACACTTTACACATTATTTTGGCTATTTACTACAAGAGATCTCCATCTCTGACAGACTATCAAATATCATCCTAGTTTACTACAGCGATGTTCATATGATACTATTTACTTCATTTTAGTTAAACCGTGGCTGGATCCAGTTGGATTTCTAAAACGGCCAAAAAGGAAAACGTTGTTGGGACTAAATCAATGGGGGACTCCAGGACCCACGTGAGGACAAAAGGGGGGCAACGCCGAAGCGTGTCAACGAGGAACCGGCTGTCGTAAAAAAAAACGAAGATGTGTGTGTGGAAAAAGCTCGTGCGAGCTTATATATACCTTTCCAGCAACCCCCATTCCTAGAGCAACGTGAAATTCGGCAAATGGAAT
Source organism: Cheiracanthium punctorium (assembly GCA_038373885.1). Classification (NCBI taxonomy): domain Eukaryota; kingdom Metazoa; phylum Arthropoda; class Arachnida; order Araneae; family Cheiracanthiidae; genus Cheiracanthium; species Cheiracanthium punctorium. Next base: position 25,292 of record JAWZYV010004836.1, on the reverse strand, counting down.
TGTCACGTACAGCCCGGATACGTAAAGTGGAAGTTGACTGCGTTGTGCGCTAAAAGTGATTTAATTTTAGGAATACATTCGTGCGGAACAGAATAAAATACACAAGTTATGAGATTTAAACAACGGGAGGCGATCTGTACGAAAAAGGTTCGAAGTACAAAAAAAGACATACTCCTTCTGGGTGGACCACTCGTGTGCTGGAAACAATCAGGCACTCACATTCAGAAACAATAAGAGGACACGTGACTCGGACTTAAACTGCAACCCACAACTTTATTTTTACACAAATACGTTTTACACATTATTTTGGCTATTTACTACTAGAGATCTCCATCTCTGAAAGACTATGAAATATCATTTTAGTTTACTACCGCAATGTTCATATGATACTATTTACTTCATTTTAGTTAAACCGTGCCGGATCCAGTTAGATTTCTAAAACGGCCAAAAAGGAAAACGTTGTTGGGACTAAATCAACGGGGGACTCCAGGACCCACTTGAGGACAAAAATGGGGGCAACGCCGAAGCGTCAACGAGGAACCGGCGGTCGTAAAAAAAACGAAGATGCGTGTGTGGAAAAAGCTTGTGCAAGCATATATTTCCAGCAACCCCCATTCCTAGAGCACGCCCCCTATGCCGTCAAGCAGCGTCAGTGCGTGATAGGGTTGGTTCGAGAGGCGGCACAGGGGGAAGCCATCATATCATCGAAGAAGCGCCACCGTTCGTCATTGCTGTTGAGCTGGTTTATGGCGTACATCTCCACGGTTGGCAAGAGAAAACGGCAGGCGAAAAAGAAGATTGCACACAGTGATTATTGCCGTGCTTGGAATGTTTCCACGTGGTCCCGGGAGTCATGTTGATTATTTGAAATATTCTAATGAATATAGAGTACTTACTATGTTTTAATTGCAACCAACTTGGGCCAGGCCACGCCATAGTTATTTAAATATCAAAAGGTTTAATTAACAAGTTAGAGTTTAAATATTTACAGGGGCTTTCAGTCACATGAAAACATGTGGTCATATTTATGACACATTATTATTTAGTTGTATTTTTGGGAATACTCATATATTATTTTCTTCATGCAAGTACACACTTAAAAACAGATGTAGATTAATGGCCTAATCAAACTTACCCTATTTACATCTAGGTAGCCAAATACTTGGCAGCCTTCTTTGTCGATAGGTTCAGATAAATTTGACCAACCCTCTCTTCTGCACTGTGCAAAGGTTTCTAAATCAGGAACAGCCCAACTTTTCATCCGGTAAGCATTTTGAACTTCAACACATGTGTTACAGCAACTAATAAAAGCATACAATTTAGTTTCTTTAAGTTTACAGTGATAATAATCTTTAGAAGAATATCTTCAACAAGAATATTGATCGCTCTGTAATTGAAATGATAAAATTTTTGCTTTAAAAATATTGCTTAAGGGTGCACATTTCTAAAAGCATACAACTCTGATCAAATACACATCAAGACACACACATCTGTGTGTGTGTGTGTGCGTGTGCGTGTGCGCGTGCGTGTGTGTGTGTGTGTGTGTGTGCGCGTGCGTGTGCGTGCGTGTGCGTGTGTGTGTGTGTGTGTGTGTGGCATCATCTCCTCCTAAACGGCTGGGAGTTGAGTTTCGAACGACGTATCCACGAATTCGGAAAATTTCGAGAAAGAACCTCCGCTAATTAAAATTTCGAAATTCGAATTAGTTTAGGAGATATTGATAATAAACCCCATCAAAAACACTAATTTTTGCTCTCCGCAATTCCGTGATTGTAACCCCTGTAATCAAAAAAGTGAGAAACAAGCATCGAGGTTGCCATGTTTGGCTATTTTATTAAATTATTTAGACTCCTGCAGTAAAAATAAAAGAATAATGATTTTTTTTCTGTTTAGATTATTTACAAAGTTATTTTTTAATTAAAATATTGCGTTCATGTTAAATCAGAGCTGGAATTCAATGTGTTTTATGTGTAAAAGAATAAGGGATTGAGAGATTTCCGAGACTAATATGTATATTTTTTAGTTTGGCCGAAAAAAAAATGGCTCATTTGGCGATTTTGAGAAAGTAGTAGGTTCTACCGATTTGTACAGTTTTGGGCTTGGCGTAAATTACTGAGAGCGTAACGAAATAGTATTTTTAATAACAAGTATAAGTTTTACAGCGCTATACTTCGATTTTTCATATAGAAATAATGCAGTTATTAAGGCGATTTTAAACGATCTATAGAATTTTCACGAAATTAAGTAAACTTATTATCGAAACGAAATTAAGTATCACTAAATTAAGTTAGAAGAATTCTGCCAAATTTCAGAAAATTGAAATTTTCACATTTTGTACATGGTAGTTAACGTTGATTAAAACCTGTTATAGTTAATAATAATTTAAATAACTGCTACTTATCAATAATATGCCTGCATTAAATTTTGGCGATGGAACCATATAAATGATAGATAACTATTTCCCATTTTGATTGCTGATAAATCAATGCTTCGAATGATTCCCTGAAAACAAAAAAATCTTGCAAAATGGTGCATGTTGGCATTTAGCGATCGAAGTACTGTGAAATAAGTAATTGATTCTTATTTGTTAAAGCAGCGCTACGGAAGTTTCTTTTACTGAAAGCTGTTAGAAAGCCGTAATTAATACTGTCTAATATATTTTTTGTTTTACGAATTGAAATGCATGTTGATTCCTACTTTAGTACATTTCTTAGCAAAGTTGGCGAAAAATATTCAAATGTAGTGCAGCTCTGTACGTATTTTTAATTCCATTCCACAATTGAGATGAGCCGATGTCGCTAGCGTATGCATAGATATTTTTTTTAAATTCCGCCAAACAAAGTATTGCGTATTGACTTTAGTGTCAAGTTTAATTTGTGGTTTGAGCTATTGGCCATCGACTGGCGGCGTTAATTTCGCCAATATGGTAGTTCTAGCAAAGTAAACGTGAATAACTCATTTCATGTTCTATTTTTAACATTGCTATAATTTCCGTAGCAACGGAATCCATTGTTGCCACTTAAATTGTTAAATTTAACAATTAAGTGAAACCACTCATTTCTACAGCTTTTAAGACTCAGAAAAGTGAAAGCGCATCAAACGTGAAATAAATAGAACTAACTATAACAGACTTGCACTTTAAAAATAATCGAAGTTTTCATGCAATTCTACATATCTTTAATTTTATTTCCTTCGCGTGTGGATGTAATTTTTACGTCATTTTTGCTGTTTTCCTGACAGATTATCCGGAGCAGCACATAACCTCTAATGCATTTGCTCCTCCGGACATAAGCAAGAGCGTATGTCCGTCGCGTATTTGTGTAACCCTACTGTGTTAATCAGATGTTTTTGGTGTCAGATTTTTTAGACAATTTTTTACCGCGGAGATTCCGATCCTGAAGTATATTGATCACTGATAAATGAAAAAAAAAAAAAAAGATCAATCATATTCAAGCAGGAGTAGCCAAAATTTTTTCATGGGAATGTTACAGGAGTTAAGAATATACATTTTGTATGGCAAAAAACTCCACATGGGTGGTAGTGACCCCCATTTTTTCCTCCTTGGCTACGTCATTGTACGCAAGCATCAGTTGTCACGTCATGAAAAACCGTCGTAGATGGCAAACTCCGAAGTTGTTCTGAGGGTTATACAAAATTAAAAATTTTGCTTTTAGTAAATTTTACTTTTGATACAGTTCGAATATTTGGTTTTAATACATTTCGGCAATTAAGGTAAGATGAAATATTACTAAATATGGCAACCGAGAATTTTCTTAACTATTGAATTTGACACTATGCAACTACAGTAGATTCCCTATATCACGGTAGATACGTTCCGTGTTATAGGAATCTGTGTTGTACGGGTCCTGCGCTATACTCCACCTGGAGTGCGGACTGCGCGGTATAATCACGGCAAAACTTATTCGCGCTCTGTAAAAATGCATGATGTTTGGTGTTGCCATTCAAAAGGAATGCTAATTACAGGAGCTAAGGCGTCATAATATCAGAACATATGTCTCATTTCATCGTGCTGTACGAGTCTCTTTTAACATGTTACACGAAAGCGATCGTAATGTTTTCGTCATGTTCTAAGAATTCGTGTTGTAGACCCATGTTATAAAGGGGTCAACTGTAATCTGTAAAAAATGAAAAATGAAATTAGTTATTTATTTAGTGCAAATTGACAGTGAGATAAACGTCATTTGTCACTTTTATGTAACAAGTGTGATACTGCATTAAGAGTTCAATAAGGGTAATAAGCTTTTTCTCAGAAGTTACATCACGAACGTTTTCATTTACAAAAGCGACATGATTTTCACCGGAGCAGGGTATATTTTTGGCTTTTAAACGTAAATGACGCATGCATTGTTTCATGTAGGTTTTTTAATTTAGGTAAAATTTAATAAAGTCGTGTGTAACATAATTGCACTAATGCATTGTCCACGCATTGAAAAATGCAAGATAAAATTGTTGTCAACATCATGTAATGTTATTTATGTGGTATATACTATGTATACTAAACCTAAATGTGGTATATACTAAACCTCACAATACGAATTCTTTGATGTAGAAATCAGGAATTTTTCGAAAGAGAAAAGTTTTGTCTGCATACCATAAAGTTCTTTCTTTTTTGATCGCCAGTCACATTGACGTTGTTTTTGTGTCATGTAGCAATCGTCTAAAATTTGCACTCATGACGTCAACTTTTAGTCACGATTCAAGTATATTTTCACGTTTTGAGATTCCTCATTACTGGGTTTAATTCGAATTATACATGTGTTAGGAAAATATGCGTTTCCCACCGTGTGGAGAATGGGCAAGCAGCTAGTAAGTTTTAAATCCTGCTATAACCAAAAAAAAAAAAAAAAAAAAAAAAAAAATTTTTATGTATTTTTTTTTGTTGTTATAGCAAGAATACTTGCTATAACAATGTCTGATACAATAAATCCCTCTGTAATGATAATATTTTGCAGTTCCAGGAAATGTGCCAGCCAGGAGTTGCGCTGGCTTTTTTTAACATTTCGCCTATTCATTCGCCAAATTAGATTTTTCTGGACATCATCATTAAAAAAAGCAATTGTCAATATTTTTGCCAAAACTTATTTTCTTTCGCCAAACTAATTTTATTTTTGCAATTTGCAACGTTGGCGATCGACAGTGCGACCCCTGGTGCCAGCAATATGTTCTAAATCATCCCTCAATTTAATGACATTCTGTACAGAAATAAACAGTTTAAATACAAAGAGAAGAAATATTCTTTACTTATTTTCTCCTCTCTTGACATTTTTTTAATGACAAGTGAATATTTTTGTGAACAGTACAAACTCTACATCCCCTACGGGCAACTAATGGGTAACGATGTATTGTCTAAAATTAACAAAGAACTGCGAAAATAGCATACACACACACATATATAAACAAAACAGTACAAATGTTTCAGGTGGTAAAAAGGGTTTAGCCTTCTTCAACATTAAAAAATTTCTACTCACACACAGGCAGGAAACAGAGAACTAAAAGTAATTATAAATTAAGTTATTATTTGGGAGAAGAAAAAAGGGGAGAAATTAGTAAGAAACAGTGGCGTAGATAGAAATTTTTCATGGGAAGGGGGGGGTTTACAACTACTTCAACTCATATATATGTATAGGTGTTTGTGATAAGGGAGTGAAGAATATACATTTTTTATGGCAAAAAATTCCTCATGGGGGGGTTATGACCCCCTTAACCCCCCCCCTTGTAAAAAAAATAAAATAATAAAAAAGTTAAATAAATATAAATGAAATAGAAAACAGAAATAAAACAATTAAAACAAAAGAAGTAAAGAAAACAACGACAAAAACACTTTTAAAAAACTGAGCAACACTTTTTTCAATATACCAAAACCAGTAAACACACATGCACATGCAAGTGAAAGGGGGGGGGGGTAAGAGAAGAAGACAGACTTGTGAAAACTGTTCCAGAGTAAAATGAATGAAAAGAATGGAAGAGCCATCATTCAGAAGACACTTCATATGTTCAGTAATGAAAAAAACCTTCCAAGTCAAAATGGGATGAAGACTGGAGACTGCACAAGATCTTAGCTTAAGAAAATTGAAAATTATAATTAGAATTCCAACAATGAGAGGCAATAGAAAATTTAGAAAGCTCCTGCTTAGAAACATATCTCTCATGCTCTTTGAGTTTAAATTTGAGAGCTTTTTGGGTCGGACTAATATAGCTGAAATCACATAGCTGAGATGACATGGAATATAATAAACACCCCAATAGTTATCAATAGAAATATGATCCTTGAAAGAAGGGAATTTAAGTTTATTGATAGGTTTAAAGATGGCTTTAAAAAGAAAATGCTTGAGAAGTTCAAAAATGTGGTAGCATAAAGACAAACAAGAAAAGATAGTACAATTAATTGATTAAAAAAAGTAATAGAAGTGATTAGAGGAAAAATTAAACTCTGTAACCACCATAATTTGTATCCATGTGACGTTGTGTGTTACTTCCGAGCTCCTGGTATTGAGATGCGACGGCACACAACAAATTGTATTTTGCTGTATGTCATTATCTTTTTTTTGTTGTTGTTGTTCTGTTGTAGTTTAATCCGTTGTTGCGATAATGTCTTATTTTTCTTGAAAGTTCTGTACACAAAAAATCTTTTAACTATATGTGAAGTGTTTTGTGATGTTTAATAAACTGTTTCGTGTGAACTCTAGTGTTAGTCTGTCATCAATTGAAAGAAGGCCTAGAGCTACAATGGCACCTCACATTGGGTGCCATTGTAGCTCTAGGCCTATTTTGAAAATCTACCTCAAAGCTTAGTTTGACTGGACTATTAATTTAACAAGATAAAAACTTTGACAACTTTTTTACAAGGAAGGCAAATCACAGTCTAATTCTTCACACTCAGAAAGAGGGAACATGGAAATGTTTAAAAAGAGAAATCGACAACATTAGACAAAATCTAGAAAAAGCAATCCATGCAAATATAAAGGTCTTGCATTCTTCAATTAAGAGCTGTAGTTTGAGAAAGCAATGAAGCAAGAATTGCAGTTATTAGATTCAACAGTTGTTAAACTTTATGAAATGATGTAAGGCTTTGAAAACAATTTTTCTAACATCAGCTGAATCAGAGAAGATATTTTTTGTGGCCAGGTTGTTTAAGACAAAGCAAGAACTACGCTGAGTGATAAAAGTAGATTGCTAATGCTTTCTCAAGTAACATTTTAAAAATGAAAAATATTTGTATTTTATAGATCAATATACAAAGGAATGCCAATTTTGTAATCTATGAATAATGTATAACTTATTTTGTGGGATTATTATTGATATCATTTAAAAATCACTAATTTTAAGATCCTCCCCCCTCCAAATTATGATGCATTTCCAGGAACCTTGGATATAATTATGTCTTTGAAAAGGAAAAATAAGCTGCAACTTTAGTATGAAACTGCCAAATGTTATAAGAAGAATATCCTACATTGAATTCATCAGGGGTCAGTCCAGGTTTCTTTCCCAGGGTCCTATTTTTGTGAAATTTTACCTAATTTTGTGAATTTATAATTAATTTTGTGAATTTATACCTAATTTTGTGAATTTTTTCTATTTTTGTGAATCTTTCCTTATTTTGTGAACTTCTTCCAATTTCCTTTTACATTTTTGAGCAAGAAAGCAATCACGAAATAGAATTGAATATTTTTTAAAAAATTAAAAACAAAATGGGTATAGTTAGTTCCCTTAAAAAAAAGTTGGCCAAAACTGAATAATTCCTGTTCACCGAACATCCGGGATAGTCATACCCTAGAACAATATTTAAAAAAAAATTCGATTAAAATTAAAAATATAAAGCTTTAAATCTTTACTTTTAAATGATTAAAAAACAGATTTTATAATAAACGTAGGCCATGGTAGTTTTGATTTTAAATTGCAGGTACTAAACACTTTTATTTACACCCCAAATTCAAACTTTAGTAATTTTTAAATATTACAATGTCTGTCAGTTTCGACTAGAAATACTCTAATACTAACGATGTGAAAAATGCAATTTATAAATCTAGTTAAATTTCAACAATCGAAGGGAAAGCAAAAATAAGTTGCAGATAATTACAGATGGGAGAAATTAGCTAACATTTTTAAAAATTAATTTCAACTTGTACCATTAAAGAAAAATTACTTGTCAGTGTACACAGAATATCCCCAAAAAACTGACCTGGGGTTTTATTCCTTAAATATTTTTCACAAATATTTTACAGTAAATCACAAATTTATGTTAAAAAAAAAAAAAAGGCACAGAATTTTACAGTAATGATTATAATAAATGTTGGAAGATTAAATCTAAATAAATACAAATGTACATTTTTATATGGTCTCCAAACAGAAAATTCCCACTCTGTAAGATGTGCCCATGCATTAATTAAGTTATAAATTTTCAGTCTTCTATCAAAAATGATAGCAAAAATGATAGGTTCTAGCAAAAAATTGCTCGCTACGGCCCTGCCTATGCCGATAGCATTTCTCTGTAGTGTACCCCTATGACCGCTCTTTAAAATGATATTAAATCCCAATAAAATCACTCCTATGCTTTGTTGTTCACTCCCAAGAATGAAAAAATGCAGTATTACACTATTTCTACCCCCCCCCCCTTTTTCCAGCTTTGAGCAGTGATAGACTTATATTTATCCCATTTCACATTCCACAGTGTGGATTCTTGACCGATTAAACAGGGCGCGGCACCCGGCAATGTCCTTTTTCTCCCCCCTATGCCTAGGTATGTCGGTCCGTTTTTCTTTTCTTATTTGCCAAAACTTTTTCTCCTTCCTTACCATACAGTTTTCTTATACAGGAGACAATACAATGAAGTCAAAATTGATGTTTAAACGACCCTTTACAAAACAGGAAGTATAACTGTTCCTTCAAAAAAAATCCAATCAGATTTTTTTTTTTTTTTTTTTTAATGCAACAAGATAAAATGTCCTTTTATAAATAATTATTGTTTCTGTTTTCTTTTATTTGCGTGATCTGAAAGATGCCCTTGGAATGTTTGTTTTTTAAGCAATGTAAAAGGGCCATCTGGCACATTATGCTTTCACATTACGCGTTGGGGGGAAAGAAGGGAGTTGAAAATGATTTCACCCATAAGGATGTTATGTTTGATAAGTATGCAGTTGTGAATTAGTAAACAATAAGCTTAGACTTAGCCACTCAATGACGCAGCTCCCGTTGTTTTGAATTGGATGTTATGCACTCTTGCAAGTTGTTCTTAATGATTGCTTTTAGTGTAATCATTACATGGCCTTTCTACTTCAGATTATTTATAGTTATTACAGATATTTACTAAACATTAGAGAATTACGGATTCATTTCAAAATGCAAAATGAATTATTGCGAGTTAGAACGTTTGCGCGATTTTGAAACATTGCATTGATCTGAATTTATGTCTGTCTTTTAGAATAGAATGAATGATTTAGGACAAAGTTAATCATTTTGAGATTGCATCAAACGATTTCTGAACATTTAATACATGGTGCATAAATGTGCCAGTTTGGAAAACAAAGTGCTTTCTTTTAATCTCCTCCCCAACCTGGCTGCCCTTTTTACATACGCCACTGTCTTTATTCATGAAGAACGTTGTAATTATCCGAGAATGACAGCTGTCATCACCTTTTCTTCTGGCAATGAGCCTTATTAATATTATAGTGGAATATGTCTTGATGTTTAATTTTTTGGCATAAACACAACTCACATGAAAAGAAATAATAAATGAGCGCTCGCTACTAGTCCGATTTTTATTCCCAGAAAGAGAGCTCCTACATAGCAGGTGAGGGGAACTTAGGAGGAAGAACAAACAAGTGCAGGCGTCTGCTTCAAACTGCAATCGTAGGCGGTGTAATTTACCCCCCTGGCTTAGGGCCTCCAATCAACCTACCTCCCGTCATCATCATCAACATTGTTTACATTTAGGCCAAGATATTATTGGGTGCCGATCGGTGATCGCTAAATGATAATAATTCCTAAACTCAATTGAAAAGTGCAATAGTTATTTTGTGAAAGCGCCGTTTTGGTCAAACTGAATTTTGTGAAGGGTCCGTTTTTCCGATATTGAATTTTGTGAAGGGTCCGTTTTTCTGATATTGAATTTTGTGAAGGGTCCGTTTTTAACTTGTTGAATTTTGTGAAGGGTCCGTTTTCAGACCCGATTTCGACCTGGACAGACCCCTGTTCATGCACTTAATTAGAAAGTATTTAACAATAACAGTAAGCAATTTTTTAAACTGGTATATTCATAAATATATTTATAATTTGATGATCAATCATTGTTAAAATGTAACTACTTTTCAACAAAAAACAAGCATTATTTTAGCTATTTTTCATTTTACAAAATTAAAACTATTATGTGATATTCTATGGCAAACTAAATACATATAAGATACAGAAAACCGAAAATAAAATGCAAAAGTTTAGCTACTTCTTAGGTGGAATCTCTGCTCCATAACAACTTTCACATCTATTGGGATCTAGCGTTGAGGTTACAGTCTGAAAGTAAAATAAATAAAAATTAAGAATATTCTTCAATTAGACAAAGGATTTTCATGCATCTAAAGAATCAATATATATTTTGTGTGATAGAAGTATTTTCCCAACCAAAGGAACTTAAAGTATTTCTGTTACACATAATCCCTATAGTGAATTTACTCCTCCAATAAAAATCTTTAATAAGAGTGTAAACTATCAAGAAGATGAGTAACAATTAATTAAATAACAATGGACATTTTTCAATAGTATGTTACAAAAAATTTTCTCTAGTGAATATTTTAACTACAACTGAGTAACTTTGTTAAAGAGAGACTCCGCTGTACTTAAAAATGCAACATATAAAAGTTTGTATGTTTTCTATTGGTGCTATTAAAAGTACGTTAAGATTTGATCTCAAATTAAAAGATCTAAATTTAGGTTGAAGCCACTGTCTCAAACATATTTTCTGGTGATATATATAGGAAGTATTCTTATTTATTTATTTTAAGTACACATCGATAAGGTAAAAGCCAGCCTACACAAATACAAAATTTTTTTACAAACAATATTGCTTATTGTATGATATAAGGTTCTATGAGAAATTGGGAGTGAAAAAAGGCAGCAACCCCAGATCTCAATTTTTGGGAGTTTCTAGGTTGATATTTTTTAAAACACAAATCCACTTAATGTACACTTTTCTTTTCTTTTTATCACCAAATATTTAGATAATCATATTTTACTATGAATATAATTTAATGGTTCTGAATCTGCCACATTCATATCATTATTTTATTTTTATTCAACTAGGGGCCAAGGCCCCCAGACTTGCTACGCTCGCTTTTTGTATGAGGCATTTGGCCCCTAATAAGGCTTATTCATAAAAAAGACATAATTTCAACAGACAAAACCCGAAGATTGGATCAGATAGAATGTTACTGAGCTACACATTGCTTGGTTCTTGCATGTTCATTGGTACATAAAAATTTAAACTTCACACTACAGTAGACCCCCTCACCCTCATAACACGGAAGATATTTTGTTATGGGAATCCGTGTTGTACGGGTCCTGAGCTATACTCCACCTGGAGTGCGGACTCCGCTTATAATCACTGGAAAAATTATTTGCACTCCTCAGAAACACAATGATATTTAGTATTGCCATTCAAAAGTTATATTAATTAGGAGCTAAAGCATAATAAAATCAGAAAATCTGTTTCAGCTGTATTTTTAATAATGTAAAACCTATTGGACATCTTGCAAATTTGCCACCCATGGCAAATTTTTCATTATTTTGCGACTTGCGTACATGTAAAGTTACGGTAACAGTTACATGTAAAGTAAAAGCTACGGAACAGATAGGATAGCTTGCCACCAATGGCGACTTTTCATTATTTGGCGATTTACACATGCTCACAACCTATAATTACTCTTGATTTAAAGTTACCGGAAAACTGTTATCCATATTTTCATTTATATAATCGTTTGCAGATTGGCGTACTTAGCAGCACGAATTATACCATCTCGTCGCACTAGCAAATATCCAAAGTGTACTGTAACTGCTATAATGGCATAGTTAACGCCACCAAATATTTCTACTGGTAGCAAATAATCCAGCTGGACCGAACCGGCTTTAAAATAATCTGCATTTTAATTATTTTTCATTTTCAAGATATTAGTTACTCTGTTTTGGAAAAAAAATAATCGCTAATTCTAAACTCCTGTTGTCTAAACGAACTTACACAAAGTTGACAATTTTCAAATAGTAACACATTTTGAGTTACATATTTCATATTATTGTAACCTATTTATAGAAAAAAACAGGTAATGCCTATTCTACAGCTTACGAAATATTGTAACAATAGATTAAAGCTGTTGTGAACTAATAGTATTTAAATATGTGTAAAAAATGCATGTGAAGCATATTCTGTAGCTTGTGAAATATTGTAACAATAGATTAAAACTGTTGTGAACTAATAGTATTTAAATATATGTAAAATTATGTGGCATACTTTTATGTCACATTTTTGGTACACGTTTTTCATACAATTTTCAATAAAAGGGGTGAGATAAAATGACATAGTCATTAATAGATGGAGAAAATCTGCACAGAAAAATGCACAATTCTAACTGAATGAAAATTTCAAAACCTTATTCTCAGGTGTATTCAGCAGACGATAAATTACGATAAATTGCTCCAAGCATTAGAATAATCTCCTCAAAATCGCACAAAACCGTTTAATTTTTCGCCAAATTAAAAAGTCGTACATTTTAGTCTCAGAAAATTTCTAAATAATATTTTTCTTTTGAGTATAAAACATTTCATTCCTGCTCTGATTTCCCATGCACACGATATTTTAATTTAAAAACAGCCTTACAAATAATCTATACAAAAAAAAAAATCGTTATTCTTTTATTTTTACTTCAAGAGTCTGAATCATTTAATAAACTTGCCGAATGTGGCAACCTAGATAAGCTTAAACCGCACTTTTTCCACTGTGGAGTTACAATTACGAAATGGCGGAAAGCAAAAATTAGCCTTCTGCGATACGTTTTTTATCGATATCTCCTAAAATAATTCGAATTTTGAAAAAATTGCTTCGAGGTGTGTCGGGAACTGTCATGGAAAATTTCCGTACAAAATTTGGTAGGTCTACGATTACCACGAGACACATTCAAACACACTAACTAACAGTTTACACATTGTTTTATTAATATAGAAGAAAGATAGTTTTTATTTTGGCATAAAATGGGCGTAATTCTAACTCATGTTTGTAAATTTCATGCGATTCTAAATACTTGGAAACGCTTTGTTGCAAAGGAATGAATGATTTTATGCCAAATCTGGCAACCATTATGTTTATTTTTTCAGATTTTTATTAATATCTTCTAAAATAATTCGATTTTCGAAATTTAAGTCAGCTTAGCAGGTTCCTCGGAATTTTTCGAATCTGTCGGCACCTTAGTCGAAACTCAAATCCCACGGTTTAGGAGGAGATACGACAACAAGCTTTTGACAGAGACAGCGACAGCAGCCTTTACTTTTTTTTTTTAAATAGAGAGAAACTGGGTTTAAAAGATTCTTCATGAACTGCTATCGGGGTTAGATATTGGAAGATAAATCTAGGCATCAATAGCAAACAATTTTTTTTTTTTTTTTTAGTTGCCAAATTGTTCCACATTGGTGCAGTTTCGAAAAATTTGGTTTTATTTATATGTATAAACTATAAACAGATGTTAATATATTCATAAAAGATCAAATATTTGTAAAAAGGCATTTTAATCAATTACATTTATTTGAAAAGTTCGATTTCTTTCATGTTGTTTTATGAAAGGGCTGTTTCAATTGATCATATTTTTATGACGTGGCTCTTGAAATCACTGGCATTTTTGTGAAGGGGACCAATTCAATCAATTTTAGTTTTGCAATGGGTTGCAAAACAGGCCAAAATGGTCTGCACTTATCCCTGGAGGAGGAAAAAGAAATGGTGATTGTTGACAAATAAGAATAAAAATGTCAAACAGCAAGGCAAGGGAAAAGGCTGCCAGGTGCTTTGATCAGCTCTGTGGGTAATGGTGCACTATCGGGGAAATAGGTTAGGCACAAAAAATAACGACTGCCTCTGAAGTCTTCATCGTCAAAATGAAATTTACAGTTGCAAAATATGACTAATTACCACTAATTTCGAACCCAAATGCTATTATTAATTCTTTGCTCTTTTAAAATTAATAATAAATAAAAGAATAAATAAAATTAAGTTTTGAAGAAGAACTTTTACATAAGTAAATCATAACTCATTTCATTAATGTTTTTAGGGTTCTTAATATTTTTAAAGAGTATGTACATTTTACTTGTCAGTATGTGAAATGGTATATAACTTAACACAACTTCATATTTTGTTCAGAAAGTAGTGGAATATAAGCAAGTAATAAAAGAAAATTATATACAGAAAATGGTATGGGGGCAATTTTTGAAAAACTATGCTTGTATACCTATTCTTGAGTTTGTACAAGATCAGTGATTCCATACAGTTACAAAATATACTCCATAAAGGAAGGTCATAATTCAGGTACATATTAAACTGAAAAACACTCTATCTTTAATATGAATGAACAGACAGACTTTTATAATTTAAGATTTTAGTTATCAAAATATTGCAATGTGAGTTCTTAAAATATTTTGCCTCAAATAAATACCAAATTAATTTAAATTATGGAAACTCATTATTTTCAAACTGAAAAGGTGAAATCATCAGTGTGTGAATTTAAAAAATACTTACAGCATTAAGAACTTTATCAGTACCAACTTCTGCAAAAGGAAAAGTTAAAATTATATTTCATTTTCAAAAAAAAAAACAAGAGTTTTCAAGTAAAAATAATAAGAGAATTGTTTTACACTGGTACTATAATAAAATTATTATAACTATCATTCTTATTTTATACATATTTACAAAAACTCACATGTGCAGAGAATGCAATTTATAATCTTTACATAGTATCAAATGAAGTCGCTTCCGCTCGATGTTCGCTTACATCTTTTAAACTACTCAACAGATTTTAATGCAGTTTCCAGCACTAGATAGAGTGATTCAAGAGATTTATATGTATAATACATCGTGGTACGACAATAATTTGCACGTGTGTCGAAGAAAAAGACAATATTTACACCTTCGCAATAAGGTTTTCAGGTTAAACCACACGAATTTGTATATAATTGTAATAAGCGATTTTATTTCACGTGATCAGATTAGCAAATCTGTAATTTAAAGAGTCACGTGACTCACCATCTACATATGAAAGTGTTTATCCTTATAAATAAAAATGAAATTATGTTGGTCAGTTTGTGGATTTGTATACTATACAAATCCCCAAAAATGGACCTATCAGTCTAAAATTTTGCACAGATATGTAAAATAATATAGAATAAATGACAGTCCACTTTAAAACTTTGAAAGTCCACCCGTTCCCGGAATTTAAGAGATTTTTTATGTTCTCCACGCAGAAAGCTTTCCGTAATCGTAACCTCTGTAGTGAAAAAAGTGTGAAATAAGCATCGTGGTTAACATGTGTGGCGATTTTGCTGAATAAAATGTTTTAAATTCTTAAAGTAAAAATAAAAGAATAATAATGATTTTTTTTGGTTAGTTTATATTTGTAAGGTTATTTTTTAAAAAATTATAATATCGTGTGCATGGGAAATCAGAGCAGGAATGAAATTTTTTATACGCAAAACTATAAGAATTGAAGATTTCCACACTAATATGCTAATATGTAAAATTTTTTAGTTTGGCAAAAAATAAAATGGCTGATATGCCGATTTTGAGAAAAAAAGTTCTGGCAGTTTGCACAGTTTTCGGCTTGGCGCAATTTACTGAGAGTTTAAGGAAATAGATTTTTGAAAACAAGTGCACAAGTTTTATTAGAATACAGCATTAAATTTTAATAATCCGTGCAGAAATAATGCAGTTATTAAGAGATTTCAAGCGATCTATCTTCAGAATTCTCGCCAATTGAGTACATAGATTTAACTTGGGGGAATTCTGCCAAATTTCAGAAAATTGAAAACTTCGCATTTAGTACATCGGAGTAACGATGAATAAAACACGTTATATTTGATAATTTTAAAAATGCGGCTGTATTAAGGGATTCCACTTTTCAAATAAATGCCTACTTTACTTTTTGGCAGTCGAACCATTTCCCATTTTGATTGCTGCTAAGTCAATGCTTCAATGATTCCCTGAATGATTCGCATGATTCGATTTCCGAATGATTCCCTGAAAAAACTCTTGCAAAATAGCCTATGTTGGCACTTTGGCGAGGCTTAGATTTGAAATTGGATTTTATTTGAGACTGGTATATATAATAACACTGGTTATAGATAAAAATGAATGTTGGTACGTGTGTATGAGGTTGAAAAACTCCAGCACCGTTTGACTCATCACCATGAAATTTGGTTCACCTAAGCCTTTTATCATGGAGAAGGTTTTTATGCTATCCGTTTTTCTCTAACTTGCCACTAGGTGGCGCAGCAGAACATAGAATTCTATTCCGTTTAGCTGTTTGCTATGCGAATATCGTACAACCAATTTCGATGAAATTTGGTACACGCCGATATTAGAACATGGAGAATATTTTTCACTATCCATTTTGCTGTAACTTGCCACTAAATGGCACTGCAATGCATCAACTTCTATACCGTTCGAACATTCGGCATAAAATTTTTTATATTTACACATTTGAGCATGAAGAAGATATTCTAACTGTGTTCCTTCTTATGTTACTCACCACTAGATGGCACTGCAATGCATTATTATTTTAACTCGCCACTAGATGACATTGCAGCAGGCCAAATTCTTGATCATTCCAATGGTCGCTATGAAAATCAGTATACATATTTTGGCGTTATCCATTTTGCTATAACTTGTCACTTCACAGCGCTGTAGCAAATCATTACTTTAATTAAGCAATAGATGGCGCTGCAGTGTATCACTTCTTAACTGTGCAACTGATCCCTATGAAAATAGGTATACATAGATATTTGAACACAGGAAGAGTTTGGCACTATCCATTTTCCTATAACTTGCCACTAGATGTCGCGTCAACACATCAACTTCAGGACTATCTAGCCGATCGTCATGAAAATTCGTATACATAGATATCTGAATGCGAAGAATATTTTTGCCATATCCGTTTTGCTAAAACTCGCTACTAGATTGCGCTTCGCTGCATCACCTTCTGCACCGTACAAACGTTTGCCTTGAATCCTGTATGCATGATTATTGAACACAATATAACACGATATCCATTTTGCTATATCGCTTTATTACAATAAATAGTAATCAAAACAAATCGTTATATCAAGAAGTCTATTCATTCCCGTACGAAGAACGGGTACTTCAGCTAGTGTAGGTAATAAAAGCAAAACACAATGTATAGCAATTTAGAAAATTTATGTCTAAGTGATTGTGATGGTACAAATAAGAGATGTATAATCCAAGTTGCTCTTTATTTCATTGTCAGCTGTCAGTTTATTTCTTACATTAATTCTGTCCTGTATGTAATATTACTTCCTTCTTTTTGCTTAAACGGCTTGAATCAAAATTTTACTGTAAGATGTTATTTTGAGTTTTTACTATTGATTTTAAAACAACCAACCTCTAATTTTAAGGAATAGTTTTTTTTTTTTTTTTTAATTCTTTCCTGTGGTGAGAGAATTAAATCTAATTATCATAAACCATTTTTTTTATCCGCTCTAACAACTCATCCTGTAAAAATTTTGCGTCACTTTTTTTTCTAATGCAAATTAAATGCCTATCTCTGAGGGGGACAGGGGAAACTAAATTATTTTACTTCAATTATTCAATCAAAGATTTGATCTAAGAGGAAGAGCAGAAATTAAACTACTGGCTAAATTATATACTATGTATTTTTTAGGTAATTTAGAATCAATAAAATGATATAAGTTTTCTTTAATTTAAAACAAGAAATTTTAATTTCTTTTTAAACTGTATAATAAGCATTTCTATTTTTTATGCTCAGCTGTTATTGAGCTATTTTCTCAGAACAATAATTTAAGTCAAAGCCAAAATCAAAATGTTTTAGATTTCTGTAAATAAATTTTTAAATGTATAGTATGAGAGAATAATATACTTTCTTTCTTTTTCAGGTTTTTCTAAAGGTTTTCCATGTTCATCTAATCTTCTTTTATAAATATTATGATCAAGATTAATCTGTTGCTCTCCAGAAACATCCATAGCATCGATTGAAAGAACTGAAAAGAGAGAAATTATAGGGATATAGAAAATTAAATACATATCCAAAAAATATTTTATATCTATATACTAGCTGCATACCACTTCTTTCCACAGAAGGAATCATATATATATATATGAATTATTCATAAAATAAAATTAATTCCACTGTTGCAGACTCCAAACAATGTCAATTTGACTCATGACCCCAGCTTTGCTTTACAAACATTAATTTGGGATGATATATAGTGCAACTGCAAAATGATGACATAAAGACTATGTCACCATTACTTGCAATCATAAAATATGTAAAAAGCATTTTGTAAACAAATCTATTCATTTTCATAATGCTTTATTTCTACAGAACAAAAGTTTTATCTTTTTAGTTCTAAAATAACGTTGACGCAATTTTTAAGCGCATTACCCTGGCTGAGTTTCTGATGCAATTCAAAATGTGTAACATCAAAATGATGTGAAAGTCAGTTAGCATTAGAATTTCAAATAGGTAAATAATTTCTTATTCCATTTGTCATAATAATAACCATAGAATCAGAATCCACTACTTTCACTAAGCTGTCAAATTCAATAAACAAATGAAAACTAAATATTTTGAATTCTCAGCTTAAAAATATGAAAATACATATTATGAAAGAAAATAATTCACTGACAATTTAAAAATTCTTGGATTTTTAATGCTTTCATAGCTATTTGTAGTTTATCCTTCCCATGTGGGTAACAGACATTTCAACTTACCCCTTTTTACTGATGAAGCTTTTATACACTTTTTGGTAAACCATTCAGTGCAAGGGCAAGAAAACTGGAGTGCTTACGTGGAGGGAAAGTGGAATGCTATTAAGCAGTCTTTCCTATTCTAGGCACACGGAATGTGGAAGGTCAATTTGATTCATACCTTGCCAAGTATATGTGGAGAAAGCTCCATAGGGGAAAAAAAACAAAACTTATGAAGCTTTTTATCTGAAGTATTTTAAAGTTATACCCACCACAAACAAAGGATGTTGGTGAGGGTGAGGAGTAGGACGGCTCGGAAGTAATACTCAGTATTGATGAAAGTAAGGAGGGGAGGGAAGAGGAAATAAGAGACAGTGTGGAAGGAGATGATAGAGAAGTTGCCTTCTAAGTGTATGAAATAGGAAGATAAGTGCTTGTATTTAGTGTCATCTTTTCAGTACTTTTCTTGTGAGTTTTACAACATTTGTGTGCTAGTTATTTGATAAAAATATTATTACCACAACCTCTCTGCAGAGAGACTGATGACGGCTGTGAGGATGGGCAGCCGAAATATATATCTCCGGAGGTTGTGGTAATAATATTTTTATCAAATAACTATGGAATACCTCCGTATTACATTTTAACCTTTTAATTTGTGTGCTATTTTATTTTGTTAAAATTTTAAGTTTGATTTGTTTTGCTTGCGATAAATATTAAATAAGTAAATTAATTAAACTGAAAGAGCAGCTTACAATACAAAAGCTATTTTTCCTCCTCCTGCAAAAGCATTTATTTACACTTCCATTGCTATAAAAGCATAATGATACTGATTCAAATTAATACATTAAAACGCTAATGCAGAGAAATAATGTTGGCGAAGAAGAGAAATTTCACTACAGCATTTTTGTAAGAATGAGTAAACAAAAAACTAGCAACTCAAAGGTTTACAGTAGCATTATAAGGCAAACTAGAATCATTGTAAAAATTAGTTTTAAGGTAATTAACGGTACATTCAAAGTAGCTTTAATTTAGTTGTTATAACAAACATCATGATATGTGAAATAATTAAGTTGATCCTGAATAACAAGAATTATAATAAATAACTAAATAAATATTTCGTACAGTTCAAATCTAGTAACAAACAATACAAATGTTAAAACCTTACATTTGCATGATATTTTAGGAAATGTAACATCAATATTTATCCTTAACTTTTCATTACGAGAAACATCAACAAACAGCTCTTCAGTAACTTCTGAAGTCAAATAATAATTGAGTTCTGATATGAAGAGTAATGTTATGATAACAGCACTCACAACAGTCACTGTAAAAAAAAAAAGTAAATCACATAAAAGCTACTTATTAAATATTACTATATAACAATATTTATTATGATATATATTCTAAGGTTTAAAAAAAGAGGAGGGATAGATAGATTTTTCTATAAATAATTCAATTAAAGAGAATATTTTTTTTAAACCTTAGTCCTAGTTTTTTTTAACCTTAGCCCTAGCCCCTAACCTTTTCAATTAAAGAGAATAATTTTTTTTTTTTTTAAACCTTAGCCCTAGTTTTTTTAAACCTTAGTTTAAAACTTTTTTTTAAACCAAGTCCAATAAACCCTGTTAAATTCACTGTTCAATCAAAGCCATCACATGAAAAGGGAAGAATAATTGTTTATTACAAAAAATTAAGGATTAGGTAAGATAAAAGGGTCATATCCCAAATTGATATAAATAAAATACATATTTTATTTGTAACTAAAAAGTACTCATAGAACCTTCTGAGGTACTTACGTATTATTCCGGTGGTCTGCCAAGACGAGCGATTCTTTTGCCAAGAGAAATGCCGAGCATATAAAATTATTAATGGTTTTGAATACAATTGGCAACTCATTTGATGGAAAAATAATTTGGCGGGAATGACTTCCAAGAAAATACATAAGTACCCCTTTTGGAAAAGTCAGAGAACTTTCTAGAAAAGACAGTGTGAGTCATATTCAGTCACATGCAAGACATTTTGAATTCTTTATCTTAACTGCTGAAATTAAGAATTTTATAAAGTCTTAAAATACCAAAAATGACATAATGATTTAACAAAACAAAGTTAATAATTCCTTTTGGGTGGGATCCAGATGCCATGGACACTTCCTTTGTTGTTGTGTGAATTGCTGACTTGCTACAATGCAAATCATACAGCCTTTTAAGTTAAGATTTCCTAATTTTCTTTTAAGTATCTTACATGATAGCTTATTTTTTAAACTATTCACAATTTATATGATCTTCTTTAAAAAAAACATTCATATTTAATATGCTTTTAATGAAACAACTACATATCCTAATTTTTTAAAAAGGCAGTCTCTGGTAAGACTGAAAACATTTTGACAAAATAAATAATTATTTTTAGAGTAGCTAATTAAACAGTATAGGATTTTTACATTAAGCAAAACATCTCTCTCTCTCTCGTACACATACATACACAAAATAAGGTGAGTTACTAACCACAAGGAATGTGGTTGATTTTAAAGGGTTAGATATTTTTGAAGTGTTAAAAGATCCAGTACTCGACATATTATAAATTTACCAAATAAAATTATAGTTCTTAAAATACTATACGCAAAATGCAGACTTTTATAGTAAAATATCAATGTATGTTTACTTAAGTCATCATACTCTTTCGGCAAGACCCCTTTAACTAACCCGTGTTTCCCCTCCCTTCCAATATTGTATAAAAATATATCATAAAAAAGCGCTTAGAAAAATATGTTTATATTTATCAAGTACATGCTAAGTTCATTTCAGTTAACTCTTAAACAAGTCAATGTAAATTCGGAAAAACCTTGAAAGTGTATTGATAAATTTTCACACATGTAGCTTTTAAAAGTAAAGTAGGATTCTTTATTATAAATATTTTAAAAATTTAGTCGACCCTAACTAATGTTAGAATTTTTAGCAAAAATAACATTTATGTTATGTAAATTGAGTAATTTCGTGCTTTTACTGTAACTGGGTGTATTTACTCATATTTTAACATAAAAATTGGCGGAATTATCAAGCATTCCAGTTTTGTTTTATATATACAGATTAGCTGCTATGTTTATGTTTACATCTGAATTATCCAAACACTAACCGGCTGCTCCTGAAAAAGTTTTTATGCGAAAATCCTCAAGTGTTTTGGGATAAGCATCAAATTTTTTTATGTGTTCTGCTAGTCTATAACCTTTGAACATTATAAAATGATGGAAACTACAAATAACCCAATAACAGAGTATTTTTTATTTGCGTACGAATTCTATTTTCAAAACACGTAACGTAAACACGACGAATGTGTCTTGAAACTAGCCTGTGTTTGTACCACAACATTTGGATCAGCCAATGAAACTGCTCCATTCCTGGAGAGCGAAACTTAGGGTTGCAGTGTCATCGGATGGGAAATTTCGGTAGCTTGTATTTGGCGAGGAATCAGACCTGCGGTTTTGTTCCATCGTGAATGGGTTTTTTTTTTCTTTTTTGCCGGGATTTTTCTTTTTAAGTCGGATGAAGCAGGACAGTTATATTAAAATAGTCATTAAAAAACCAACGGCAATAATAGTGAAACGACATTATTGTTTATCACTTTAAGATGTTTTGATTGACTTAAAGTATTTTTCTTCCTTTAAAGCGATAATAAAATATATACGAATTAAAAAGAAGACAAGTCGCTCCTGTTAAATTTCTGTTTTCAGTGTAAAGACCATGAAGCGTAAAGACACTTTATGAGAAAATTTGCTGTACACAATAGTGATGCAGAACATTTAACATACGAACCTGCTGCATTTCATTTCCGTGTAAGTTAATTAGAGTAAAAAATGTCGCTTTATGAACACTATAAATATGAACAATTGTTCATATTTATATTGAGAAAGTTGGGATAGAAATGATGAATAATTTGACACTATTACAGTAATTTATTAAGGTCACCAAAAGTAGAGACGAGTTAACTTTGAAATTAATACGTTATAGGTGATAGAGATATATGGGCAGAGCCTGATTCCCGGGCGGGCATTCGGGGAAAGCGTCCCCTAGTAGCAATAACCCATCGGTCGATGAGAGGCGGGTGAGATAAATACGACGAGAAGGAGCAATGGCTGATCACGGCTTTTCATCCAAAAAAGGGGAAATTTCATAGGCAACTGGTACAAAATGTCCGCTCGGGGGGCAATAAAGCCGATCATCGTTTCCCGATGACTCCGATGAAATAACGAAAAGAAACCGTTAAACTGTTTAAAATATATTTGTTAATAAAAAATAAACGACTGGCAGCAAAATTTTCAAAAAATGTCCGTACTGTTTATTATGTTATCGTTTTTTGTATGCTAAATTTCCGTTTTTCTGAAAAAAAATAAAAATAATAATCTCCCTCACCCGGGCCTGAACTCTGAGCGTTATGATTACGAGATAAGCGCGCCACCCCTAGACCATCGAATCTTATCACCGGTAAGGCAAAGTGTGAAGTACCGGTTATTTTAGTCTCAGATTGGGACTTAGGGTGAAATTTTGACAAAGTGTTGTTCAGCTATTATTAATAATAATAGTCAAATTATTTGATTGGTAAGAAATTAATTTCACTTCTTACCAAAGTATGTAAGTAGCAACAACATTCATAATTAATAATTAAAAAACAATATTGACAATTGTATAGGAATTTTAGTGTGATTTTAACTTTGATATTTCTTGGGTAACTTTAAAAAATTAACTGATTTCTCTTCTTGCTGTTTACATAAAAGAGGTTTCAAAAGAGTTGCTCATTGTAATGAAGTTTACGTTTTTCTTATTATGCAGCTGACGCTCAAATAGATTTTCTTTTCTTTTTTTTAACACATTTTTTAAAATTATTTAAATATTACACACGATTTTTATATAATAAATACTTACAATTTTTTTGTAAATATTTCTTTTCAAATTTAAATTTTGTGGGAGGGGGCAAGAGGGGGGGATACCACCCCCTTCCCCCTCCCACCCCCAATACAAGAAATTTGAAGTAAATTATGCGATTAATTCAAGAATTGTTCCAAAATTTCCCTTACATTATGCAAAGGCACATCTAAATTACGCAAATATTTATAGGAATTTGGGTAAAGTGTAAACCACTGGGGACACCTGCAAGGCCCGTTGACTATAGAGTTGCAGTTTCGGATAAGATACTGTTTTTCGGTTTCCCATCGGCGAAACTGCTCGTCTAGATCACTTCTATGCATGAATAAAAATTCATCTATTGCAGATTGTTTTGTTTCTGTAGATTTAAAACAACACTACTTCTGAAATTCCATATGGTTTATTAGTTACATACAAATTAATTACATAATAAGTTAACAAACAACAGCAACCTAGCTCGGTCACATCTTAATCATGAAGCTCGGGAGGAGAAACATCGACTAGTTATCTAACTTGGACCAACTACGCAGTATGAGAATTGCCGACGAAACTGCAGCTACTATTGATTGCGCCATCTATTGACGGTAGCGGAAAACAACATCGCGCGCGATTTAATGCTTCTCTAATTGGGATTTATTCATTTATGCTGAAATTTCATGAAGTATACACTAACATTTGAATAAATAAATATGATAATTAATATGCATATATAATAATTTTGTTTCTATATTACTTAGTTACAACGATGTAACATCAGTTTCAAAATTTAATAAATTAATTAATAATTTAAATAAATTCTCTTTAAAACTGCATGCGAACGATATAATAGATCAGTTTTTGACAAATATTTTTGGTAGCAATTCGCTAAAAATTAAAAAATATTCCCTGCCTTCTTTCAGGCTATAAATCCCTCTTATATACCCGCTCTTCCACATTATATTTTATTTATTATTATTATTTTTTTTTTGTCTTTAGTCTTAAAGTTGGTTAGTTAAACCAAAAAACCAAAACAAATATGGAAAGAGAAAAACATTTAACGTCGTTTTTCAGCACCACCAGAGCCTGATTATAACCAACAAGGGCCCCAGGAATTGATGAATTTGGGGGGGGGGGGATCTATGAAATTTGTTTTATTTTTCATAAAATTTTGATATAAAGAAGGATGTTTCAGAACAAGATTTGAAATTGGGGGGCCCTGGGCAAAGTCCCGATATGCCTGTGCGATAATAAGGACCTGAGTACCACAAAAAATTACATAAAAATCAATGACTTTTCAGTTTCAATATCATTTTTCAGTACTACAAAAATTTCATAAAAAGCATAAAGGAAAAAAAAAATATTAATTCAATAAATACACGCGTATTCAGTGATTGACTCTTTTGCATCAGTTTTGCAAGATT